>CAHIKZ030001106.1:897500-957500 GCA_903632075.3 Acanthosepion pharaonis | reverse complement strand
TTTAGTACTATACTCTAACCATAGAGCTAAAAGTAATCATTTGGTATCGACCTGAACCCAGAGGTCCTACCTCTAGATAAATCATCGTCTATTGATGTACTCTATGATATACACTAACTAGAGGACTAAGTGTAATAATTTGGTAACGAGTGTTACCGACATGCAACCCAAGTACATCTAGATACTTAATTGCATAGTACTGTACTTTTTTTGTAACCTCAGAATCAAGTTTAGTCATTTAGTAATTAGTGTTACCGACAAGAAACCAAAAACAGAACCTAGAGGTATATTACTAAACAATTAATTATCTCTAGATAATTGTTTAGTAATATACTAAACAATTAATTATCTAGAGATAATTGTTTAGTAATATACTCTGTCTAACCACAGCATCAAGTGTAATCATTTAATAGCCTGCGTTATTGTTGTGACGCCTTCCCACTAATGAGGCTATTGTGGACTCTTCCACTTATTATAAAATTAGTAGGAAAAGTAAGCCTCGGGGGAACTGATAGACTGTTCTTCCGAAGCTGTTCGCAGCTTCTGTCGAACTCTCTGCCTTGGGCTGAGAGGAATCCGAACAAGGCTGTGCTGAAGGGCAGAGTTTCGTCCGGGGAGGTAGACAGACCCGAACCCATTTATGCAGGTTCTACGGGGATGTTTTTGGTTGGTCCTACGGGCTCGGATGACCCACGTTAAGATATATTGTGCCACATATACCCCTCGTGGAGGGCTGTTAAATATTAACAGTGATATAGACTGAACGCTGGTCAACCGACACACATTCCCAAGTCGTGTAACACATTTCTGTCGTATTTACTGTTCAATATACTATTTATCTGAAACGTCTTGTCTTGTTATTACTTAACCAATAACTTGGTCACAACAGTTACCGACCTGAAACCTAAGGTAGAACCTCTAACTCATCGTATTGTGCTGTACTCTATATTGGAATATTATACTCTAACCATGGAGCTAAGTGGCATTATCTAGTATTGAGTGTTACCGACCTGAAACCAAAGATAGCATATCTCTCAGTGTTGTAATGCTGTACACTAACCATTGGGCGAAGCGTGAAAATTCAGTATCGTGTGTTACCGACCAGAACCCCGAAATAGAACCTTTACATGACTCACGTTGTAAAACTATACTCTAACCACAAGGCGAAGCCCAAATACTTGTGGATGTAGTGGCTGCTGAAGGCACCTTACCTAACAGCCGACAGCCTTCTCCTCTGTGCCGGAGTTTTTCCCAACAATATTGTTGCAATTTAAAATATGTGCACATGTTGTCGCGTAAGTATTTGCATTTATATGACATGATTCATGCGGCTTGCCGCCCAGTTCACTCTGATTTCGTCAATCAGCCAATGAGACATTTGCCCCGAAACGATTGGTTGTTGAACTTTTCACCATTTGCTTGTCGACAGAGTCATTATTTCCACTCGTTGCGCATGCTCAGACAAGCAGATTCGGAGTTAACATGATTCGCGAAAAGAAAACGAAATCGGGCGGAAGAGAACGCATGCTAAAACCAGTAGCGAATGTTTGCTTAAAGATTATTATTATTTTTCTTAATTTGTTTGTTTATATTTTTGGGGGTGTGGGTGGGGGTAGATCAGGAACATGGGGAGACGAAAAATAAAATAAAATTAAAGAAAATGGATGTAAAAGGGGAGAAGGAGTTAGATGCTTGTGAAAGAGACTGTACTGTCAACGACTGGAATGCAAAAAAGTTTTGAAGAATGCAATGTGAAAGCATGTGTTTGGCGGCAACTGTCCAGACAGCGAATTGGGGTAAAAGGCAATCGGAAAGAAATTCTTCAAAAAAAAAGAAAGAATGAACGAAGAGAAAGAAAGAATACGAATACACACAACACACACACACACACACATATATATATATATATATATATATATATATATATATATATATATATATATATATATTTATAAATTATCTGATTTAAAATATGTTTTTTGGCTACACAGTATTAACCATGTTTCAAAAATGGAAGCTGAAAGCTTCGAATTTAATTTTGTAATTAAATTAAAAACATTAATTCCTTAATCCTTAAGCGAATATATAGGGTGTCCATGAAGTTCGTGTGCACTTTAAAAAAATTATAACTTTCTTTGTATTTGCGATAGAAATATATATATAATTATTCATTTAAAAATTATAGCATAAATATGATATAAAATCACTACAAAAATAGCCATTTTGTTTCAACACCTCCGGTGTCTTATCAAGTGATGATATTGAATGTAAAAAAAATTTGTATATATATATATATATATATATATATATATATATATATATATATATATATATAAAAAGAGATCAAACAATTGACAGATGAAAAGAAAGAAATAATTTGAAGAACAATAAAAAAGAAAGAAATTTATTGACAGCAAAAGAAATAGAAACAGAAAGAAATTCAAATATATCAAGAAGGGTAGAGAATAAAAATGCTCAGATACTTTAATAGAAAGAAACTGTTAAGATTAAGAATATACTAAAAACGAAAAAGAAACAGAGTATAAGATATTGGAAGATTACAAAATAAATAAATAAATAATTCGGGAGAATATTGAGAATGCTTCATTTAAAAAGTAGCAAACATAAGTATCATATAGGCAGCAAATGAGTAATGACCGTTACCGAGCCTCACTACTAACAAAATATTCACTAAAATGGTTATCTTTGGTAGACTTTTAATTCTTTGTCCTTGTCAAGTATTTATTTGCCGTTGTAATTAAGTACTGTTTTATTTTAACATTGAAGTCTTGAGTTATACTTAATTATTAACGACCATCGCACGTCAAAAAATAAGGGAAATAGTAAAACTAGCAAAAAATTCAGAACAGGAAAAATCATTCATCTAAAAAGGAACAATAAGATGGAGTAAAACAGATAATAAGATAATAATTTCAATTTTCATATAAAATAGGTAAACAAGCTGAAGGAAAATTCTTGAGAGTGAAGATATCGAATCTTGACAAGATATAAATACCTCATTTTCTAAAAGATATACTTCTTTCCCAAGCTTATATACATGACCATAAAAATGTTAATTAATAATGTTAATTATAAAAAGAAAACGGTTAGATCAAAACCTATAAGTAAAAACCAATAAATAGATTAATATTTTAATAAAAATGTAAATAAATAAGTGACAAAAAAAACAATATTTACATAATTTTTTTAAGAGATATTAAATTACATCATTTAGTTTAACTTACCTTTACCTGATGAATATTTATGAGTGTTATTAAATTCAAAAATTTAGAAATTCTAAATATATTCTTTACTTTCGTTTATAAGTACGTTTTTCAAAATGAATCCTTGCCTTGACAAAGTCCATCAGAGGACGAATCGCGTCGTTAAAGCATAGTTTTTCTTTTTCTGTTTATTCAAATATATATATATATATATATATATATATATATATATATATATATATATATATATATATATATATAAAATGAGATGTGTTAATACACATCGAAACATGATTGCATTTGTGTGGCATTTTTACATGCTTTTGATGTAATATCCTAAAATCTCTCTCCCCTCTCTCTCTCTCTCTCTATATATATATATATATATATATATATATATAAATGTACGTGTGTGTGTATGTGTATGCGTGAATAAACACGAAAGGGCAGGAGGCATGGCAATAGGAAAAACAAAAAGGACACACATACACAACAGGTAAGAAGTTGTGGAGATCTATGATTACCTATGGAGATCTATGATCTCCACAACTGTCGTGTGTGTGTGTCCTTGTTATTGTTTTTTATTGTTTCTTTTTTTTTTTCAAAATTTGTGGCATAGGGGTGCTCATGAATATACATCAGGTTGATAAAGTCCATCTGAAGATAAGTTTTCCTTTTGTCCTTAATCATATTGTTCTTTTTCAGATATACTCTATCTGAAATTTGTACTAACACACACACACACACACACACACACACATATATATATATATATATATATATATATATATATATATATATATATATATATATATATATATATATAGGTCACTAATAGGTCTGTCCCAATCCTCACCTACCATACCTATGAACACTAATGTCCCAATCCTCATTAATACGTTGGACCTTATTGTATGTGTGAGTAATACGCTGTCTAAATAGTCCACCACTAGCATTGGTTTACCTACTTCCCCGCCGTTGGCGAATATTGTATTTTGTTATGATGATTACAATTTCATTTTCAACCTCCGTTTTGGTTGTTTTATTCCTCAATGACCAAGCCTCTCTAGGTTGCAACAATATATATATATATATATATATATATATATATATATATATATATATATATATATATATATAATAATAATAATAATAATCACATAAGTTCTGGGACGGACAGCGATCATTTGCCAACATCATGATCTTTATGTACATAATAGAAAAGTTATTTTTATGCTAGTCATATGATATTTGTTATGCTAAAATACGATAACCCTGAGATTGATAAAAATGGTAATAATCTTTTCTTTTTTTTGTCTTTTTATTATTATCTATCTTTAAAGATCTTGGGCAACCTGACATTAATCCTAGTTCCCCACACGTAATTCTTAAACCTGACTCTAAGTGGGGAACAGAAGAAGATAAAACGGAAGTAAGTGAAGTAACGTCAATAGTTGGATATAAGAGAATGAGGGAAGTAGTGTAATGAGAAAGAGAAGGACGATTGTTTACTGAAGAAGAAATAGTGAATCTAATAAAGAATACAAGGATCTTCAAGTGGAAATCTAACAAAATGTGGCACATAAAGATATTAATAATTCCAGTTATGATTCGGTTTGATTTAAAAAGTTTCTGATAGACTTAATGGCGGAATCCCCATGTGTCCATACCTCAAAGAAATACAAAACAAATGTTCACACACGTCGACCTTGTACATTATTAGGTTTGTTTGTTTTGTTTTGTTTTACGGCATATCAACCTCAATGGGTTGCTGACAAAATTTTTTATTGCTGGTAATATTTTTTCCAAAAATGTATTGCTCGTAATATTTTTTCCTTCAAAAATGTATTTCTGGTAATATTTATTCTTATGGTCAAGTTCCTTGTAGCACGTTGATAGTACAAGGTAGAACCAATAAAGAAGAACTCGAATACGGATATGGAATAACACAGATATATTACAAACAGGAATATATACAGAGAGGTAGAAAGTGTTAGTATGAACAATCAAGTTTAGAAGTAATTGTCTGAACGCGACTCTGTTTCGGACTGCCTCTGATTCGACTGACTGACTCGCTCTGACTGACAGACTCCTGACGGACTTCACTCCAGACTTCAGACTGAACTCCCTGCTTCCTCTTGAGGCGCAGTATTTATTACGTATGGAATAGTCCATTATGTTATTATGGGTAAGGTACCATAACATTTAATTTCTTCAAAAATATATTTCTGGTAATAATTTTTCCTCAAAACATTTATTGCTGGTATTAAAACCCATTTGTACACTTTAATAGTGTTTTGACCCCACTTTGGGGGGTTAACTATATGCTCATAGTTGGAACCCTAACAGGTTCTACCACCCCAGGTCAGGGTGGGCCTGAGAACACCAGCAATTAATAGGTGATTTCACAGCTCTAAAACCTTCTGATCAGAGACCTTGCTGTTGGACTTAGTTTATCGTCTTAAGCAGGACGCAGATGTAGTTTATCGTTTACTCAGAACGCCATACATTAGGAATGGCTTTATCTATGTAAAATGTCTGTAATCTTGTCTTTTATTTTTTTTACAAGAATATTCAGTAGAAAATGTCTCAGCCATTTCGGACCTTAGGTCTCTGATTGGGACCCGGAAAAAAGTACTATTTCGTTTCACTGACGCAGACTTAAAACACATGGGACCTTTTCACCCCCTCTTTTTTTTCTTTCCCCTGCACCCTCTCTTTCCTTTTCTCGCTAAAGCCAGAGTCTCTGCTATGTCTTTTCCGTTTTCTCTGCGATCAAAACGAAATAGTCCATTATTTATGGCGTATTTGTGATTCGTAATATATGTGACAACTAACTAACTACGATTGATTTGATTTGTTTGTTTAACGGCATGTCAACTCCTTATGGGTCATCTAATGCCAAAATTTAATGTTTTGAGTAGCTTTGAAATAATAAAAATACGATATGTTATTCTGCTTTCACAATGAAGTACATGGTAGATGATACTCAGTTTTTGTGCATATACATGTCTGCGTAGAGATAGTTACTAGAGGCGTTGCCATGTGTGATTTATGCTGTAGTTTTACTGAAGTTATATTTTGGAATACAGATTGATTTCTCTAAGAAATTGTAGGATATTATAGGATAATAAAGTGTAGGATATTATATGGATTAATGTCATGAAAGTTTTCTTTCATGTTAATTGTTTGGTTGGCTGATTTTGTTTAGCGGCATATCAACACCTCTATGGGTTATTTAATGTCGAAATTTAAATATTATGAACACATTTTTATCGCTTCAATTAAATATATTTTAAACAAAATTGTATGCCTTCGGATACAGACAAAATGTATTGTTGGTCATTTTGCTATAAAATGTATTGTTGATAATTCTGTTATAACATGTATTGATAGTAATTGGTTTCATAAAATTGTATTGCTGGTATTTTTACTATAAAATGTCTTTTTTATACTTTCGTAGAGTTTTGATTCTGCTTGGGGAGGGGTCATTATTTGCCCATAGCTGGAACCACAACAGGTGTTACTACCTCAAGTAAACATCAGTTAAGTGGTGGTAACACGCTTCTCGAAAACCCGATCAGGGGCATTGTTGTCGGATGTAGTTAACTAACAGCCTGATGTGCAAGTAAACTTCTAAAATGACAATAATAAGCTGGTAGCTTTAGGAAGTTTTAAGGACACGACTCGTACATACATTAAAAACAACCCACGGAAATCTGAATTACAAAAAGGTTTTTTTTTTAATGAGTACTGTTCCAAGTTTGGGTACACAGTGGGAAAAAATATCCAATATCCATCGAAATTTCAACTCATAAAAACATGAAAAAAAATAATTATGAAAAGTACTATCTTCTCACCACGGAGAATAAAAAATATAACAGGGCAATTCCACCACATTTATGCTAAATTGTTTGATTAATAGTTCTTACTAACTAATCAACTCACTGAAAATTTTAAAATGAATACGCTCCCCATTGTGCTACATGCGTTACACTAGCATTCCATTTATGCTAGTCGCATTTCACTTGCCTTATCACGTTGATTACCAGTGCAACCGTATTTTTTGATTTCAATGCAAGTGACGTTTGTACAGAGAATTGTTTTTATACCTGCAGTCATTCTTGTTCAGGCCACTATTTCATTTGGGGTTGGAGATCGATAGCATCGAATTTAAAGTTTTACATTATGAAAGTGGAATAACGCCTAGTATCTTAGTGCTTCAAAAGTCTGTGTTGTTTGGCACTGCAAATAATCTACGAAATGTGCTATCGATTTTTATATATGATTTGATTCAGAATACACTTAAGGCAAGATATACAAATCAACGTTAAAACCATGCGAAAAATAATAATAATAATAATAATCGTAAAAGGAAGAAAAAGATGACGGTGAATAGGATAGAGAAGTGGACACATGATGATGACAAATAAAAAACAAAAGGTAAAGGTGAATAGAAATAATAATAATAATAATAATAATGGGAAGAAGACGATGATGGTGAATAGGATGGAGAAGTAGAAAATGAAGAAGATGAGGATAAAGAAGAAGGAAAAGGCAGAGGGGAATAATAATAATAATAATAATAATAATAATAATAATAATAATAATGGGAAGAAGAAGATGATGGTGAATAGGATGGAGAAGTAGAAAATGAAGAAGATGAGGATAAAGAAGAAGGAAAAGGCAGAAAAATAATAATAATAATAATAATAATAATAATAATAATAATAATAATGGGAAGAGGGGAATAATAATAATAATAATAATAATAATAATAATAATAATAATAATAATGGGAAGAAGAAGATAATGGCGAATAGGATGGAGAATTAAAAAGTGAAGATGATGTTAAAAATAATAATAATAATAATAGGAAAAAATGGCGAATAGGATGGAGAATTAAAAAGCAAGATAAAAAAAAAATCTTCATTACTTTAGTTTGGTGATTTAGTTTGGTGATGATGAGAAAGTGAAGAAAGCTGATTTTGGAAATGGACAAATGTCGTTGAAAGCCGAAGCCTCAAATAAAAAGAAGAGTAAATGATGTGCCGGTGAAAATGAAAATGAAGATGGCGGAAAAAAGAACAAGAAAAGATTCGAAACTATAGAAAAGAAAAGGAAAAAAAAAATTGTTAGAAAATATATACAAATATCTGGAAGGAAAATTAAAAAGAAAACTGATAAATATTCTTTAAAAAAAAAAGAATAAAAAGCAAGAAATAAAGAAATCGCCAGTTAAAAGGAAAACGAATGTAAGATGGTCACGTGGTCATAACAGGGCGGCATAGTGAAAAATAGTCGACCACTTTTGAAAGGACGCAAGTATTTACTGCTGTAGGGGAATGCGCACACATGGCGGGGGGCGGGCAGCGAGCATGCGTGTGCATTAAATGGGAAACGTATTTCTATTACGTCGCCAAATGATCAGAAGCTGAGTTGTTCAGGCAAATACAGCCACTGAACGCCTGACTAAGTTTTAAATGACATGCTGCTTGTCACTCGCCCTATTTGTGCCCCCTCGACCCGTCCGGCCTTTTGTTGGACGTACTTCCATTCTTCCTTCTTTCTCCGTTTTTCTTTGACTCTACGTCTGTTTGGTTTGTATTTACTAGCTTTTGTCAAGGTTGACAATGAGCTAAACAGCTTTTTTTGTTGTTATTTACATTTGGCGAAGGCAAAATGAATAACTATTGCCGCCATATCTACGCTGGCGCTGCTCAATCCCCGCCTTTTTCGGCTTGTATAATGTTCATAACCATTTACGCGGTTTTTCTTGAAGTGGGTGACATTCTCCTTCCTACACCCACTTTCCATTAACTAACTACTTGTTGTGGAGTTATTTCGTAGTGGAGGCTTGTATTTGTACTAAATCGATCCTAAAATAGGTTCGACGTATAAAAACGTTAGGAACTTGATACAATAGGTATTACGCAGAGTAATCTTGTTGTGGTCGCTGACTACTTTCGTATTCGACTAACTGTCGACTATTGTCGTCCGACATCGCCGCTATTTAGTAACTGCCCCACGCAGTCACATGTGGCACAAGGCCGAATTTAATGTGGAGTTCCTGAGCCCGTAGGCTCGGCCAAAAAATCCCCATAGACCCCGAATAAACGGGATCGGGTCTGTCTACCTTCCCGGACGAAACTCTGCCATTCGGCATAGCCCCGTTCCAGAGAGTTCGACTGTCGTCCGACATCGACTGGATATTCAGTCACCCCCACTACTGAGGCATCATGTGACACAAGGTCGGTTATTTATTGTGGGTTCTCCGAGCCGGTGGGCTCGGCTCAAAAATATGCCCATTGAACCCGTATAAACGGGCTCAGGGCCGGTTTACCTCCCCAAACGAGACTCCGCCCCTCGGCGTAGCCTCGTTCGGGTTCCTCCCCGCCCGAAGGCAGAGAGTTCAACCGTTCAGCCGGTCGTCCGACATCGATTGGCCTTCGTTTTTCTTACTACTCCTACTTATATTAGGTGAGAGAGTCTATTGACTATAGAATAGGTGTATTTCCCCATAACACTACTATATCGCTAATTCGATAGAAAATGTTCAGATGATCTCCATTTTTTAATTCCCCTCAGACAGATTTTTCCCGAAAGACTGACACTCTGTGAAACAGACTCCCGCCTGAGTGCTTCCCTGAACACTTCGATGGTAACCTATTTCGCTTATATCACACCTCTATCTTGACTGACAGACATATGTATTTTTTGTTTTATATATTGTTTTATACTAAGGTTCAAATAATCTTAGGCTCAAGAGCCACTCAAAGCAGATATTTTTTGTTAAAATGGTAATAATGAATGAGGTGTATGATTCGCTTCCATTTGCCTTTTCTATAATATTCCATGCTAATTGTTTTGATGTACAATCCTCTATGGTACATAGTCTTTGTGAAATTAAGTGAAGTACATGATTGGAAACAAAAGCCCATGGTTTTTTCAGTGGAAATGGATAGATATAAGTTCTTCTATCGCTCTTCTCACTTGTGAAACTCGATTCCGTCTTTTTTCTTCCCAGTCAGTTTTGATCTTCAAGAATTTAAATGCAATGTCAATTGTTACCTTCTTTCCTCTTAATTCGTGTTATTTTATTGCCCTCTCTCCTTAATAGTAGTTTTTTCACATATTCTCTAACACTTAGTAATCTCTTGCGTCTTAGTGGTTTTATTGCCTTGTTTAGGGGGTACTTATTAAAAAATAACAACCGCAAATATATATTAGTGCCTTTTCAGCTCAACTTCTTGGATTCCCCGAGCTTTCCTAACACACAACCCAAACATTTCGCAGAATCTCTCATTCGCTTGAGCTTATTAATTTTTTTCGAGTGCGCAGGCCGGTAGACGTAACGTAGCTTTCCTCTGTCTTTTCTGTTAATATTTCCATGGTAACTGTTTTGATTAACTTTCTTCTATGGTACATAGACATTGTGAATTTAAGCAAAGTACTAGACTGGTAAAAACCTCCATGGTTTTACAGTGGAATTGGATAGATATAACAGTAAGTTCTATTCTAACAATTTCTTTTCTCGCGATTTTTGCCTGTGGATTTTTTTCTCCAAATCTTCAATAATTTAACTGCAATGTCAGTGAATCTCTCTTCAGGTTTCTTGCTTTCGAACCAAATTTCATTTTCTAAAATTTAAATACAATATGAATGGATCTCTCTTCAGGTTTCTTGCTTACCAGCCAAATTTCATTTTCAAACATTTAAATGCAAAGTCAATGGATCTCTCTTCAAGTTTCTTGCTTTGCAGCCAAATTTTATCTTCAAAAATCTAACTGCAATGTCAATGGATCTCTCTTCAGGTTTCTTGCTTACCAGCCAAATTTCATTTTCAAACATTTAAATGCAAAGTCAATGGATCTCTCTTCAAGTTTCCTGCTTTGCAGCCAAATTTTATCTTCAAAAATCTAACTGCAATGTCAATGGATCTCTCTTCAGGTTTCTTGCTTACCAGCCAAATTTCATTTTCAAACATTTAAATGCAAAGCCAATGGATCTCTCATTTCTTAAACCAAATTTTATCTTCAAAATCTAACTGCAATGTCAATGGATCTCTCTTCAGGTTTCTTGCTTACCAGCCAAATTTCATTTTCAAACATTTAAATGCAAAGTCAATGGATCTCTCTTCAAAGCCAAATTTTATCTTCAAAAATCTAACTGCAATGTCAATGGATCTCTCTTCAGGTTTCTTGCTTACCAGCCAAATTTCATTTTCAAACATTTAAATGCAAAGTCAATGGATCTCTCTTCAAGTTTCTTGCTTTGCAGCCAAATTTTATCTTCAAAAATCTAACTGCAATGTCAATGGATCTCTCTTCAGGTTTCTTGCTTACCAGCCAAATTTCATTTTTCAAACATTTAAATGCAAAGTCAATGGATCTCTCTTCAAGTTTCTTACTTTGCAGCCAAATTTTATCTTCAAAATCTAACTGCAATGTCAATGGATCTCTCTCAGGTTTCTTGCTTACCAGCCAAATTTCATTTTTCAAACATTTAAATGCAAAGTCAATGGATCTCTCTTCAAGTTTCTTGCTTTGCAGCCAAATTTTATCTTCAAAAATCTAACTGCAATGTCAATGGATCTCTCTTCAGGTTTCTTGCTTACCAGCCAAATTTCATTTTCAAACATTTAAATGCAAAGTCAATGGATCTCTCTTCAAGTTTCTTGCTTTGCAGCCAAATTTTATCTTCAAAAATCTAACTGCAATGTCAATGGATCTCTCTTCAGGTTTCTTGCTTACCAGCCAAATTTCATTTTCAAACATTTAAATGCAAAGTCAATGGATCTCTCTTCAAGTTTCTTGCTTTGCAGCCAAATTTTATCTTCAAAAATCTAACTGCAATGTCAATGGATCTCTCTTCAGGTTTCTTGCTTACCAGCCAAATTTCATTTTTCAAACATTTAAATGCAAAGTCAATGGATCTCTCTTCAAGTTTCCTGCTTTGCAGCCAAATTTTATCTTCAAAAATCTAACTGCAATGTCAATGGATCTCTCTTCAGGTTTCTTGCTTACCAGCCAAATTTCATTTCCAAACATTTAAATGCAAAGTCAATGGATCTCTCTTCAAGTTTCTTGCTTTGCAGCCAAATTTTATCTTCAAAAATCTAACTGCAATGTCAACGGATCTCTTCAGGTTTCTTGCTTACCAGCCAAATTTCATTTTCAAACATTTAAATGCAAAGTCAATGGATCTCTCTTCAAGTTTCTTGCTTTGCAGCCAAATTTTATCTTCAAAATCTAACTGCAATGTCAATGGATCTCTCTTCAGGTTTCTTGCTTACCAGCCAAATTTCATTTTCAAACATTTAAATGCAAAGTCAATGGATCTCTCTTCAAGTTTCTTGCTTTGCAGCCAAATTTTATCTTCAAAAATTTAAATGCAATGTCAATAGATTTCTCTTCAGGTTTCTTGCTTTCCGGTCAACTTTGACCTTCAAAAATGTAAATGCAATGTCAATCGTCATCTACTGCCTTCTTTATCTCTCTTCTTTTATATTCTCTTCTTTAATGACGGATTTTAATCCATTGAGGAAGTTTAAGAGGGAAAGGATTATCCACTCCTTCATAAAGAATAAACAAATTAGCGTCTAGTTTAAAATATCAAATAATAAAGTCTTGACTTAGACATCGAAGTCATGTGCCTGGTGTCTCTAGCTTTTTAAAAATAATGGTTTTTTAATTATAAAAAATTACCCTCTCTTAATTTGGGCGCTCCTGGTTACCTTTCAGGGCGTATTTGTTCGCTGGTCTACAGCAAGCCGTCCCTAATTTTTGTACATCTTCCTAAAATATAGTCTACAGCAAGGCGTCCATGTTACTACTATTATTGACAGTTTTTTTATTTGTTATACTCTAGCACAAGTCTATATTTGTGGAGTATCCAGTAAATATGGATCAATTAATTGATTTAATTTTTACGGCTTATAAACTCATTTTAGGTTGCAGAGGATCGCTTCCAGTACACAATGTTTCCAAGTGGTCTTCCATCTCACTACAGGATAAGGCAGAAATACCGCTCACATTTTAAACTTTCACCTCTCTGGTGCTAGTGAACTTAGTCATTTAGTAATGATATATTCATATAGATAATGTTTTACCATTTATTTCATTGGTTTGATTGAGTTTGTTTTACGGCATATCTACCTCAATGGGTTATTTAATGCTTACAAGATTTTCATGGCTGGTAATATTTTTGTTTCAAAATGCATTGATGATAATTTTTTTAGAAATGTATTGATGGTAATTTTTTTTCAAAAATGTATTTTTGGTATTTTTTTCAAAAATTGTATTGATGGTAATCTTTTATTCAATAATTCATTGCTGGTAAAAATTTTTTACAAAAATGTATTGCTGGTAATACAACCTATATTTACACGTTTTGACCCCAGTTTGGGTGTTAACTATTTGCTTATATCTGGGACACTAACAGATGCTATCACCCTGAGTCAGGGTGGGCCTGGGAACACCAGCTCCTCAAAACCTCCTGATCAGAGGCCTTTCTGTTAGGTGTAGTTTATAATCTTTCCCAGAACGCGGATGTAGTTCATCGTATTAACCAGGACGATAAGTAAGACGATAAACTACATCCAGCAGCAAGGTCTCTGATCAGGAGATTTTGAGGAGCGTGGAACCACCTCTTAATTGCTGCTGTTCCCAGTTCCGCTCGGAGTGCTAGCACCTGTTAGGGTCCCGGCTATGGGCAAATAGTTAACTCCGAAACTGGGGTCAAGACACTATGAAAGTGTAAAAATAGGTTTTAATAACAGAAATACTTTAAAAAATTATTATCAGCAATAAATTTTTAAAAAAAATTACCAACAATGTTTTTAAAAAATAAATATTACGAGGAATACATGTTTGAAGCAATATATTTTTGAAGAAAAATACCAGAAATAGATTTTTGACAAAACAAAATATTACCAGCAATAAAAATTTTGTCGGCATTAAATAACCCATTGAGGTTGATATGTTGTAAAACAAACCAAACCATACCAAACCAAACCAAACCAAACTGCTGGATGTCTCGGTTATCTCCCTTTAATCCAACACTCCAAAATGTATTGCTGGTAATTTTTTATTCAAAAATTAATTGCTGGTAATAATATTTTACAATAATGTATTGTTGGTAATACAACCTATTTTTACATGTTTTGATCCTAGTTTAGTGGTTAACTATTTGCCCATAGCTGGAAACCTTATCACTCCGAGTCAGAGTGGACCTGGGAACGCCAGCGCCTCAAAACCTCCTGATAGGTGCCTTTCTGCTAGATGTAATTTATAGTCTTACCCAGGACGCGGATGTAGTTCATCATCATACCCTGGACTACATCTATTTCAGATATCATCATTTACCATCATGGGTTGGATCGGTGCACACTGTACTTTTACTGTTGAAACATTTCTTTAAGACTGGTGAATCTGTCATTGCAACACAGTGGACATTTTGTGCTCATTTCACGTTATGTTGGAATGATGTTGTTCGGGATTGTAAAATAGACACCGTTATGAGCTGAACAGTTCAGGGCGGCAGATTCAGCTCCCCCCCAAAAAAAGCCACCTGGAAGCCATGATGAAAAACTTCAGAAATCGTCTACAAAAATGTATTGCGAATAGAAGCCACTATTTGGAGGATGTCATTTTTAATACCAAATGAATAAAAACTACAGCACTTTGGTTAAACAACAGCGAAATCATTTTTAATAGCAGTTACTTTGGTCTATTCGCCAACCTTTAAAATATGGGAAGTATTTCTGTCTCAGCCTGTTCTTACCAGGATCGACACTGCTTAACTTCAGTAAAACGAGCGGAAACCGGTGTGTTTTTATTGCTATTTGACCATATACAAGAATCTGTGTTCAGTAGTGAAGGGCACTTACATTCTTAGAGAATGTTTTTCCACTTATTAAACAGACAAGAATTCAGCTTTAAAGAGGTTACAAAAGTAGCGAACATGCGAACGAATTTAACAAAATGTTATGACACGTCTTTGTCCTGTTTAGGAATGGCAAGCACGTCAAAATAAGGAATCGAGAAAGTGGTTGCTGTTACAGTTATGCGTTCAATGGTTTCTCTTGTCGACATCGCTTAGCGATGATTGTAATTTCTGCTGGCTTGATCACATGCCTGGGCACCAGAGTTGACATAGAAGTTTAATGAGTTGGTTTATAACCAGATTGTTCCAGGGCGATCATGGCTCTTCCTAACTTCCTATCCCTTTTGGCCGTTAGCAATTTCCCCTTATTCCTATTCAAAGTTTCCCATCCTAGTTTTTGCCATGGATTCACGCATGCTCGCCAATTAGGTGGTTCATTGATTTTCATTATTTCTCTTGCTTTAGATATGCCTTGAGTGGTTTGTTTTCTAAGACCTTTTTCAGCATACCAATTTGTAAATAGATGTAACGGTCTATTCAGGCATCTTATCTCCCCCCCCTATATATATATATATATATATATATATATATAGGGAGGACGTCCCAACGTTTGGATTTGAGAATAAAACAACACTTACCCCGCCAGGATTTTGAATCTGGATGCCAGGAAAAGTCAACTGACCAATATTTCTGGCTCTGCTATTGCTGAACATCTAATAAATAGCAGGAATTGTGTCTTTGATTTTAGTGATGACCGTTTTTCGATTTTATCTAGGTCCAACTCCTCATATCACCTCAAGGTTCTAGAGTCCTTGTATATCATATCCCGTGGGCCTTCCCTTTGTAAACAGAGGGAATGCTTTCTGGGTCTGAATGTTATTAGACTCTAGATTTCTTGAAATTGATTTTTTTTACTCCCATCCATTCGCTATATTAATTTAATTTACACACATTTTTTTATATTTTTTATATCCCAGAAAAATAAACTTGAAAGGCTGGGACAAAACCAGTTGTTGCTTTTTTTAGCTTTTTAAAAATGCCATATAAATTTTGCTTTTTCCTAGCTATTGTTATATTTTATACCATAAAAACTTATTTAAACACACACACACACACACACACACACACACATATATATATATATATATATATATATATATATATATATATATATATATATATATATATATTATATTCAAACATATAATATTAAATATAACAGACAACTAATGTCTATTATGTCTGGTCATAATGTTTATGGCCTCATTGCAAACTCCTATGTAAACATAACAGGAAATCATCTTTGATGGTGAACATTTCTGTTCTAATGTCCATATAACCACTCGGATGACGGCTCATGTGAGCCAAAAGCTTAAATCGAGGAACAGCATAATAAAAAAAATATAAAAAAAATATCCAATTGTTGGACAGTTTTTGTCTTTACTTTCTCCTGGAAGCAAAGCAATTATACGAAACTTAGAACGGCTCATGATAAAACATAATAGACATTCGCTGTCTGTTATATTTAACAATATATGTTTTAATAATGATCCGCTGCCCTAATACACTATATATATATATATATATATATATATATATATATATATATATATATAGATAGATAGATAGATAGATAGATAATAGAGAGTCACGAACTTATTGACGGTCTCATATTCAAAAAAAGCAAAAACAAACGATACAAAAGCAACATCAACTACGAAAGCGGTCAGAATATCTTGGCCGTATTACAGAATTAAAAAGATGTCTACTTTATAGCAATGACACTGACACTGCAGATAAATGTGTCAACATCCTCATAAAATATATACTTATATATATATATATGCTACCTTTTGTTAGTAAAAAATTTTTTCTTTATTATATTTCAACTAACGAATAAACATAATATAATTAATTTGTAACTTTCAAATTCAGTTTTGATTTAATAGAAATAAATTCAAATAAAATGCCATTAAAACATATTTTATTTTTTTAAGAAAACTCATTTTTGCTAAAATCCCAAAGGAAAAAAAGAAATAAATAAAACTGTTGTAATGATTTGTCAAATTATTGTATACTATTGTTTTATCGATTTTTACATAAACGTATTTTGCGGACGTTTTACACTACAATATTAAAATTAAATTTAATGTGTTTAAAATCTATTTGAAAACTAAAAAACTTAAAGACAGATTTTCCATTTTTTTAAAATCAAATATATCGCGTTGTATATATATTTTTTTGGGCAGATAAATGTGTCAAAACCTCATAAAATACACACATGTTACAAAAATCACATATTTCACAAAAGTAAGTAATATTTGTTTATATATTTTGTTTCAAATATATATATATTTTATTTTTGAAAGATTTTCTAATAAATAGAACTGTTGTGTGATTTGTCAATTTGTATGATGTTTTTATCGTTTTTACACAAAGTATTTTGCTTTTTGGTAACATTAAATTTAATGTGTTAGGTCACAAAACAAAAAACAAAGACACACAAATATATCACACACATATATTTATATATATATATATATATATATATATATATATATATGATATAATGGAATATGCATACAACTGTGTTCCTCCCTCACTAGAATGTGAGTGGCTGGTGTCCGTCATAAATACAGACGGATGTGTAGATACAACAGAGTTTAAGTCTATGACGACGACCATTGGACTACGTCATTGGCTATCCTATTGGTCTACACCTATTACCTGCGACTACGACGAGTACCAGTCGATTACAGTAGCCAAAACCCCTTAGCTACTTCGATCAAATATATCCCTTTCCGAACATATCAATATATATATATATATATATATATATATATATATATATATATATATATGTGTGTGTGTGTGTGTGTGTGTGTGTGTGTGTGTGTGTGTGTGTGTGTGTGTAAATTAGTATGATTCTATGAACGTCTTTCGACCGATTCTAAAGTTTACCGTTCTCAGCGCCCGTTAGGATCAGATAATTCTACTGAGTTTTTAGCAATACTCTTAATAAGAAACACTAATCATAGACTAAAAAAATTTGAAATTTGTACTATGCTTTGTATATATATATATATATATATATGTATGTGTGTGTGTGTGTGTGTGTGTGTGTGTGTGTGTGTGTAAACGCAGCAAATTCATCAATGTTCTAATGATTCGGAATATTAGACACAAGCTTACGGCCATATCACGTTGAAACTACCAGTTCCCTTACGACATCACCGAAGTTAAGAAACGTCGTGCCTGATCCGTACCTAGACGAGTGCTGTCGGCTTGGATGTGCGGATGGTGCCATGTATGTCGGCTCGGAATGAGAAATTGGAATATAGAGTTCGAATTCCAGTTGGGTTCGTTACATTAACTTATGGGCAAATATCCTTGGCCGATCATAAATCGAAAACAGACATGAGCGACACATCCACCTCTACTAACACGCCCCTACTAGCACGCATAGGGGCAGCAAGGTAGAGTATGGGCCCATTCCTCCACATGAAGATATGGAGTGCCTACGTCCAAAAAAATTTGAGAAGAAGGTACAAATAAACCATCGTAATATTTAAAATTACCATTATTTATTTATAAATTTGTAGCAGCTAACAGTAATTCACAATTCCAACTCCTCCCCACAAAGACTAAAGATTACTGAAGTTATTTACATTCAACAAATGAAACTAGCCGTTAACAAAAAAAAAGAAAAAAGAAAAAGAACAACAACTATAGTCTGAAACCACATATTCTTTAATGAATGTTGGAAAAAAAAATAAACACATGGTTGTATGTGACAGACACACATTTCTCTCGCTCATTATTGATATGTCTTTTTGCGTTCTCATGTATTGGATTTAACTTTCAAATAAAATATAACGACACTTTTAACACAATGAGCTGCTTCAAATATATTTGTTTTGTATGGTGAGCGAGCCAGCGAGAGAGAGAGAAAGAGAGCGAGAGAGAGAAAGAGAAGGAGAGAGAGAGAGAGCGAGAGAGCGAGAGAGAGAGAGAGAGCGAGAGAGAGAGAGAGATTCACTTCAATTTTCACACCCATGAAGATAACTCATGTGAGTCGAATGCATGGACAGAATATGAATAACCCACATGTGGAAAAATGTGCGAATAAAAAAAAAGATTAAGAAGACATGTCTATTCTTTTTTTTATACGAAAAAATATCCCAAATAAACTGAATATATATATATATATATATATATATATATATATATATAATATACTGAATATATATATAATATATAGCCCAAATATATAATAAATATATATTTTTTGAACAATAAAAAAATATTACAAAATTATATATATATATATATATATATATATATATATATATATATATATATATATATATATATATATATCACACTGATGAGCAGTGATACCGCGAATCAGTCTATCTGTCAGATGACTATATATATATATATATATATATATATATATATATATATATATATTCAGTATATTTGGGATATTTTTCTGATAAAGGAGTCTTATAAAAAAAAGAGACATGTCTTGTAAATTTATAAATTTTACATATATATGTTTTAATTAATTATATATATATATATATATATATATATATATATATATATATATAGATAGATAGATAGATAGATAGATAGATAGAGAAAGAGAGACAGTTGATCACGCTAGATAACACGCTCTCTCCCCGAAACTGTAACTAAGGTCATGTCTTATAAATTTATTAATTTACATATATATGTTTTAATTATATATATATATATATATATTTATATATATATATATATATATATATATATATATATAGAGAGAGAGAGAGAGAGAGAGAGAGAGAAAGAGGAGAGTTGATCATTCTAGATAACACGCTCTTTCCCAGAAACTGTAACTAAGGTCTACTCAGCATAGTTGCAGTATAAACCACGGGTTTGCTCTGTGGGTGTTGAACAAACACAAATGTGCCTGAGCGAGAGTCTACAATAGGGATTGGCTAGACGACCTAGTAGACCGGTATCCTCAAATTCGCGTGACCAGATATTATTATTATCACTATTATTATTATTATTAATGGTGTGCTTATGAAAAAATAAATATGTAAAAAAAAAAATAAAATAAAAAATATCTCTTTGCGGTCGTCGATAGCCTAGGGGTTAGAATCTCCGACTAATGACAAATCAGTCGGGTTTCGGTCCCGGCTTGAAGCGATCGAATGTCTAGCCACACTGTAGAGCTGTGATACAGCGAAACAGTCTATCTGTGGATGATTATATATATATATATATATATATATATATATATATATATATTAATATACATATATATATAAGCAACCTTTCTTTTAATCATGTTTCAGTGAACATGACGGACAAGATGCTATTAATTTGAAAAAAAATGTTTTCTATTTTTTAAACGATTCACGTGTCTCTTATCTTTTCAAATTGCTATAGTAAAACATTTACCTACTCACAATTTACAAGTACCCTTCTGGTCGAAATCGCTAAAGTTGTACATAAATCACATTACCGGAAATATCAGAGAGGCCCTGTATATAAAACATCTATGCCCCCACTATTAACCTCACTTTATTCAACAGTGGGAATGGTGTGTTGAAATTTAATAAAAATATAGAAGGACGCTCACTTCCAGGCGCGCTCAACACGCGGAAGCTCAAAACAACACAAAAAACATATCTTACCAAGCCAGACATAAGGAGAAATTGACACCACCTAAACCCCCTCCCTTGAAAATAGCTAAAGAATTGTCCGACTGCTCATGGGACAATAGGTAATACGGACAATTTTTGCTCCCCCTTACTCTCGCCAAACGAAAAATATAAGACTGCTGAAAAAAACTAAACATCTCTGTCATATTCAGGTGAACGAACGAACGCACACACGAACGAACACACACACGAACGCACACACACACACACACACACACACACACACATATATATATATATATATATATATATATATATATATATATATATATAGATAACTAGACTCGTTTCGAAAAAACCCTCGAATTTTTTGATTTGCTAATAATCAAATCAATCTCGAGGGAAAAAAAAGGTTTTAAAAAAAAAAGAGCTACAAACATGAACTTCTGCCGATAAAAAAATCGCACAGATGCAGGTCTGAAGCCCAAAGAAAAAACCCCGATACGAGTAAACAACTAACAAAAGAGCTCAATACAACCGTAGAGCAGACCTAGATACACCTAGTGAGCCAGACAAACCTACCTAGGTTTGTCTGGCTCACTAGGTTTCTATCTATCTATCTATCTATCTATCTATCTATCTATATATATATATATATATATATAATTAGAATACCTAATACTACTACACAATGTATATATATGAGTTATACTGAATATATAATTTTTATTCTTTATTTTTTATGCTTCTAATAATATATATAGTTTTCTTATATATATATATATATATATATATATATATATATATATATATATATATATTATAAAAATGTTTATTATTATCATTAGTATTATGATGTTGTTGATTATGATGGTGATGCTGTTTAAATAAACACCATTTTAACCGCGTCTTCTGTGAAATTTAATTTGTATCGCTATTATTCTATTATTGTATCATTATTATTCCTCCAACCCAAATTCTTAAAATCTGAAATTATCTGGCTTTAAATAACACATAAGTCGTACAAAATGAATGAATCAAAACGTAAATATTGCAAACAAGAAAATAAACACAGACAAATTTTCAGAAAAAACAATCTATTGAAAATGGTTTCTACACTTTCTAAGACACCTGGCGATAAACTACGTCCGATAGCAAGGCCTCTCATCAGGAGGTTTTGAGGAGCGTGGAACCATTTCTTAACTGCCGGTTTTCCCAGGTCCACCCTGACCCGGGTCCCAGCTATGGTCAAATAGTTAACCCTCAAACTGGGGTCAAACACCATGAAAGTGTAAAAATAAGATCTAATGACAGAAATACGTTTTTTGTGAAAAAAAAAAAAATATTGCCAACAATACATTTTCGAAAAAAAATTATTACCGGCTATACTTTTTTTGAAAAAATATTACCAGCAATACATTTTTGGAAAAAAAATATTAGTAGCAGTAAAATTTTGTCGGCATTAAATAACCCAAAACAAAAATAAACCAAACCAATCTAAACCAAAGTTGATATACCGTAAAAATAAATAAACCAAACTAAACAAAACCAAAGAATACATATTCTATTCTTCCTAAAATGTTGTCGGCATTAAATAACCCATACGAATCTATCCAAAAAAAACCAAAGAATTTTTCTATTCGAATCATTAAAAATGTTGTCGGCATTAAATAACCCATTGAGGTTGATATGCTGAAAAACAAACCAAACCAAACCAAAAATGGATTATTGTTAGTCTAGCAGGACTGAAGCTGTCCAGGTAGAGTTTGCAAGATTCTACGCGGTCCTGTTTGTGATGAATTATTTTCCACCCTACAACCACTTTCCTACAGTCGAAAAGTTTCAAGTCCCTCCCTGTTTTATCGCTACTTTCATGGCATGTGTTTTAAGAGCTACATTCCTTAATCCCACCACCCCTGGACTTTAAAATTGGGACCTGTCATTCTGCGCACCCATCGTATTCCTATAGTAAGAAGTAAGTTCCATTCGGACAGCTTCTTCCCTAGAACTGCTGCTTTGTGGAACAAACTCACAACAAAATGTTTTCCCAATCACTACAATCTTCACCTTTTCAAGTCTAGGATTAAGCGTTACCTTTCTATAAACTTCACTTCTTTCTCCTCCTTACGTTCATATAACACCACATAGTAATCCTCTAGACTGGATGGCTCTTGGGCCTTGTATTGGGTGAACATTACCATAAAAATACCTTTGGATTGATTAATATATTTACTGTGCTTGATTTTTCCTTAATGTGTTCCGGAATCGTTTTGTCGTTGTTGTCCATTAAGGAAACAATCTGCAAGTGTATAAAGAAACAAAACAAAGAAGAGATTTAATGTTAGTTTCGATTCATTAGGTTAGATTTCTTTCCCTTGAGTAAGACAAGTGAATCATGACTTAGTCATGATAGGTCGAGGCCAATATGAAAGATTTGTCGTTAATTACATTAAATGTGACAGTTGGATATGGTAAACGCTATCATTCTTCTTCTTCTTCTTCTTCTTCTTCTTCTTCTTCTTCTTCTTCTTCTTCTTCTTCTTCTTCTTCTTCTTCTCATCAGTTTCTTTTTCTTTTTTTCTTTGTTCCTTCATCATCATCATCAACCTTATTATTCTGCTTTTTCGTTTCCTTCCCATAATCAGCTTCATGTTCTCTGTTTTCCTTGCGTCCTTCTTCTTCTTCTTCTTCTTCTTCTTCTTCTTCTTCTTCTTTTTGTATTCTTCTTCTTCTTCTTCTTTCGCACTTTTCTTCTCTTCATTTCATCCATTTTCTCCATTTGTTCTTCATTCATTTCCTCCTTATTGGCTTTTTTCCTGCTTCAAACTAACCTTTTTTCTTCCGTTTCTTTCCCTCTTTTTCTTTCTCTTTTTATGCATTTTCCTCCCACCATTTTCCTCTTTTCCTTCGTTTTCTTATCATCATCATTGTCATCATCATCGTCGTCATCATTATCGTTGTCGCTGTTGGTATTGTTGTTGCTGGTGTTGTTGTTTTTGTTGTTGTTCTACTTCTACCTATCGTCTTCCAAAATCCCCTCTCTCTCTCCTGCTTTATTACATCTTTCTTTCTTTCTTTCTTTCTTTCTTTCTTTCTTTCTTTCTTTCTTTCTTTCTTTCTTTGTGTCCTTCATTCTTGTTTCCTTTTGATAATTTAATTTTTTATTTTCCTTCCTTTTTTTTTCGTCTTTCTTTCTTACTTGTTTTTGCTTCATTTTTTTCTTCTTTTATTTCTGTCAATATTTCTTACTTTCTCGATTTATTTCTTTATTTCACTTTCTTTAGTTCGTTCTTCCGTTCTCTATCACTTTCTCTCTCTCTCTCTCTCTCTCTCTCTCTCTCTCTCTCTTTTCTTTCTTTCTTTCTTCACTCTATAAGGTTGTGATTCTTATTTAATTTTCCATATTATTTGCTACGTCGCTGTTATAAAAAAAACGGTGCAAAATCCATTTAGTTTCTAGTTTAAACGAATACCAGCGTGCCTGGTTGCATGTGACACTCCTGTGAATTTTTCCCCTACTAAAAAGACGCCTCAAATCATTAAATAACTTTAGCTTTGGACAGGTCCCCATTCTTTTGGGTCAGACCGAGTTGAAACCTGTCAGATTTGATTCAGGGTCTAGAAATATTTCTTACCACCTTTCGCTTGCGACGCGTCCCACTGCTTGCTTATTGGACGGGACGGATCCTTCATCACTTGTGTCGGCCGCCCCGTTCCGCAAGCATTTAATGGTACAATTAGTGCCAAAAGAAACTCTTCTGCTACTGTCATTCATTTTGACGGCTGCAGTAGTCAGCTTTTCGGAGTGGGATGTCTCTCGTATCGGCTTTGTCTAGATTTCTACCTCTATTTCATTTTTTTTTTTCTTCTTATTTACGCCTGGGAGACGCAGTTGAGAGGTGTTTGTGGAGATAACGGTGCTTATAAATGAAACACCTTTTGAAGAATGGAACTGAGGCTCGGGATGGGGGAAGAGACAAAATGACGCGGACAGTTGATTCAAAATGGAGGTGTAGAATATGAACAGAAAGAAAAAAATGTTGCGCTGAGTGGGCATTGCAAAATTATTCATATAGCAATTCAATTCCATCAGTAACGCTTGCATTAATTCCCGAACACTAACAATTGAATTCGTACACGTTTTCATTGTATTTCCGTAACACAAATATATACAATGCATTATATCGTAAACTCTTGACCAATATATTTACATAATGAATATTTTAGTACTGTTCTGTGCGTAATGTTTGCCCTGGAGTCTAACCATTGATAAACTTCTATCTTCGTAATTTTCAAAGAAATTCTGTAGTAAGATCATTTAATACGTTCAAATATTGAAAACATTTAATCCGCGTCTAAAGTAGAAATTTTAGGTAATGCAGTCACAC
The DNA here is from genome assembly GCA_903632075.3 of Acanthosepion pharaonis. Lineage (NCBI taxonomy): Eukaryota > Metazoa > Mollusca > Cephalopoda > Sepiida > Sepiidae > Acanthosepion > Acanthosepion pharaonis. Next base: position 932,342 of record CAHIKZ030001106.1, on the reverse strand, counting down.
TATTTTCGCAATAGCTGTATTCTGTCAGTAACAGGAATAGATGTCTGATAACTAAATATCCTTTCTTTCCTCATTTACAAAGTTAGGTTAAAAATCATTTGAAATACATTTACGGTGGAGTAATGAATAGCGGCTAGGATTGAGGAATCGGAGAGCCGGGTTCGAATTCCAGTCGAATTCATTACATTCACTTACATTCTAATACCCTTGGGGAAAGTGTGAATCCTCTTATTATCCCTCCAGCTATGGGTAAATAGCAGGACAAACTGAGTTCTATAGCATTGGATGGCAACTGGTCTACCACAAAAAGAAATGGCAATCTACTGCGGGAAAAAATCTTCCTTGTCTCATTACATGATCGCCTAAGCGTGTATTACGCATGGCACAAAATTGACTGAATACATTTATATTAGGTATCTCCAAATATTCATTAAAAAAATGAGCATACTCGATGAAAAAATGCCACAAAAATTAATAGACGGATATGCAATGTGCTTAGTCCTGTCAAGTCTTGAGCGACGGTTCGGTTCAACTCTCTGTCTACGGACGGAGAGGAACCCGAAGGAGGCTACGTCGAAGGGCGGAGTTCCTTCGGGGAGGTAAAACAAACCCCATTTATACGGATTCAAATGGGCTATTTTTTGGCCGAGCCTAATGGCTCGGAAATGCCCACGTTAAAAAGGCCTTGTGCCACATGACACCCTCGTGGGGGACGACTAAATATAGTCCTGTCCTACAGTCACTTTCTCACAGACGTGCCGTCGCTTCCCTCTGTCTTTTCTACAAGTACTTTCATGGTAACTGCTCTCATAGGCTATTTTCGCAGGTTTCCAAGCAGCATAAATTTAAGCGTGTTACTAAGTTGGCATCTCAGTCCCATCCTTTCACTGTCAAAACGGTTAAATATAGCCATCTCTTCTACTCCAATAGTTTCATATCTTGCACTTCCCGTCTGCGGAACTCCCTTCCTCTTACTTGCTTCCCTGACAGTTATAGTCTTCAAATATTCAAATGTAATGTCAATCGACATCTTCTGATACTTTGATCTAATTCCCTGTCCTTCTATTTATCCTTTCCTCAATCATGTCTCTTTACTCTTGCTCACACTCTCTGTAACTCTTTACGTGCAGGCGGCACCCCACCTTGCCAGGGGTGAAATGCTTTAAAAATAAAAACATTTGGTTTCAAAAACCGGACTTCCTCCAAATAGTATCCACTGGTCGCCATAAGAGTGGAACTCCTTTCCTCCTACTAGCTTCCCTGATAGTTATAATCTCGAAATATTCAAATGTAATGTCAATCGACATTTTCTAATGCCTTGATCCCAACCCCCTTACTTCTATTTATCCTTTCCTCAATCACGTCTCTTTACTCTTGCTCACACTCTCTGTAACCCCTTGCATGCTAGTGGCACTCCCGCTTTGCTAAGGGTGAAAAGCTTAAAAAAGATTTATTGTCTAAATCTTTGTTATTATCAAGCAGAAAGATCAAAGGATTTTTTTAATTATTAAATTATATATTTTTAATCCTTTATAGAACCTTCAAAATTTTGGTTTAGATTTTTGTTTTTCTTGCATTTAGTGGGAAGACCAAAGATTTTTATAAGAAATTTTCAAATACATTGATTTGGAAATTCTTGCCAAAAATCAAATAATTTTGAAATTTTAATGAAACTTTCAGGACTTATTGACAAATGCTTTAAATTATTTTAGAAATGTTTCTTTTTTAGAAAATCTTGTTAAAAGCATTTTCTTTACATCTGTTATCACCCCCCACCACCACCATTTATTTAATTTTATTTAAAATTTATTTAATTTTATTAAATTTCCGGAAATTAACTTTTGTATGCACAGTGGCAGTCATGGATAGCAGCTCGGATTCAAGAATCAGAGAGCTGAGTTCGAATTCCAGTCGAATCCATTACATTCACTTACGTGCTAATACCCTTGGGACAGGTATGAATCCTCTTCTTCTCACCAGCTATATCATTGGATGGCAACTGGTCTACCGCAGAAAGAAATTGCAACCTACTGCGGGAAAAAAAATTGCCACTTCAGTCATGTATCGAAAGATACATGATCGCTTAAGTGTGTATCACGCATAACTGACTGATGTCTTAATGTTAAAGCAGATGTACTTGCAGAATTTAAATCATAAATTAATTTTTGTAAAATAGTACCTACTGTTACCGAATATCTGCTTTGAATCGTCAAGTAAAAGATGCAATACAACTAAGTCTTTTGATACATGACTGACGGGGCAGATTTTTCCCGCAGTATGCTGCCATTTCTTTCTGTGGTAGACCAGTTGCCATCAAAGGCTATAGAAACCGATCTATCCTGGTATTTGCCCATAGCTGGGGGTGGGGAGAAGAAGAAGATTCATAAGCGATACACGCTTAGCCGATCATGTATCTTTCGATACCTGACTGACGAAGCAGATTTTTCCCCCAGTCGGTTGCCATTTCTTTCTGCGGCAGAACAGTTACCATCCGAGAATATAGAACCCGGTCTGTCCTGCTATTTACCCATAGGTGGTGGAATAAGGGTATCATACCTTTTCCAAGGGTATTAGCACGTAAGTGAATGTAATGGATTCGACCGGAATTCGAACTCGGCTCTCCGATTCTTCAATCGGAGTCGCTATCCATCGTAATTAGAAAAAAAAAAAATGACATATTACGAAAACTATTGTATTAAGGAAAAATAATTTGGTTCGATGAATACTGAATTTTTAAAACATTGTTTTCCTTTTTTAAAATTTTAATTGAAATACTTCATAAAGTTTAAAAATCTTTTAAAATTCTCTGTTAATTTTTACAGATTAGGAGATATTAGGTGATTACGATAATTCAGCGACATCAAGTATTTTAAAAAAGAATTTTGACTAATTTTTTACGTGCGTGCATGAACATGCCGATTCTTGTAAATACGGATGTCCATAAACGACATTATCAGAACATAAGAGCGGCAACTATAGTACATTTCAGAGAACAGGTGGAACTAAAAATGGAGATTGTCGAAACATTTGCCCTGTAAATGATAGTGATAGGATTGCGACTCTTCGACTGTGGGATTGATTTTCGTCACTGAGAAACTCAAAACAAAGAAATATAGCACCCCCAAACATTTCATTTACGTAATCTCTCTTCGAGGATTAACAGGTGACGAACAGGAAGTCATGTATATGGCGTGCAACGCGCACTGCTAATTGTGACGACAAGTACGTCACCGATTCCTGAATCGTGCCGAATTATCAGTTTTACCGGACTATCAGAGGTCACGTAATAACAATTCAATATATATATATATTGTATATACAATATATATACAAAATATATATGTATATATATATATGTATGTATATATATATATATATGTATATATATATGTATTTTTATATATATATATATATGTATATACAAAGAAATAATCACACATAGAATTAATCAGAAGTATTAATGCGATTATTGGCGACATCCATCGCTAGAAAACATAATATATGCATTAAAATCCTGTTCATCCATAGTGCGAGTTTTGATCCTTGTCGAAAAACTTGTTGTCTGTAGTTTTTCAGTTTATTTGATGTTAAAATGCTAGTACTTACGAATAGTCTTCTATTCATCATCAGGCATGTGTTTTTTTTTTCCTTATAAAATCAAAAACTTGAGACGATATACCTGTATGTCGACCGAAAGATATATATATTTATAAAATATATGTGAAAAGTGTATATAAATATAAATAAATATATATATGTATAATTATTTATATATTATATGCGCGGTACTTATTAGAAAGCGCTCAATATCAGAGATAGAGCTAACATATTTGGTTGGATATATGTAAGTTTGTGACCCTGGGTTTAGCTTGTCTGACGATCGATAAAGCGTGAAAGCCGGGGTCACAAACTCACATCTATCCAAATAAATATATATATATATATATATATATATATATATATATATATATATATATATATATATATATATATATAATATATATATATATATACAATATATATAATATATATACAATATATATACAATATATATATATACAATATATGTATCAAATTGTTATGGTTCCTTGTACCACGGGTGATAGTCCAAGGTAGAACCAATAAAGAAGAACTCGAACACAGGTATGGAATAACACAGATATATTACAAACAGGAATATATACAAAGAGGTAGAAAGTGTTAGTACGAACAATCAGGTTTTGTAGTAATTGTCTGAACGCGACTCTGTTTCGGACTGCCTCTGACTCGACTGACTGACTCGCTCGCTCTGACTGACTGACAGGCTCCTGACGGACTTCTGATGGACCTCACTCCAGACTTCAGACTGAACTCTGCTTCCTCTTGAGGCGCATTATTTATTACGTATGGAATAGTCCATTATGTTATTATGGGTAAGGTCCCATAACAACATTATATATATATATATATATATATATATATATATATATATATATATATATATATATGTACATATATATATATATATATATATATATATATAATATATATTTATACAATATATATTTATACAATATATATATATATATCAAATATATATACAATATATACAATATATATATACAATATACAAACGTTTTTTTTTAAAAATAAAACTTCTATAGAGGAAGCAAAACGTAAACTGAGATACAAAAATAAAATTACACTATATCAATATTACGTAGATGTGGCACAAGGCCGAAAGTATGGGGCACCCAGTGAGGATCGAACTCACTATTTTAGTTGTAGTTGTTCTAGCGAGAAAATCTTACTAATCATTTACACCACGTCGAGGTGCCCAAAGGATTTTAGATATGGCACAAGGCGGATAGTATGGAGCACCCAATGAGGACCGAACTCACTATACAATCGTAATTGATCCAGGAAGACAGGCTCGCTAGCTCCCCGTTAATGTGCCCAATCAAGATTACTTACGTAAGTGAAAGCCGGGCAGAAAACGATAGCGGGTTACAGGTTGAGTTCAAAATGGCATCACTTTGCGAAAGCCAAAATGCCACAAAAAACAAGCAAAATAAACAAAGCAAAAACATATAAGGAAAAGAAAAAAAAAAACAGAAACAAAAGAAAATATGCAACGCATACAAAGAACGAATCTAGAATAGCAAACGGAAAGGCCAATAAATAATAAGGAACTATTCCTAACCTTTTGAGAGACGAAACTGACCTGGAGGGGTTTTGTTAGCTCTTCTACGCGAGATACTTTTATCTTTATCTTTTTGTGCGAAACTCTCTCGCAAGGCAGGTCTTTCGCTTGCATGTTTGAATGAAAAGCATTCTTCTAATCGCAGACTGTTGACGCAATAACGCGCGCCAAGCGCCAATGAAGCACCTTCCTTGGCAGTCTCTTCATTGGCGTCTGTCTGTCTGTCTGCTAAGAAAAACTGATACTCCTATTTCTGTTAGAAATTCAACAGTTTTATTGCCTCTTATAGTGGTTCTTTTAAATGTTAGAAAGATCACTTTATTTACCATTTGTTTCAAATTGTAAATAAATTTTCCTTGAAAGTCATTGTTTTACACACACACACACACACACACACACACACACACACACACACACACACATATATATATATATATATTAAGAAATGGACAAAGTCCGACAATTTATTTATTAAAGACATTTTTATGTTTAACGTTCTTTTTATAGATACAAGTATTTAAATACTTATATCTATAAAAAAGAACGTTAAACATAAAATGTCTTTAATAAATATATATATATATATATATATATATATATATATATATATATATATATATATATATATATATATATATATATATATATCAGGTGGCCTGAGGATTGCGTCTAGCATGAAACAGCCTGTCGCCTCTGAGTGTTGACTTCAATGTTTACATTTATATTTATATTTAAATACGCTCTATATCTGATATTGAGCACTTAATTCCATAAATATAGCACACCTTAAAACTATATTTTTTTCTATATATAAAAGATGGAAACCGCAAACGTTTTTGGTTATAATGTAGATGTTTTAGTATATATATATATGTCATATTTTATTCTTCATATTTCTGCTACACGGCTTTCCGGTCTCGTAACCTTCTTCAGGCAAATATAAAAGAATAATTTTTTAAGGGGAGTAAATTTTCCTTATGTTCTTTTAATGCCTCATTGTTCGTTTTCTGTATTTGCTAGCTTTGAACGCATTTCTGGACTGCTGGCAAAAGTGAATTTCTGCCTATGTGTTAATAAAAACCATTAGATGTGTTGATGAGAGATGTCTTCCTATCCCTGTGTGCGTGCGTGTTCCTCATAGCCTGCATATGTATATTACCTCCCCATATATACATGCTGTCTTATCATAAGGAATCAGCATACACACATATATATACACATACACATATACATACATACCTAGTATATAATTCTAAAGAAAGTATATATAAAATAACCCTTCCTCACAATTGTAGAAATTAAAACAAAACGAATCTTATAATCAACATTATTTATCAAATGCTTTAGTTATATATTAGTTATGCATAGAAATAGATTCATCCTTAATTTTGATCTGAAGAATGCCACACTTATTAAAAGAGTAACTTGCTTAGAAAGAAAATTCTCGAGAGTGCCGTTATTGAATCTTACCAAAATATAAATCTACAACCCGGATTCTTTCAAATATTTTGCCAAATCCAGCAGACACGACAATATAAATGCTAAAAAAATTACAGAAACGATTAATTTCAAACATCGTATGTCCCGGATATTTAGCATTTTCAGCTATAAGTATAGCATACCTTAAAACTATATATATATATATATATATATATATATATATATATATATATATATATATATATATAGGCACAAATTAATCGTTGCTTTGAAATTTTTCATGCAACAAAAACAGACTATCATTATTGTTTCGTCCGTATGTTGGTTGATATATTGAAAAGTAATTATCATCTTTGATAATGGCTTATGTAAGCCAGAAAGCTTAGATTGGATTTAAACATGTATCAATATGGCGATTTCCTTTCGTCTTTCAATCATAATGTTATTAAGCTTATCAGACAATATGAAAGGAACTAACTTAAAATAAACAGACAAAACTTGTCTATATTATTTAATGAAACATGCATTAATGAATATATATATATATATATATATATATATATATATATATATATATATATATATATATATAACTAGACTCGTTTCGAAAAACCCTCGAATTTTTGATTTGCTAATAATCAAATCAATCTCGAGGGAAAAAAAGGTTTTAAAAAAGAAAGAGCTACAAACATGAACTAAAAAACCCCGATACGAGTAAACAACTAACTAACAAAAAGAGCTCAATACAACCGTAGAGCAGACCTAGATACACCTAGTGAGCCAGACAAACCTACCTAGGTTTCACCTAAACGGATCGTCAGACTTTCCCTGACGATCCGTTCAGGTGAAACCGAGGTAGGTCTATCTGGCTCACTAGGTGTATCTATCTATCTATCTATCTATCTATCTATCTATATATATATATATATATATATATATATATATATATATATATATATAAATTTATTTTAGGATATTAAAACAAAAGCATGTTAAAAATCACTACAAAATTACAATTATACTTCGACACTAGAAATGTGTCTCCTAGGGCGATGTTAAACTATTGGTGAGTGAACGATTAATTTAATTTCAAAATCAGAAAACTTCTTTTTTCAAAAAAAAAAAATTCAGAATAAATATAGGCATATATAGGCATGTGGAATTTAGCCAATCGAATGTGAACTACGATAAATTCAAACTCCCCGAAAAGAAAATTTTTAATATAGGTCATAACACGAAGTTGTCTGCATATAAATCCTAGACAATTTCGTTATGAACATTTTAGAATTATATTGCAAGTATTCTCATTTTACCTGGATATATATATATATATATATATATATATATATATATATATATATATATATATATATATATGTATATGTATGTATGTATGTATGTATGTATGTATGTATGTGTGTGCGAAATTACTGATGTGTTTTTAATATAAAAACACACATAAAAATTTCAATTTGACCCTTTATTTACGTGACTTTGAGTGATTTAAAATTGGTTTCACGAAACGTGAGAATGTCTGACTTAAAAAAAAAAAAAAAAGTAGCTCAGAATGACGGGTACATAATGTTTCAATTTTGAAATAGATTTATATAAAATTAAAATTTAGAACATTTCAATCATTGGGAATGAGTAATATAGGTTTTTAGTTCTGTCCAATCTTCACTGTCCAGCCTCGACAGGTTTCAAAAGCACTTACACGGCCCTGCAACCTTTTTCCCGCAAACGAAACTTCGACAGCCTTTCACTGCTATATCGCTGTTACTATGGCCGATGTTCGGACAAGTTAGATTCCTTAGACTCACCAGCGAGGACCTGCTATGCCGAGTTCATAGCGGCAAACCTTTCCTTTGTGTTCCTTTGATAAAAAGCAAGTTCCAACCATATATGTTCCCCAGAACTGTTACTTTGTGGAATAAACTCCCAATAGAATACTTTCCTGCCAAAATATAGTCTTGGTCAGCTGATATCTAACCTTATCCTCATAAGACTCTCTCACCCTCCCTTGCAATCTCACTCAATAGCTCTCTACCTTGAGTGGCTCTTACTATCAGTAAAAAAAAGAGGTGGTAGTGTTAAGGAATATGAAAAAAAAAACGTATCGTGAAAATTGTTCGAAAATATTTGTTCGGAAACAATTATTCGAAAAACATCAATCAAGAACTCTCCGAAGAAGTTAGCTTAAATGCTCCCTCAACCGATAGGGTGGCTTTTAAGCTAGTAACTTTTATAATTCTCTTTTCATTATTTGTCAACTTTTCATCCGCTTGTTAATTACGACTGAATAGCGTGCTCCATATTTTCAGCCCTGTGCCACACTTAAGCTACATTTAGAAAACTACCACCATTTCACCCGCTTTCTTATATATTCGTTCTACTGAAATTTCGCGCCATTTGACGTTGTAGCTTGTATAACTATCTATGACTAGAAATGACAATTTTTAATTTTACCTTTATGTTACTATAATTTAAGCAGTCAATCGTCCTGGGTATGACGATAAACTACATCCGGCAGCAAGGTCTCTGATCAGGAAACTGGAGGTTTTCAGGAGCGTAGAACAGTCTTTTAATTGCTGTTTTTCCCAGCTCCACCCTGACCCGTGGTGGTAGCACCAGTTAGGGTCCCAGCTATAAATAAATAGCCAACCTACAAACAAAAATAAACCGTACATTTTTTTTTATAATAAAATGACCAACAATAATTTTTTTATAACAAAATGACAAACAATGCAACACTAAAGGATATAAAAATATATTTTATTTAAAAAGTGCCAACAATACATTTTATGATCTACAAACTTTATATTTAAAAAACATAACTTTACCCTGAAAGTTTAAAATTTTGTGCAAGGCATCTGTAGTTAAGAGTATAAAATTCCGTGTGGAATATTTTGGCATTAAATAAACCGTATCGAGAAAATTTTTTCAAAACAATTATTAGAAAAAGATTTATTCGAATTGTAAATTGTTTGAATTTTTAAATCGCATTTCTCGCTGTTTGTTTTTACACTGCCTAGAAAACTGAGTTTCAGCAAAAGATTTATATTGACGACCCCGATATGCAAGTCATGTTTTGGGCTGTCCCTTTTACTCACCACCGGGTGCTTTTTTTTTTTTTTTTTTTTACAATTAATGGTCAGTCTCACTTTTGTCGTCTACTTTTTAAAAAAAATACTTCTATCAGATTTTCTGTCTAAATCTGCCATCAGAACAGCACCATTTGAGTTGAAGATGTTAATAAGTTTACATTCATCTTGGTAGGGCCTCTAACTCCCCGAGAAACGTGTTACTGGACAGGTTAAATAAGTCCGATGAGAAGACGCATCCTTGTCACACTCCTCTTTCTATTTCGTTGTCTATTCACATACAAACGAAGGTCGTAGATAATTTGTATATTTATTTCAACTTTTTGTAACTTATTTAAAGGCATCATTTTTCATGTCGTAAAAGCTTTTAGGAGATAATAATCATATACTGAAACAAATCCTACTAATTAACCCATAGATTTTCGGATTTATACCTTTCCAAAGAGCGTTTGTGCGTAATTGAATATAAGGAACATGCCTGGAACTGGAACTCCGATTAACAATTCCGAGCCATTATCAATTATACCAACCCCACATCCAAGTTTACAGCGCCTGATATTAAAAGGGGTCACCCATCTAAGTACTGACCAGGATCGACGTTGCTTAACTTTGGTGATTGTAGTTTAACCCGTGGTTCAGCGTGGCAGTACGTCTTGGATTAAACGTTTACCTTCCAAAATAATCTCAATCCATGCCCATACACTTATTTCATTAGCGAATATTAATCCCAGCTCAATCATTTTTCTTCTTCTAGTATGTGCTGTTTCTCTTCAGAACATGGGCGATCATGGCTCTCCACACTTTCCTGCTCTTTGTAGCTCTCAGTAATTTTTGGCTTTTCGCTATCTCTCTCCTAAACCCTATTCTGCCAACCATTTGCACAATCTTGTTAGGTAGGTTATTCGCTGTTTTGCTGTCAATATGTCCTGTGAGTGTGAAAATTTCTAAGCCGTCTTTCCTCATTATATGCGCTAGAAAGTTCAGTTGTGTCTTTCATATGTTAAGTATGCTTCCTTTGGGGGTAGTAGAGGTCGATTCATAAATTCCTCACGGGCATTTGCACGTAATTGTATGTTTACGAACCCAACGGGAATTTGAATTCGACTCACGGATTAACAAGTTCCGAGCTATTATCCATTACACACCCAAGCTTACAGCACCTTGTATTGTAAAGTCCTCGCCCATCTCGGTATTGACCAGGCTCGTCGTTGCTTAACGTTGGTGATCGTAGCTGAACTGTTGTTTCAACGTGGCGGTAAGCTTTAGATAAAAAAAAATATTTATCTTCCAACATAAACTCAATCCTTGCCCGTACACTTATTTCATTAGCGAATCATAATCCCAGATCGATCATTCTTCTTCTAGTACGCGCCGGGTCCCTTTTGAACATAGGCGATCATGGTTCTCCACATTTTCTTTTCCTTTGTATCTCTTAGTAAATATTCTATTTTCGCTATCGCCCTTAATCTCTGTGCGAGAATCGCTGTTTTAACGTGATCTGTCCGCAAAACTCTCCCTAGATCGAATTTTCATGATGTTATTCGTGTCATACTTTATTGGCGCCAAAACACAAATTCATCTGCACCTAGGACTAACGTTTCGGTATCTAGTTCTGCCTGTAATCCTTTCGTCAGTAATTAAAGAAAATTTGAGTCAACCAAGGTAAAGTTGTTATTATTCTGTTATCTACGAACAATTTGAGGTTGATTATCCATGATCGTGTCTGCTATCGAGTAAAAATATACCATAAAGCCCAAGTGACGCCATTTTTGCTAGACGACCACATGTCATGAATTTGTTTCAAATCTTTTTTCACTCCAAAGAAAAGCACAAGAGCCACTCAAGGTAGAAGTTTACTTAAAGAGGTATCTCTAATGGCGTAAAAACAGAAATTAAGAAATGCATATTATGAATGATATGTAGGCTAGATAACTGTTGACACTAAACTTGAAGGGTTTAATCAGGGAAACATTTTTTTCCTGAATTTGGCTCTTTTTTTTTGTTTTAAAGAAAACGAATTATTTGTACATCATTTCCGGATAAAGTCAGCGTTCATTTTTATCTAATATTTACATATTTGAAATAACTATTTGCAGGTTTGTTAATCAAATTTCTATTCCGGAAGCAGTACCTCCCCGTTGTAAATATGTACGCGACCTGCTCAGTCTACACGCTTTGAAGCGTGTAGACTAAGCAGTCACCTGCTCAGTCTACAGGCTTAGGCAATCATGTCACTTTCGATTCATGATTGACTAGGCAGAAGATTTTCTCACAGTATGTTGCTATTTACGTTTTTTTTCCACCAGTGGCAAAGATCAAGGTAACTATGTCCATTTTTGATAAACCAACTCAGAAAAAATATAAACTCACTAAAAGCTGGAATTCTTATCTAAATCCTTGACCTTGTGCCACACATTACCATAGTAGGGTAGCAAATAAAAACTAAGAAACTGACCACAATATTTTGAAATTTTAAATATCTAGTCATTCATAAGGTAAAATAGGTTTGCAATATTATTAGTTCTGACCTGGTATCTCGGCTTCAGTCAATTTACCGCCACCGTAAACCGTTTTCCCTGTGTATTTTCTACAAATACTTTCATGGTAACTGTTCCACTTTGGTATCTAGACTTAATTTAAGTGTAATATGAGTTTGCAGCAAGGTCTCATCATATTACAGTTGAAATAGCTAGATGTAACGTAAGTTCTATGCTAACAGTTTCTTCACGCTTGTGGAACTCTCCTCCGACTACTTGACTTTTCAGTCAACTTTGATCTTTATAAATTTAAATACAATGCCAATCGTCATCATCTCTCTTCTTAATGCTTGTTCTTTTATTATTCCCTCTCCTTTATAATGTTTTCTTTTTCAAATCCTTTAACATTCAGTAACCCATTGCGTCATAGTGGTTTTATTGCCTTGCTTGAGATGAAATGATTTTGAAAAAAGATGGCCACTTGCCATGAATTTGTCTGAAATCTTGGAAGAGGCGCCAAACATAATTTAATCGATTTTAAATATCTGGACGTTCATGAGGTAAAATTCATATGGATGAATGAGTCAAAATTTCCCAATTGCTCAACTGGTGCAATCGTTTCTCTGATGGCGAGTAGAGATCTCATGATTAAAGCGTATGAAAATGTTTTACTCGAGGTGTGACGAGAGAATCTACGTAATGACTCTTGCTGTCCGGAACTTGACTAAGCAATGAATCAATGAGAGGCGAAGAAAGAAAGAGGAATGGAAGCTCATCTGAATGAGTCACGGAAGATAAAAGCGCGGGAAAATGGACGACGGTGAGAGGAAAGATGAGAAAATGGCGGGAAAAGACCCCAATAAAAAAGGCAAATAAATAAGGTATACACACACAAACATATATATATATATATATATATATATATATATATATATATGTATGTATGAAGATGTATGAAGAGATATAAGGATAGAGGGAGAAAGAGCGTGATGATTCGAGCTGTTGAGGAAATAGGCGTAAGGATTAATGCTAAGTGTTTTGTAAAAGAAAAGAGAAACGTTAATAAATGAATAAAAACATATTAACTGAAATGTAAGAGAAAAGAATTAGCGCTTGCGACGAAATAATATAGATTTATAGCCGTCATTCCGAAGCTATGAAACAAACAAACATGGATTACGCACTTGATCATGGCGATAATATCAAAACGTACAAAAAAGAAGAATGAAAAAGAAATACAAAAAAAAAAACAGGCCTATGTAATGAGTTAAAAGTGTATTTTTTACCGGCTCCATTGTTTGCTGTTCGAACCCAGGTAAAGGCTATGCGTGCAAATGCTGATTTTCGAGGAAGGCGAGTATATCCAATTCCAGCACAATCTTATTCCGTCAAATTCCGTTTATTTATACCTACTGAGTAAAGACCAGCACAATAAAAATGTAACCTACTAAACCACTATCTAAAAATCCAGGCAATAACAATATCTTCCACACGCACACTCCAAATAACACACACACACACAAGCCCATATATATATATATATATATATATATATATATATATATATTAGATTGTCATGCATAAAATGTTGCGTTTTTTCTTGATCCGGTCGTCTAATGAAGTAACCTTAGTATATAAAAAAAAAATCTTGACGTATTCCGGACATATTTCATTACAAATAATTTTCTTTCAATATATTGTTACTTATAAGCTCAATGAAAATGATTGCAATGAAACAATGTCGAGTAATTTTACTGTATGAGTACAAACTTGGAAACAAAAACCATTTTTGCATCGAATAATTAATTATATGCGATGAGAAATGGTTACTCTTTGACAACAGTAAGAGAGTAGGCCAACGGTTTGCTGCAAGTGAATCACCAAAACAATACCCAGGACCTCTACTACACACTAAAAAGTTAATGGCTACTGTATGGTGGTCTTTCAAAGGTGTTATTTATTATTCACTTTTGCCTCAAGGGAAAACAATAACAGCAACCCCGTACTGTGGAGAAATTAAGTGTATGCACGAAAAATTGAAAAAGGAACATTCTAGACTTGTGAATACGGATGGCCCAATTTTGCTGCACGACAAAAGCACGGACGCGGGCTTTTCAATCTATAGTCCAAAAGCTGCATAGGCTGAATTATTTTGCCTCATCCTCCATATTTACTTATCTCTCCTACTGATTTTCCCATTTAAGTATTTTCAGCTTTTCATAGGCAATAAAACATTCTCCAATAAGGAAGACGTAATCGAAGCATTTGAACTGCTTATCACATCAAAGGATGATATTTTTTTAAAGATGGGATCAAGAATTTAGAGGTATGTTGGAGAACAGTCATTCATCAACATGGTTGCTATTTTAACTAAATAAATTATTTATTTAACATTTCAGAAGTATTTTATTCATTTCTTATAAAGTGCGTCATTTCATGTGTGACAACCTAACACACACACACACACACACACACACACACACACATATATATATATATGTAGATAGGCTTTCCTACCGCCCGGTCAACACTCCTCCCCCTTCTCTTGGACATGAGTAGAGGCTTACGCCTTGTTTCTTGTTTAGGAAGGGGTTTCCGGTACACTCTCTCTCTCTCTCTCTCACTGGCCTCTGTATCTCCAGTTGCCTTGATCTATCCACTACCCTTCTCCTCATCCTTTCTTCTATCACTCCTATCTGATCTTGCTCCAAATTTTCTGTAACCCCTTGCGTCCTAGTGGCTTTCCGCCTTGCTTGGGGTGAAACGCTTAAAATATATATATGTATATGATAAAGTCCCTCAGAGGACGAAACGAGTCGGCTAAGCCTTTTATTCGTATTGTCCTTTTAAAGATATGATCAATCTGAAAATTTTACACACACACACACACACACACACACACACACCCAGACCTATAGGGTGCGATGGGTAAATTGTCGCAATTCTTTTTTTTTTTTTTTTTTTTTGCGCGTGGGCGTTGTTTGGATTTTTTTCTTTTTTATCGACGGCACAATATACCAGGGTCAGTAGAACATCGTCTGTGAGAAAAAGAGCACCATGACGCAGTTCACTCCGCTAGAGACTTGAAAACGCCATGTTGTACTGCTTGGCATTCGCGCCGGAAGCTTCTATACTAGCATTTTAGAGCGTTTGGGTGTCAATCTGAGCACATTGCAGAGGATTCAAGAGTTGGATGAGTCTAGTGATGATTAGGAAGGTACGGCAGCTCGAAGAACTCACTTTGACTGTCCTGATAAGAAAAGAAGTTCCGAATTTGTCGGTGAGGGCCTCATACTCAACACGGAGGCCTACATCAAAAGTGCATTGAGGGGGTAGTGCTGCTCTGGGTCAAGAGAGTGGCTGCTGGAAGACCCTATGTCTGAGAAGACTCTGCCCTATGCCACACAAGCAGGATAACCCAGTCATTGCTGTCAGACAATTTCTGCAACTATTCCTTACACCTGGCCACCAAACTCCCCATAATTCAACTCCATTGATTAGTATATGTCAAGCGCAGCTGACCACAAAACTCTTTGTAACACCAAAGAGGAACTAAAGGCAAGTATTATGGCAACATTCACCAACTTAAAAAAGGAGACCGTCCATCAGAGTTGCAGGAGATTCCGAAGTCGTCTGAAGGCCGTGGTTGAAGCCAATAACGATTTTATCACCATGTTCTTTCAGGACGTAGGCAATCATAGCACTCCACCTCCCTCTATCCCTTGCAGCTCTCAACAAGTACCTTCCCTCCGCTTTCTCCCCCAGACCACGTTCTGTCATCCACCTGCTTAAGTCTGCCAGGTATGTCACGCGTTGTTTTCCCTTGTCTCTCTTTCCCTCTATTCGACCTGTGAGTATCAGATTCTCCAGGCTCTCTTTCCACATTATGTGTCACAGAAACTTCAGCTACCTCTTCTTGATATTAAGGATAATCCTCCTCCTTGCTTTCAACCTCTCTAAGACCTCATCGTTGCACACACGTTCGGTCCATGATATCGTTAGCATCCTTCTGTAGAACCACATCTCCGTTGCCTCGAATCTCTTCTTCATCTTTGAGGAAATCGTCCAACATTCGCTGTCGTAAAGAATGACAGATGTCACGTAACAGTTCAGTATTCTTTTCTTTCAGAGTCTGTCTATATTTCTGAGATGAGGTATTATGTACAGTATTTACATTAGGAGATAACTGATAACTGACATCCATCAAACATGGCACGTGGAACTAGAACAGTCTACCCCAGTGATCGAAATAAAGGGTTCAGTTCGAAATTCCAACCACCTGAAGAAGGCCGACAAAGATGAGGACAATAGTCCGACTAATGTAAATACTGTATTCTTTTCTTTGTTAGCAAAGAAATCCTTCCTCTCTCGCAATGCTCTGCTCAGCTTTTGGAATCGGCCCTGGGCCTTCCCAATACCCCTACGGATCTCAGTGTCGCACTTACCGTCCTCTGTCAAGAAGCTCCCCAGATATTTAAACTTCCGCGTCTGGTTGATTCTAGTGTTCCCGACCTTCATATCGCATTTTGGGCTCATCCTCTTACTGACGACCATGCACACTGCCTTCTTGTAGTTTATGCTTAGTGCTTTCTTCTTACTCTCTGTCGTTACCGTCTGTAGGAGATTTTGTAATATCTTTTCCGTGTCTACTACCAGTACTGTTTCATCTGTGTCTTATATTGTTAAGATTGTGGCCGTCAATGCTAAATCCCGGTAGGGTTTCCAATTCTCTCAGGATTGCCTTGCTGTATAGGTTGAACAGGTCGTGTGAGAAGACGCATCCTTGCTTTACGCCTCTTTCTATTTTTGTATATTCACTGAACTCGTTCCCTATGCGCATGCATGCTGTTTGCTGCCAGTATAGGTTCTTGATTATTCTGATATCTTTCCTGAATATATCGAGGTTGCTGAGCAGTTCCATCAGATCCTTGTGACGTACTTTGTCGAAGGCCTTTGCGTAATCTATGAAACATAGGTATACGTCCCTCCGCATCTGTGTCGCTTTTTCTGATAACATTCTGAGCATAAATATCATGTTTCTTGTTCCGGTGTCTTTAACGAACCCGCACTGTTCTTCTCCTATCTCTGGCCTGATTCTGCCGTGCGCTCTGTTCATTTGCTCTTTCGTATTTCAAGATATTTCTGTGTAATTTTGGTAAATATATCTGTTAAAATGAGTCAGTTTTATTTTTATTTTTGTGTAATTTAGACGACAATTTATCCATCGCATTCCCTCTACGCCCCCTCTCTCTCTCTCTCTCTCTCTCTCTCTCTCTCTCTATATATATATATATATATATATATATATATATATATATATAGAATATATACATTCAAACAATGATTTATTGAATAATATTGAAATTATTTTACACTGATCCTTCCCCGTTGGCTCATCAGTTTTTTGATGGTCAGATGAAATTTATGAAGGAAGACGCCGTGGTTATTTTGCAAAAAACTACATCGCCAGGACGGATAAATGAAAAAAAAAATTAAAATTATCATAGCAGAGTGCATTCACGCGTGTTTATTTATTTAATCAGAATTACAAGAAGCTTGTCTTTGTAAATCGCCCTTGCGAATGATCTTGCAGCAGATCGAAATTACTTGAGTTACTAAGGCGCCTTTCTTGATGAAATTGATTTTAACATCAAGAAACTGCTTAGGGAACTGGAAAGGATCAGCATTAAAATTAATAAACATAAAAATATGTATATATTAGATAATGAAACAACATTGAACACACACACATATATATATATATATGCAAACACGTATTTCATTAAGTCTTCATCGAAATTTTAATGTAAAATCATTGAGGACATTTTGATTAAAAATTATACTTTTTTCTGCAGATGAACTTTATCAAAGCAAATAGGTATAAAATATAACCAAAAAAGAAAATGGCATCGGCTAGATTACATACGCCAAAAAAATATGTACATATATACAAAATAATGCATTAGCAAAAGAGAGGCTCCTAAATATTCATAAGGTTAACTGAAAAGTTTAATGAAAATTATAAAATAAATTAAATTTAAACCCTTTGAAAAACTGACGACATTTTTATATTTGTTTAAAATTTATTTGATGCAAAATAAAATGCTTACGGACGAAACACGTCGGCTAAGATATGTTTGCCTTTGCCTTTATTCATATTGTCCTTTTACAGATATATTTGAGTAATATCTGAAATTGTACACAAACACAGACACAAAAGAAATATATATATATATATATATATATATATATATATATATATATATATATATCAAATATGTGGTGCAATTCAATTTATATTACAATGAATCACACAAAAGTAAATTAGTAATTTAAAATATAAAATGACAAAATCCCTTCGCTAACAAAATTTTAAAGGTGCATTAACCTACCAATCACTCGATGAATGTTATGATTCTTGTTTTGTAAAATTTTAAGCTGTCTTTCTTCAATACGCAAGTACTTTCGACTGTGCATTGAGTCATCTTCAGGCATTTTCAAGGTAAATAAATAAATTAAATAGCTGGGGTACCGGACATATTTCGACTCCCTTTTTCGTCTCTTCTACTTCAATAGCTTCATGTCTCGCACTTCTCTTTTGTGGAACTCCCTTCCTCTTACTTGCATTCCTGAAAACTGTAATCTTTAAATATTCAAGTGTAATGTCAATTGACATTTTCTGATACCTTGATCTTGTTCCCCGTCCTTCTCTTTATCCTTTTCTCAAACACGACGCTTTACTCTTGTTCTCTCACTCTTGTATGTTAGTGGTACTCCCGCCTTGCTTGGAAGGAAATGCTTAAAAAAAATAGTATCACAAATAACTGCACAAAATAACAGAAACCACATCACTTGAAGACTTTCGCCAGCAGCGACAAGTAAAATGGATGTCACGTGTAACTGAAAGTGAAAATGACGATATATAGTCAAGATGTTGACGTTCCACACGACTTCAAATAAAAGGTTAGGAAGGAAACACCCATTAATACTGGAAAGAGCGATAACAACTACTGGACTTGAGAAACCTTTTTTACTGAAAATATTTTTTAATAAAAAAGTTTATAAATTTCAGTCGACCGTACTACAGGTTGTTCGGTAAATGAATATCAAATGTTTCCTTATAAGGAAACGCCTAATTTTATCATTACCATTTTACTGTATGACTTTCCCAGCGAGAGTCAAGTAATGCGACTAGCTGGATCAAATATAAGGAAACCCTCAGGAACAAGGAAGAGTTTTGAAGGAGGTTTCCCAAGCAATTATCAGAAAGATCGTTCCCAGGTAAGATTTAGCGAGACTAAGCCACGAGAATTAACGAGAATCCACGAGAGATAACGCAAAATTAATATAAAATACTGACGACACTGAACATCAACTATTCAACAATGGTAAAGACATCGTTTTTCTTCTCTATGTCGTGTCCCTTTCAGGGCGTTGTAGAACATGACTCTCCACAATGTCCTTTCCTTTGTAGCTATTAATAAATTTTGATTTTTTTTGCTACATCTCCTAAACCCTGCTCTGTCGTCCATTCACTGAAGCTCGCCGGGTAGGCCATGCATTGATTTCCTTTGTATTTTCTTGCCTTCAATCTGTCCAGTGAGTATCAAATTTCCCAAGCATTCTTTCCTCTTTATGTGCAATAGAAATTTCATCTATCTCTTCCCGATGTTTTATATAAGTGTCTGTTTTGTTTTTATTTTCTCTAAAACTTCGTTCTTGATCACATATTCGGTTCATGGTATCCTTAGCATCCTTCACGTCTCTTCATCTCCGAGGAGATTATTCAGCGTTCACTGTCATATAAGATGACTGATATTATATAAGAGCCTAGTACTCAGTGCTTTGTTTCTAACGAAAGTTTTCTGTTTCCTCTTACTTTGCTTAGCTTTTGGAAGACATGATTCATGATCCAAATGCACCTTCGGATTTCAGTGTATCACTTTTCTTTCTCTGTTAAAACACTTCACAGACACCAGCAACAATGAAGTTAAGCCTGTGTTTTTTGTTTTTGTTATTTCAAACATTCCCCCTAAGCAAGGCGTGAAAGCCACTATCACGCAAGGGGGTTACAGAGAGTGAAAGAGAGGAAAAGACTTCATATAGAGGGGATGGAGGAAAGGATAAAAGAAGAACGGGTATCACGGCAACTGAAGATAGCGATTGTATTTAAGTTTTTAAAGATTGTAATTATCGTGGAAGCAAATAAGAGGAAGGGAGTTCCACTGTTGGGAAGCGTGAGAAAAGAAACTGCTGAAGTAGAAGTAGTGGTTACATTTAACTATTTCAACAGTAAAAGAGTGGGACCTTGTTGTGGCCTTGTTAGGGTCAGAAATAAAGACACAAGAGAGAAACTGAGTAAAGGAAATATATTAACAGAAACAGTAATACAGAGTGTTACAGCAAGAATGTTCGGTCCGACTCTCAGAGATGACTGCTGGAAACTTCAACCCTCAAAAGGCAGTACCTGCTCCTATTTATAGCTGGGAGTGTCCATGCGTGCGTGGGTAAATTACCATAACAGACTTAGATGCCAATCAAGTAGCACGCTTAAATTTATGTAGTCGGGACATCATATTTATTAAGTAAAAGTAAAACAGTGTTGTTGCGTTCAGATGATTCTTAGGCAGTTTTCTGTACTCACACGAGCCAGCAAGATTAACCAACGATAATTACCGAGAATCCATGAGACATGACGATGTGATATATTGCTTTGAAATAAACGAAAGGAACGTTTTTCAGTTTCGTTTTTTATTTTTTTATTTCGTTTCTCCTCTGAGTGAAATTTATGACATATACACATATTCTGAAAGGTAATACATCAATGAGTCTTTTTATAAAAGGTGTATATGGATTGCGAATTTCAAATGGTTTTACGTTAAAAGAGAAAATAGAGGAAAATGAAATGTGTTTTCATCATTTGACACTCTTTTATTTCCAGAAAGGAAAATAAAAAAAAAAGTATGCTGTAGAAACAGTAAAAAAGAGATGTCCCATTTTAAGATATAGCTGGGTTGGTTGGTTGATTTGCTTAGCGGCATACCAACAACTCTATGGGTTATTTCATGCCGAAATCTAAATATTTTCAACACAATTTTATGGCTCCATCTCTCTCTCTCCCTCTCCGTCTCTCTCTCTCTCTCTCTCTCTCTCTCTCTCTATATATATATATATATATATATATATATATATATATATATATTGAGCGCAATTCTATGTCGTTAACTACAGATAAAATGTTGGTCATTTTCTAAAACGTATTGTTACTAATTCTACTATAAAATGTATTTCTTTTGTTTTTAATATAAATATGTATTGTTGGTAATTTTACTATGAATAAGTATTGTTGGTAATTTTTTTATAGAAAAAATGTATTGCTGGTATTTTTTCAATAAAATATTATTTTTATACTTCGATATTGTTTATTTATGCGTTTCACTATACTCTCATATCTTGGACCCTAAGAGTTGCTACCACCTCGGATCAGTGTGGACCTGGGAACAACAGCAATTCCGAGGTGGTTTCTCATAACCACCAATCTCCCGATTAGAAGCCTTGCTGCCGGATGTAGTTTATCGTTTTATCCAGGACTAACCATAGCTCGGAGACTTGTTCGTAAGTGGTTTCCTAGGTTCAGAAGTAAAAAAAAATAGGCTAGAAGATTTAGGTTCAGAAGTATATATATATATATATATATATATATATATATATATATATATATATATTGTGTTGTAGGATCCACCTAATTTACATAGTGAGTACCGACCATATAAATATGGTTGGTACCGGGAAGACAGGGAGGAAGAAGAGATCCAATCCAGAGACTCTGTCCGACTGCGACTAAGTCAACCCATTCTACAGGAACGGTCTTCCCAAGAATATACCAAACTATCTGTAAATATTGTGTACACGTTCTTGTGTCAATACATTTTGTTTAAGTACATTTTGTGTTGTATTATTATTAATCCATGCTTTATTCAAGTTTCAACAATATATATATATATATATAGGCTAGAAGACTGAAAACGTTTCGGTAAACCTGTAGACGTTGATGATGATAAAATCAAAACGATGATTAGGTTATGTCAGGGGACATCGCTCGCATCTGATATGAACGTTGTAAGTCATTTGGAGAGTACCTTGATACGTCAATGTCTGCGATCATTGGGGAGTTTTAAGATTTAATGGAAAAAACGTTCAACAAGCGTGCCCAAAGTAAGACGTAGTTTCAAAAGGACTGCTTTCCTTTGACTCTATAATCATGATAACGAACCTCGCTCATTGGCAATGTCTATTGTTTTAGAAATCGATGATTCAAACCTAAACATGAAAGTGAATTTATACACTTCTTTTTGTTCTTGAGGACTTACAACAAAAATATGAAACACTATTTATTCATCAGATTGTTTACGTACAAGAATAGACACGGAAAGAAAACTACATAAACCCCTGCAGAAGATACTGAAGGAAAGCTAGAAGAAAGGACTATGGATCAACTGCAAGAAGACAGAATGCATGGTTATTTGCAAAAGGATGCGTCCAAAATTCAAATTGCAAATCGGAGATACGAAACACAAACAAAAAATAAAAATTTATTTATTTTATTTAAATTTGAATATTTGTGTCTCGATCTGACACGTTGAATTCAGACAATTATTTCATTCTTCTTTTATGTGCTGTGTCCCTTCAGGACGTAGGAGATGATGGCTCTCCACTTCCTCCTATCTCTTGTAGTTCTTGATAAGTTTTGTCTTTTTGCTACTGCTCCCAGACCCTGTTCTGCTATCCACTTTGCAATGTCATGCGTTGATTTTCATTTGTCTTTCTTTGTCTCTATCCGCCCTGTGAGTATCAGATCACGTGTCCCTGAAATTTCACTTACACATTCAGAAAATTACTGTTCTCAGTTGGACTTATCAAAAGCAGCAATCGATGAAAATCGCCCGGAACTGAATAATCCGAAATCTGTCAACACCACAAGATCTCACATCTCTTTTTTCAAATCAGGTAGAAATTGGTTCATCTTGGCTGGGATGGGATACTAGACTTATCGAACTCACCTAACCTTCGGATTAAAACTTACTCGGATCTCTACAACATTTTCTTAATGAAAAGAACTTCAATTCACTCGAAGCCTCTACACACCACTTAGACCAGTCCATCATCCTGAAAAAATCTCATCTTCTGAGAGGAAAGTATCATGAAGTTACATCAAAGATGGCGAAAGTTAATGAACCAATATGGTGGTTGCATAATTAGATATACAAGTATCTAAATATACTTATATATTTACTTAAAAAAGCAACGGGATTTTCTTCTGACTCAATATCTATTCTATTTACATTATACTGACTATTGTCCTCATCTTTGCCGCCATATTTATCACAACCGTCTTCGACCGTTGTACGCTCCAGCCTTCTTCAGGTGGTTGGAATGTCGAACTGAACCCTTTATTTCGCTCACTGGAGTAGACTGTTCTAGTTCCACGTGCCATGTCTAATGGATGCCAGTTATCAGTTATCTCCTGTTAATTCCTTTCTCAACGTTCTCCGTCGCCTTAACAAGGTATTGAACTCATACTTTTTGGATCCTCTCACTGGACCTAACTAACGCCTTTATCTACTGTGCATGTGTTATCTGTGAATTGCCACAGCTTCTTTAAGAAGTAAGTGATGTCTACCGTTGCCTTCTACACGATTTTTTTTAATTCAGAGTTGTCTTGAGTCTAGACTAGTTACCACCGAAAGCTAGAGTGCCCAGTTTACCCAGTTATTTAAACCATAGATTGGGGAGGAAGAGATGGATTCATGACATTCCAAAGAGCATTAGTGCTGAAGTGAACGCACCAGATTAGACCGCAATATGAATTCAGTTAGCCGATTCCATTTGCAGTCTTGACACCCGTTACGCCCTCCCACACCTCATTTACTACGCAACTGAGTTTAATACTTATTAGGTCGTCCATGTTGGGCAATGTTCTGTCAGAAGCGAGGCTTAGTAAATATCAATAATTTGGGCGTGTCGTCCTGGAAAAATCATTAATAAGATAGTCTGGGAAACTATTGCAAACTTGGTGAGTTCGATTCTTGCTAGGTAACCATAATTTTAGGCATTTTGTCAGACGAAATGAAGCTTAGAAAATTACGATAAATTTATGGAGCCATTCATTCAAGCGAATCCGAATGAACGTGACTAAACCAGAAATTGAACGTGAAAGTGCCGACATGCGAACGTTTTCTATTTGAAAGCCTCTCTCAACGCCGCCCCCTCGGCCATCATCACGTCCACTCCAGTGGGCATTCAATTCGCGCCGTCTCGTCACAGTGATAGCTAGGGGCTTATTCTCCCTACCCTTAAAAAAAAGTGTTTGCATTCGGTGACTCAATGGATTTACGCATTAAGCAACAGGTTGAATAACGCCTTTTACTTTTGGTGTTTTTCGATAAATAATTTCAGCGCTTTTGCTTTTGTTGTAATACCGACGATTCATTTAAAACAACGATCAATTCAAACACACCCACGGACATAAGTGTGTATATATTTATATAATATTATATTATAATTCCTGCTGCGTCAGAAAAAATTTCTCGCCGGAGTCGATCCTTCAAATTTACGAATCAACCATTCGCCCTTGCATGGAGTATTGCTGCCATATATGATTTAGTGTCCTTTATGTTTGTCTCAAGGTTTTTGATAAAATCCAGAGACGGATATGCAACGTAATTGGCCCTGATCTGGCATCTCGTCTGCAGTCGTTCTCTCACAGACGTGCTGTCGCCTCCCTCTGTCTTTTTTACAAATACTTTCATGGCAACTGCTCCGAGGAGCTGCTTTCGCTGGCTCCCAGACTTCATGAATTTAAGCGTTCAACTAGGCTGGTATCTCACTCTCACCCTTTCACTGTCGAAACTGTTAGATAGCTTCAGGTCTCGCACCTCTCACTTGTGGAAATCCCCCCTTCCTGTTTCCCTGATAGTTATAATCTCCAACTATTCAAAAGTAATGTCAATCGACGTCTCCAGATGCCTTGATCTATCCCCTATACTTCTCCTCATCCTTTCCTCTATCACTCCTATTTGCTCTCACTCCAACTCTCTGTAAACCCTTGCGTCCTAGTGGCTTCCCGCCTTGCTTTGGGGGAAACGCTTAAAAAAAATAATTCTAATGTTATTATGGTCGGCGCATCTTATTTGAAATAGACGGTCCATTATTTTTATTTATTTTGTAAAATACATCTATTGGATGCTTTGCTACACATCGTCAGTGATGTTTCAAGGCGAGGTGCTTTAGGGTTTTCGAGTCTTTCAACATCATACCTACTCTCTACGGTGACTCAGCCGATAATGATCAGGTATCGACTTGTGTACCTTCCGTTAGCGACAAGTTTTCCATCTTTGTAACTACACACTACGACTCCCCTTGGCAATTTATAGCCCACTCCCAGATAACTTCCTGTTCACCAGCAATGTACGCTCTTCCATGAAAAGGAAGCAAACGCACACACAATTTCTATCTTGTCAGAAGTATGGCGGCGTGCTCGGCTTGAAATAGCAAGTAATGATTTGTTTCCCTCACTGTTACACATACATTTGCACAACCACAAAACGTCTATCAACCTGCGCAATCGAGAAACCCAAGTACTGAAAATGTGTCCTCCGACAGAAGATCAAAGGGACCTAACCTGTGACCGCCTTTGCAGGTATAACATTCTTTTGATCCGGCATGGCTGGGCCACGAAGTGTTTCTCAGTAAACAAAGCTGCTTTTGCCATATTTAAGTAAAACACTTTCCCTCCTTAACTCAGATTTTTTTTCTCGTATCAGAATCGTAAGCAAAAGCAATTTCAAAAGAATTAATGGATTATTTTTAATCTGGCATTTTTATTTCAAATTTTTATGACTTCAAGATTTTTTATTGTGGATACCACAATAAAAACGTTTGAAGTCCTAAAAATGTCAGATTAAAAAATAAATCAATTGTTTGTTTAGGAATACATAATTGATTTATTTTTTAATCTGACATTTTCATTACATTCATTCATTGTCTGTTATATTTATCTGTTGCCCCAAAGCACTATATATATATATATATATATATATATATATATATATATATATAGTCATACACAGTCACAGCTCCTCGGTGTGGCTAGACATCCGACCGCTTCAAGCCAGGACCGAAAACCAACCGATTTTGTATCAGTCGGGGGGAGTCTAACGCCTAGGCTATCGACGCTCGACAGAGAAAAATGCGAATTTTTGCGTATTTAGTTTTTCATAAACACGCCAGTAACCTAGAGGATTCAATCCGTTGGGAGAGTCTTGCATTATTAGCAGTAATAGTCACTGTTTGCAAATACGCACTTTTCCTCCACAGTGCTTGATGGAATTAATTTATATTCGGGAGTTAATATATGTGTGTGCTTGTGTGTGTGTCTGTGTGTGTATGGGTGTGTGTGTGTATGGGTGTGTGTGTGTGTGTGTGTGTGTGTGTATGTGTGTGTGTGTGTGTATGTGTGCAGCTTATCTTCATGCAAACATGTTTCATTGGATAATATAGACATATTGTGTCTATTTTTTTATACTGGATCTTTCCAGTATCTATCTATATTTCTGAGATGTGGTATTATGTACACTATTTACATTATTCGGACTATTGTCCTCATCTTTGTCGCCATATTTATTACAACGTTACGGCCGTTGTACGCTCCGGCCTTCTTCAAGGAGACGTGGATAAAGGCGTTACTTAGATCCAGTGACAGGACCCCAAAGAGTGTGATTTCAATACACAGTTAAGGCAGTGGACAACTTGGCGAAGGGAATTAACAGGGGAATTAACAGATAACTGACATCCATTAAACATGGCACGTGGAACTTGAACAGTCTACCCCAGTGAGCGAAATAAAGGGTTCAGTTCGACATTCCAACCACCTGAAGAAGGCTGGAGCGTACAGTGGCCGTAACGTTGTAATAAATATGACGACAAAGATGAGGACAACAGTCCGAATAATGTAAATAGTGATCCTTCCAGTTCTGTAATCAGATGTTAACATGAAATACATGAAGGAAGTCGCCATAGATTTTGTTAACCCAACTACTTTTGATCTTGTACCATCTTTTGATCTTGTAACTGCCATAAAATATGCATTCTAATGTGATGATGATGTAAAAAAAATACGTCATGCTTATCCGATTGCTTTTAAACTTCTCGATCCGATCATACACACTCCTACGCTACAGTTAACCGTCGCCGTATTATTTTTAAACCGGAACACCGCTTTGTTTCCTCCTTGGTGCACACTGCTAGCGGAGCGGCCATGTTTGTATTGTAACAGCAACAAGAAAAATGGCGCGAGCAAGCGCAAATTTCGAACACGTGATCCACAACAATTCCAACTATAGACACGCATGAGTAGAAGGTCGTGTGACGAAACCAATGCTATGTTATGGTGAAAGAGCGAATCATTTTTTTTACTTACCTTCGTATATATCTGACATAATACTTACTGTGTAAGTAACAGCGTTTATTAATATATTATTACAAATATTCATCTTTCGACCAACGGCGACTTAACCTATCAAAATAAATTTATCCTTTTTTTTTTTTCAGTTTCATGATTTCGTCCACCATTATTTACCCTCCCCTTCTGGGAAAGTTTGATAGTTCCCTGATAATCGATTTCAACACAGTATTAACCGCGAGACCTAACTTGGTCAATGACTTCGGATCGATGCCACCAGATTATGGTTAAACATTATTTAGTCTGGCTCAATGCCAGAAACATGGCTCAGAAAAATCACGACTCCAACTGGCTATCGTCATATTCTATAGAATATTACTTGCTGATTATATCTCTACGTCACATTACAGAAATTATTGATATTTAACTCTTCCTCTACTGTGGACATATATAAATGTCTTCAGAAAAGTTACATTGTCTGCTGTCGACGTATATGCACGTTTTCACGACATCGTGAAATGTCGGTCCTTACATCTCTTGTTATGAACTAACTTCAGTTTTCTGTTATTACCAAACAAGTGTAGACATATCGTAGCATGGAATACGGTCTGTTTTGTGATTACTTTTTAAAAATTATATTGTGGGCTGAAGGTGTTGTTTAGTTTAGTCTGTAGTCCCTTCGAAAACCTAAGCAAAGAATTAAGAAACGGGACAATTTAATTAGAAACAAAAAGTGTTGAACTGTTATATAATATCAGTCCAACGATTGGTGGGCAATCTTCTCACAGGTGAAGAAGAGAATTGATGAAACAGAAATGTGTTGCTACAGAACAATGATCAGAATAGAATGGACTAAACGTGTTAGCAACGACAAACTTTTAGAGAAAATGGAAGCAAAAAAAGGACATTTATATTTAAGATCAGAAAGAGACCTTTGAAATTTGTAAGGCACATGAGGAAAGAAGGCTTAGAAAATTTGACTCTCACAGGGCTTAGTAAAGGCAAGCGGAACAGAGGAAAGCAAAGCTTAACCTACTTTACTAACTTGTGTAAATGGTTGTTAGCACAGGAATTAAGAGCGATATAAGGTGACAAACAATTACCAAAAGTTACAAAGGGAAGAAAATTGTGGAGAGCCGTGATCACCCACGTCCTGAAGAGACACGGCACATAGTAGATTTCCAGTAAATAGCAATTCCCCGTTTTTCCAAAAAGGTGCAGCCCGGCAACAATGCTATAACATCTCATATAAAACTATAAGTGACTCGGTGCGAATCGAACCCATTACAGCAGTCTACAAGACACAATCACTGGCTATTAAAGCATTACGAAATGCACTTTTCACTAAGTTCGGCTTAGTCATGTTCAATGTTACAAGTGTTCCGGAACCCGGTGAGAAGATTCGAACTACCACAGATCTCCTTAAGATCGCCTTAACCATTACTGACGATTTCGGCAACCTACGGCACGTGTGCCACACGTGGCACGCCAAGCAATTCCCCATGTCACGCAGCCGCAAATGACATCACAAAGTCCGAACCAATAACTACTACAATGCAAAGATATCTAGCTGTTTCAATTTCAGTATATACTAAAGCATATATACTATATATTACTATATAAAATTGTAGAACAGGTATATTGACCTTGACTTGTATAAAAAATAAAAATGACCTTGACCTGTATAAAAAATAAAAAATACGTCTGCTGTTGACACATTGAATGATTTTAAAACCCTAAGTCGGCACATAGTTAGCAAAGGTTGCTGACCCCTGATATAGACAACGACACCTATGCTTGTTCAGTCTCTTAAGTTAAGCAGTTTCAAGCTTGGTTAGTACTTGGATGGGGTTCCACTTGGGAAGACCAAATACTGTAAGCAACCTCCTACAATCTGAAATATGTTTCAGCTTTAAATAACCCAAAGGGTTGATAAGCCCATAAATCAATGATTTAGACCAAGGGTCGGCACCTTACGATACGCGTGCTACACGCGGCACGCCAAGCAATTTCCAATGGCACGCAGCCGCAAATGACATCACAAGGTCCGAATCAATAACTGTCACAACGCAAAGAAGATATTTAGCTGTTTCAATTTTACCATATACTAAAGTATATATACTATATAGTACTATATAAAATATTAGAATAGGTATATTGACCTTGACTGGTATAAAAAAAGAAATACGTATGCTTTTAGCACACTGGGTATTTACTCTGTCTCCCTACTAAGACGAGTTGTGACACAAAGTCTTTTTTAAGGTGGGGACACGAGCGTGTACACCCGGGCAAGGAACAAATTGCCCGCAGCCCCAGCAACAGTCGGTTGCACTGGCCTCGGTGAGAGCACTGATCCCTCTCTCTGGTGCAATGAGAGGGTGCGGCCTCAGGCATCTGTACCCCAGGGCTGGGCACCTCTCAGTATAATTTTTCTTCAAATGCGACTCTGTCCTTTGACGGAGTCGCCAGTGAGCTCACTCTGCCCGAAGACAGAAATCGAAGAGATGATAAATGGATGTGTTGCAAACCACTCAAGAGAGCGATTTACGCACTGTAAAGCTGTTGGCCCACTGAATGATTTTAAAACCCTAACTCAGCACATTATTCGCAAAAGGTTGCCAAACCCCTGAAGGTCACCTTCACTCTACACTATATTTCGTTTATTTTGGTCCGTAGCCACGTGAAATCCATCGAGTAATAATGGAACATTTGCAATGGTATGGAAGACCAGCTGGCTAACCATCGTTCTCCGATGGAACACTTTTAGGGATTTATTCAGTTGAATTTATTCAGGTAGGTGTGAGGCATCCCGTGAAAAATCAAAATCAGTAACTTAGAAATTGTTTTGAAAGAAGAGCTCGTTATCCATATCGCCCATTAATATTTGTATTACAGTCCTTCCGGGAATGATTTTGCGTAAAAATGATTAAATCCATACTAAGAGTTAAAAAAAAAATATCTGCATATTTTTTTTCTCCTAAAATTAAATAAATTTTCAGTGTTAATGCACAAAAAGTGTTCATGTATTGGTTCGGTAACGCTCACTTAGAAGAAAAATCTAGCTGCTCTAAAGGTTAACAGCGCTAAAAATGAAATCAAAGCTTCGAGTTCAAATTCCATTTGAGACAGCTTGCGTTCACTTTCGTAGTAACACCTTGGCAAAAAAACAAAAAACAAATAAAAACAAAAAAAAAAACACGAATCTTTCTCTCCCCACTAGCTTTGGATAAAATAACAAAGCAGACTGAGATTTCTAGTTTTTGCAGGGCAAGCAGTTTAGCAAATTGTTTTATTGATTTATTTATTTCTTTTATCAGTTTACGGCTTATCAACCCCCATGGGTTGTTTAAAGCCGAAACATAATTCAGACTGGGAGAAGACTGCTTACAGTACCTGAAGTTCCTGAGCGGTTCCCCATTTAAGTACTGACCGGGCTAGACGCTGCTTAACTTCGGTGACTGACTGAGAACTGTTGATCGAACGAGTGGATTTTAATCGTTTGCGAAGAAGGAAAATCGTGAATTCAAAACAGTGGCATAGGCAATAGGAAAGTGCTCAATTAATTTTAAAAAACTAAGTTGACCAGGACGTTCTGATTCACTCAGGAAGCGGAAAGAAATAAACACATGTTGATCTCTGTCTGGTGGAATTTCCAAGGTGTACTGCATTTCCGACTTCTTCCACACGGTCACGCCATCAACGCTAAACTGTATTGCCAGCGGCTAGACCGCGTGTACGACAAAATAAATGAGTATCCTGCTTTGGTCAAACGATGCCGGGCTTTGTTTCAGCATGATAGTGCGAGGCTACACACTGTCGGTTTGACTAAGAAGAATTTCAAACAGATGGACGGTGTTCAGAGTCTTCCACATCCACCATTGAGTCCCGATGCTGCTCCGAGTGACTATGGCCTACTCCGCTCAATGTCACACTTCCTACGCGACCAGAGATTCAACATTTTTGATAAAGTGAAGGAGGCTTGTTTTACAGATTTCTTTAGATTCAGAATCAGCGGACTGGTATCTGGGATCGAATCGGATGCTGGCTCATCCTCTGGCAGAAGATCGTCATTACTTTGAAGAATAATAAATAATAATGTTTGAGTTGCTCCATAAAATTTTGTTGCTTTCTATCCGCTCCCTAAATGAGTCAACACATTCTGGCCAACCTAATAGCTTTCTAAATAGTAACGGAAATTTCGCAAGTAGTAAAATAAAAGAAGTCGTGGAGATACATGACCGCCAACGACTTGAACAGACATGGGATATAAAAGAAAAACATGTTTTGAATTAGAGAGCCGACTTCAAATACCGATTCCGGTGTTCTGGTCATTGCAGAAAACGCAGGCTGGGACAAATTTGGATTTAAAACTGGCAAAGAGAAAGCAGTCCATTAAATTTCGCCAAGAACAGTAATAGCAATTCATAGGTATTAAAGTAAAGGATGCCGTGGAGATATATGACCGCACACGTCCTGAGCGGACATGGAATAAAAAAAGGGACAAAAACAACACTGCATGTACATACCTGCAGGCATTTTTATCGCAGGAGAAAAAAAGGTTTGTAGATTAAAGGCGGCGTCATGCGATAGATCAGAGGCAACACGCTGAGTCATGGTCGGAAGCCTATCGACAGAAAATGCCAGGCAAGAGTATTAAGAGAGTTTTAATGTTTATCTTTAATGCTAATTTTCATATGAAAAAAGAGGATAATGTAGCAGATCTATTGAATAATAAATTATGCATTTATGCTTGGGACGGTTACGGTTCGAGCGACAGATGTGCACACACCTACATACACAAAATACGTAAACAGATATTGATTATATATATATATATATATATATATATATATATATATATATATATATAGCGCGTGGGAGAGGGAGAGGGAGAAAGATGTGGGCATAGCGTGACGTTCAGATATCCGCTTTAAATACACTCTCACTGATATTGAACAAACTCCCATCACAAAGAATATGTTTAAAACACCACGCACACACACGCTCACACGCGCACACACACACACACATATATATATATATATATATATATATATATATGTGTGTGTGTATTATAATTATATATATATATAATATATATATATATATGTGTGTGTGTGTGTGTGTGTGTGTGTGTGTGTGTGTGTGTGTGTGTGAAAATATATAGAAAATAGGAAGGAACTGGTTAGGTAAATAATCCACAGTTCCTTAGTATTTTAGTTATTATTTTTTAAAAAATAGTGCTCGATACAAGAGTAATAAATATAATTATTTATTTAAAAATATGATTATAAGAACATAAGAGGTCTTATGTTTCAAAACAAGAGCCGAAAACTTAAATTGAGTTAAAGTAAGTTCGCTTGAAGATGGAACAGAGCTTACTTTAACTTAATTTAATTCAAATAATTATATTGAAGTTTTCGGCTCTTGTATTGAAACATGAGACTTTATGTCGCCATTTGGAATCATATTTTCAAATAAATAATTATATATATATATATATATATATATATATATATATATATATATATATATTAATTAAAGAATATCAAACACTTAAAATCCCTCAGGTAATAATTTATATATATATATATACATACACAAGTATAGAATTGGTGTAGACGGAATAAATTTCAATAAGAAAAAATGCTATTCTTAAAAGAGTGCTTAATAGAGAGTAGAACAAATATTATTTATTCAAAAATTATAACCTAAACATGTTATAACATCACTAGAAAAATGGCCATTTGTTTCAACACTTTTGGTGCATTATCAAGTGATGGTGTTGATGAGACACCAAAAGTGCTTGGTTTGGAGATTGCATATGAACATAAAACAGACTGTCGCCGATGAATATTGACCTCAATCTTCACAACAACAAATTTCCCATGATTTCTCTCGAACGCGCATTTCTGTTCGAGAGAAATCATGAGAAATTTGTTGTTTCGTGTTGTTTTGTTAACCAGACGCTTCCTCTATAGCTAAACGATATAGCACGTCAAGCTGTATGACGGTTCGGTGCAGGATACAGGTTCAATTCCTGTCGGAGGACACATATTTTCTATTTTCTAATATTGTTTATTATAAACTTCAAGTACTTTAAGTAACCTCCCCAACCTGTATTATGTTTCGGCTTTAAACAGCCCATAAAGACTTGATAAGAGTATTTACTAAAATATTTGTATTTATAAAAATATCGTATAAATAATATATGTATGCATGCATATGTATGTGTGTGTGTGCATGTGTGCGATTTTGTTTGTACGTCTTGAAATTTGAGAGCTAGTTTTTTAGAATTCCCATGAAATAAAAATTATTACCTGACGGATTTTAAGTGTTTGATATTCCTTAATTAATCATATATATATATATATATATATATATATATATATATATATATATATATATATATTATAATACATACACACACACATATTTATATATATATATATTTATATATGAAGAAATATAATTTTAAGGTGTGCTATATTTATGGGATAAAGTGCTCAATATCAGAGATAGAGCGTATGTAAATATAAATATAAAAGTGAACATTGAAGTCAACACTGAGAGGTGACAGGCTGTTTCATGGTAGACGCAATCGTCAGGCCATGAATTGCGCCGAGCATGAAACAGCCTGTCGCTTCTGGAGTGTTGGCTTCAATGTTCACTTATATATATACACACACACACACACACACACACACACACATATATATATATATATATATATATATATATATATATATATATATATATATATATATTATTTGAAGTGGATTAAATCCGATAAATATTTTAAGAAAAGGTAGAATTTCTCCGTGTTATTACAGACCATATCACAAAAAGAAGTTAGACACGTGCTGCCCGTACACGTGTTCGTGGTAATGAGTTTTTATTTAAGGTCTTTGGCAAGACATCCTTATTGCCGACTGGAAGAGTTTTTACTGCATGCTGGTAGTATTTTTCTTATTTTAAATTTTACTTTAATTTATTTTATGCAACGATTTTTTATGGATCCACTTATTTGTTTTTTTAATTAATCACTATTATTTGCATTTACTGGCCTGACTGTTCTAAAACTATGCGTCCTCAGACAGGAATCGAACCTGTGACCTGACGTCCTACGACCGTTCAGCCACAGAGTTCTTCCGTTTTAAAAGCAGTAATTCGAGATTTGCT
>CAHIKZ030001106.1:837500-895000 GCA_903632075.3 Acanthosepion pharaonis | reverse complement strand
TAGCCTGACGCTACCGAAAGGTTGAAACGAAGGTAGCGTGATTGGCTGATCTCTTATTTTTTTTTTAATTTAAAGGTGTGTATGTTAAATCTTAATTTTTTTTTATCACTGTTTAATACAACTGTTTCCTGTCTGTCCTCATCTTTACTGCCATGTTCACGACGTTTCGGCCTTCAGGTGATTCGAATTTCAAACTGAACCTTTTATTTCGCCCATCGGAAACATGACAACAAAGGTAGGGACAACAGTACGAACAATGTAAATAATGTAAATAACTGTTTCTTGGTGTAATTAAACTTTGACTAACACACACACACACACACACACACACACACATATATATATATATATATATATATATATATATATATATATATATAAAAAGGTTCAAACTCTATACAATGGTTATCACAATTGTAAGTCAGATGAATTGGACCGGGATTACGATTCCAATGTAATAAATTGTAAGTATGGAATATTAGTGTTTGAGCGTTTAATATTATATTCTTGCTGACTTGAACATTAAGCTCTACCTGGACTCTGTTATCTTGAAAATATATATATATAAATATTGACCAATGATATTATCTATCTGTCTCTCTCTCTTTCTATATATGAGGAAATATAGTTTTAAGTTGTGCTATATTTATGGAATAAAGTGCTCAATGTCAAAGACAGAGGGTATGTAAATATAAATATAAAAAGTGAACCTTGACGTTAATACACAGAGGCGACAGACTGTTTCATGCTCGGTCTGACGATTGCCTAACATGAAACAGCCTGTCGCCTCTAAGTGTTGACTTCAATGCTCATTTATATATATATATATATATATATATGTGTGTGTGTGTGTGTGTGTGTGTGTGCGCGCGTGCGCGCGCGTGTGTAAATTTGTAATTGTGTGATGGTCATTGTATGATAACAAAGTTTACTTCGAGCCCCACGAAAGGAATGTGATTGGAATTCAAGTTGCCATCGTTCTATTTAAAAAAATAAAAATAAGAACAACCTTTAGCATATTGTTTCACTTGTAAAATAAATTAAGATTAATACTGGCGGCCAGATTTTATATATATATATATAGAGTGCGTCTCTCATAGCGAGATGTTTTCGGTTGCGGGATTTATGGGTTATCAACCGGAAATATTTCTCTTTTATATTCTTGTAACTATCATACAAGATGTATCGCACAATACATCTCAAAAGTCAACCGTTGAAAGAAATTAATATATATATATATATATATATATATATATATATATATATATATATATATATATATCTATATATATATATATATATATATTTGGTGGGTGCATAAAAATCGGAGAGAGACAAAATTTGCACTGTTACTTAAGTTTCACGTTACCTCGAGCATCAGGTAAAGAATTTAGGTATGGTGAAACTCAAAGACCAGTTGAAAGTCTTTCTGAGTCGTGACGCTGGGAAGCGTATTTGTTCTGTCTTGTTAACTTAGACATAGAGCATTCTTTGTTACTACTTCATTAATATGTCTTTTATCTTTTACCCCTTATTTTATTTTTCATTTTTCCGTTTTCTTCTGTTGGTTTATATTTTTGGTTTTTGTTTTCTTAATTATTATTTTTTTTGTTTTTGTTTCATTAATTTTTTCTTTGGTCACATTCCAGGCTTTCTGTTGATTTTATCAATACTTTGAAGTTTTGCCTATATACCGGGTGTAACAGCAAAATTGTCCAAATCGTGTAACAGTATTGGATACTTTTCCACTTCACATAATGTTTCATTTTTTTTTTTTTTCAGATAAAAACGTTTAGCTATATTGATACCATTTGTCATAAGAATCACAGAAAAATACTTTGAGTTATTTAGCTTGAAAGAGAACAGGTTGAAATCATTTTGTGCCAAAACCACTCTCTTCCCAACTGAGCAATTGTAAGAGGAAAAAGATCATTCAAGCCTTCAGTAATGATACCAACATTCATACTTTGGCTTCCATCTTCAAAGTCCATTCAAGAGCTATCAAGAGAACGGTGAATAAGTTTAAAAAAGAGGGAACAGTAGAGAGGAAGGAGGTCACAGCAACAAGATTGATCATAATTTCAACTTAGAGCTAAATACATTCTTAATGTTCAGATTAGAGTCCAATAGTGATATAAAAGCCTCGGAGAATTCCAGTAATATATCTTTAATCGTTTCTGTAATAGAACGGTTCAAAGTTTAATCTAACAATTGGACAATTTTGCTGTTACACGATTTGGACAATTTTGCTGTTACACCCGGTATATATATATATATATATATATATATATATATATATATATATATATATATATATATATATATATATATATATATATATATATATATATATATATATATGTGTGTGTGTGTGTGTATATATATATATATATATATATATATATATATATATATTAATCAGTATCAGCCCTTGATATGATAAAGAGAAAATAGGAAGCGTTTATCAATCTTACATGTTTCACTTTTATTAAAGCTTCTTTGGAGAATAAAATATGGAAAAAAAGAAGAAATAAATTCTGTAATTTTTACTTTTGTGTTGTTTGATTTCCATTCATGTTTCACGATCATTCGACTTGTTTTTCAGTTAGGTTTGGAATCTATTAATTTCTTGGAACTTCGAATGGACGCGTCGTCTCTCCTTGAATTTGAAACGCCACAAATTATGGTTGGCCTAACAAATCGAATCAACGTGAAGTATGAATAACCAATGAAAATCAGACATCACAAAAGTAAAAATTTCTTTCTTCTTTTAACCTTTTACTCCTATCTCATTCTCCTATGAAAATGAAACAAATTAAATTGATAAACGTTTCCTATTTGTTCTTTACCTAATAATTCTGTTGGAGAACGTCCATATTTGATCTCAGCGTACAAGTCGACCTGTTGTTTAAGTTGACCTGTAGATCTTTAGCTCAAAACTCTAATCTACCGTATAGATCGACCCCAAAACATGCAGTAGGCTACCTGTTGCCCAAAACTTAGGCTTACTGGTAAATGAAATTCGTCTAAAGTAAACGATAACCTGCGCCAAAAACTGCAGACACTAACCGTAATATCTTTCTATGTATAACAAAAAAAAACAAAAAAAAAAAAAAAAAAAACAACATCACACGCGTAGCCACTGTATACTGTGTCGGTATAACTTAGTGAACATTAAAAGCTCGTCAGGACTATTGATCAACTCCTATAAAATATTAATAGCATAGATTACACATCACAACATGTTATTTGATAGTACTGCTTCGTATCGCATGTTATTGTAAAACAAAATATCACTCATCCGCCATTTGCATCAGTGACGCCAGAGAATTGCGAAACTGCGGGTACGCTATTCTATCGAAACTCAGGTCAGACTCCTCTTTTTTAATGATGTCCTATTAAAGTGGAGAGATCAACCAGGCAGTTACAGTTAACAACCGTGTAAACCATTAGAGTTTTTCATGCTTTTCTAGCATTTCATCATTATCTAGTTATTACCCACGCGCCAGGTTTACAACTCTATAAGTAGAACTAGATTGTAGATTATTATTTATTTTTTACAGTAATGTCCGACGCTATCTATCTATCTATCTATCTATCTATCTATCTATCTATCTATCTATCTATCTATGTCAATCCATTCATATCTATGTATCTATCTCATTCACTCCATCTCACTCTTTCTTTCTATCTCTCTCTTTCTCTCTCTCTCTCTCTCTCTATATATATATATATATATATATATATATATACATATATATATATATATATATATATATATATATATATATATATGTGTGTGTATAATTATTTATATATTATATGCGGGTACTTATTAAAAGCGCTCAATATCAGAGATAGAGCTAACATATTTGGTTGGATAGATGTGAGTTTGTGACCCTGGGTTTCACGCTTTTGCTATTGTTTGTCTGACGATCGCAAAAGCGTGAACACAGATTACAAAACTCACATCAATCCAACCAAATATATATATATATATATATATATATATATATATATATATATATGTGTGTGTGTGTGTGTGTGTGTGTGTGTGTGTGTGTGTGTGTTTGTTTTTACACCCAGTATATATATATATATATATATATATATATATATATATATATATATATATACACACCCGGTATATATATATATATATATATATATATTATCATGGGATGATACCGATTTATATTATCATGGGATGATACCGAATATAAAGGGCAAATAGGAAGCGTTTGTCAATCTTACATGTTTCACATTTTCAGATAGGAGAGAAAGTAACTGTTGGCCCTAGATTTGAACTGGTTAAGATTATAATGATCGGGAAGTCGGTTCCACAGAGATGCGGTTCGCAGGAAGAAGCTGTCCGTGTGGAACTTACTTCTTACCAATGAGATGCAGACGTAATGTTGGCGTTTTGCTGCAATGTAAGTGGCATGATAGGTTCTTACCATGAAGGTTAAACCTGGTGGAACCAAGAAATGTAGTTCTTTCGAGATCTTTCTCTGAAATTGGTGATAGAACAGCGAGACGCTTTCCACATACCACCTGTGAGAGAAAGGTTGGAAGATGGAAAGGGTTCGGAGTTTGTACCTCTTCAACAAGCGAGGTATTCAGTTCTTATTGTAGCTGACAATATTTGATCCTCATGTCTTCACAGGCAAAAAAAACAAAAAACAATGAAATAGAACGTTAGTTTGAGGATCAAAATCGTTGCATTTGCGGTCTCTTTAAATAAAAATGCTGCAGCTGCACGTAAGTATAGCAATTGTTAAGATTGCTTTTCCATTTGTTTACAACTCGCTGGTAAGGGATTGCATTTTATACCAGCTATATAAGTCGACACCTAGTTTTTTAAAGATACTTTTAGGCTTGATAACTCGATTTGTAAGGCGCAATTTACGCTAAATACAACTACAGTGTAACCCGGATATAAGAGACCCGGATATAAGAGAAACCCGGATATAAGAGAGATTTTCTCTGGTCCCAAATTAGAGCCTGTGTTAATGTATAGATAATAGACCAAACCCGGATATAAGAGAAACGCGGATATAAGAGACTTCTTCTCCGGTCCCGACAACTCTCTTATATCCGGGTTACACTGTACTTTATTTTAACGTGTGTTTCTACGTATAAATTAGTACAGTGCTTCTCAAATTATTTCATATGGCGCACCGGCATTTTTTTTTCAATGTGTCACGTGCCTGTAACGTGCTAATACGTATTTATACGGGAATCGATATATTAGGTTGGTGCAAAAATAATGACGTAATAATGTCGTTTTTTGACGTATTTTTTAACGTCAAAAAACGACATTCTTACGTCATTATTTTTGAACCAACCGAATATATTATGAATATAATAAAGCCTGTGACTGGCTACAGTGAACTTGCGCAAGACACTAAGTCACGAACTGACACTGAAACAAACGTTTTTTTGAACAGGAATAAAAAACGTTTGATCCTACACTCTTTTTTATGGTTCGGTTTGTTTATTGTTTTTGTTTTTTACGGCATATCAAAACCTCAATGGGTCATTTAATGCCGACAACTTTTTTTTTCCTGGTAATATTTTTGTTTTGTCAAAAATCTATTTCTGTTAATATTTTTTTCCACAAAAATGTATAGCTGGTAATATTATTTTTTTTCAAAAACGTATAGCTGGCAGCATTATTTTTTCAAAAGAATATTATCAGAGGCTTTGCTGTTGGACGTAGTTTATCGTCTGATGTAATGAATATGCATACACCTGGGTTCCCCTTCACAGTAATATGATTGTCTGGTGTCAGCCATAAATACAGACTGATGTGGAGGTACAGGAACGACGCCTATAGTCTTCGCCTATTGCCTACCACTACGACGAGGACCAGTCCATTACGTTTACCTGCTAGATAGTCCTACTCGGTTACAGTAGTCCAAAACCTCTTTGCTACTTCGAACAAATATATCCCTTTCCGGGACATATCATCGTCATACACAGGACGCGGACGTAGTTTATCATCTTACCCAGAACGCGGATGTAGTTTATCATCTTACCCAGGACGCGGATGTAGTTTATCGTCATACCCAGAACACATACTCTTTTTTACGGTTTATAATTAATAAAAACTTATCAACATTCACCTAGATCCACATTATTATAATTGTATTGTAGCTAAATAATCTATTTCGAAAAATACCAAATTTAATCATTTATTTCAGATAACACCAAATATTTTTAATTTCAATAAAAGTTGTATCTATTGTACCAAAACCTTCATTTGAAAGCAAAAAGTACTAAGTTTAGTATGAAAGTACAAATTCTGACGGCTCTGGCGGTGTACCGTTTGGTTGGCATCTACCACTTTTTCAAATGTTTTCTTAGTCTAGACACTGGCTACGTACCGGTAGCTGATGGTTTGCGTACCGGCATTGGTCCACGGGCCACCGCTTTAAGTAGAACAGAATTAGTATAGATTCTACTAAATATAGTATGAACAGAAACATCTAGAGATCTACAAAAATAAATAAATAAAATAAAGATATCTTTTGGAATCTAAAGTAAGAAGCAACAACTTATAACTTACAAGCTGAGGAACCGACAAAATGTCTGAAAGGGAAATAAAAAAATATATAGAACAGGGAAAAAAATTCTTTAAAGGACATGAATCATAAAACCTGATTAAAAACATAGTTTTTAAAAAAAAAAAAAAAGACAGGAATGATTTAAAAAAAAAAAAAAAAAAAAAAATTGTACTGCATTTCTCGAGCCTCCCATACCGGCCATGACAGTAGAATCAATACTTTGATTTCAAAACAAATTAAACTGTCATTTGGTTATCAACACATCCACGCATGCGTGGACAAATCAACGAACAGTGGATAATCAAATAAAAGAGAGAACCAAATAACTATGAAAAAAAATAATAATAAGGAGAATATACGGATCAAAATGTTTGGATAAAAATCTGTAGTTAGAATTGCACGCAGCAAACTTGACTTCCATTGATTGATTTTAAAAAACCAAGGAAAGAAGTCAAAAAAAAAAGAAAGAAAAAAAAGGAAAATGGTACATGTATCAAAACAAGTGATTAGCGTCTGCCATATTTGAAATAACAACAAACGGATTGGATTTGCGACGAAAAGCCAGACATAATTCAGAATATTGAACAATATGCCAGTCAATCAGTAATTCTTTTGCTAGGATTTTTTCAGTATTTTTATTAGTCATGTTGGGTGATTTGTGTTTATTTCATGTTATATAATCTCCTGTGTAATCATTAAGGATTAATGCTACGAATCAGGCGGATTGATTCATGGAAGGATATAGATATTTGCATATCTATCTATCTATCTATCTATCTATCTATCTATCTATCTATCTATCTATCTATCTATCTATCTGTCTGTCT
Organism: Acanthosepion pharaonis; assembly: GCA_903632075.3. NCBI lineage: Eukaryota > Metazoa > Mollusca > Cephalopoda > Sepiida > Sepiidae > Acanthosepion > Acanthosepion pharaonis. Next base: position 887,604 of record CAHIKZ030001106.1, on the reverse strand, counting down.
GTTGGTCTATCTATCTATCTATCTAACTATCTATCTATCTATATACATATGACAGTCCGTTCATATCTATCTATCTATCTATCTATCTATCTATCTCTATTCATATATACATGTCAGTCTATTCATATCTATCTATTTCACTCCATGCATTTCTATGTGTCTATCTCATTCAGTCCATCTCTCTCCCCCTCCCTCTCTCTCTTTGTATCTATATATCTATATCTATATATCTATATATGCCAATCCGTTCATATCTATGTGTCTATGTCGTCCAGTCCATCACTCTCTCTCTCTATATATATAGAGAGCTATCTATAACAGTCTGTTCATATCTATCTATCTATCTATCTATCTATCTATCTATCTATCTATCTATCTATATTCATACATGCATATGTCACTCTGTTCATATCTATCTATTTATGTCAGTCCGTGCATATCTATGTGTCTATCTCATTCAATCCATCTCTCTCTCTCCCTCTCTATCTATCTATCTATCTATCTATCTATCTATCTATCTATCTATCTATCTATCTATCTATCTATCTAATCTAGCTATCAATCATAGTCTGTCAGTCTCTCTATCTATCCCATTGGATCTATCTATCTATCTATCTATCTATCTATCTATCTATCTATCTATCTATCTATCTATCCACCTTCATATATACGTATGCCAGTCTGTTCATATTTATCTATGTCAGTTCGTGCATATCTATGTGTCTATCTCATTCAATCCATCTCTCTCTCCGTCTCTCTCTCTCTCTCTCTCTCTCTCTCTCTCTCTCTCTATCTATCTATCTATCTATCTATCTATCTATATGCCAATCCGTTCATGCCTATGTGTCTATGTCGTTCAGTTCATCATTCTCTCTCTGTCTCCTCTCTCTCTCTCTCTCTCTATATATATATATATATATATATATATATATATATATATCAGTCTGTTATTATCTATCTATCTATCTATCTATCTATCTATCTATCTATCTATCTATATTCATACATACATATGTCACTTTGTTCATATCTATGTCAGTCCGTGCATATCCATGTCTATCGCATTCAATCCATCTATCTCTCCTATCTATCTATCTATCTATCTATGTCAATCCGTTCATATCTATGTGTCTATCTCTTTCAGTCCATCTCTCTCTCTCTCTCTCTCTCTCTCTCTATCTATCTATCCGTCTATCTCAATCCGTTCATATCTATTTCTTTCCAGTCCATCTATCTATCTATCTCTCTCTCTCTCTATCTCTATCTATCTATCTATCTATCTATCTATCTATCTATCTATCAATCAATCTATCTATGTATCTAAACGTCTGGTTCCAGCAAATGAAGCACGGAAGAATCCTTCGCATCAATTTGGAGAACCGCACCACCAACAACGAGGCCCTCTCTTGTATGTCTCTCCTCAGAATCGAGGAAACCATCGTTCAACATCGCCTACACTAAGCAAGTCACGTGTCCAGAATGCGACCCACTCATATCTGAAGCCGTTCAATGAACCGACCATTAGATCGTATATAAGAGTTTCACTTAGGGTCTGGTATGAGCTTGAATTCCGATCATCCCTCAAGCCTGCCTAAGGCTCAGCCTTTGATCTGGGTGATGAAACATTACAAACTTGCTTTTGAAGGTGTCAGGTACTTTCTAAAGAGTTTTAGGGAACTGACCATTGGATTGTACCTACAAGTTCCACTTGCTGTCTCATGTGAGCTTGAGCCCGAATAGGCAAGGAACCTCTTTCTGATTGCAGTCGTTCATCATGACTGGCGAAAGCTCAGGCTCTGCTTTGGGATTGTTAAATATTACAAGCTTGATTTTGAAGATATTGAATATGTCAAGCCAATTGCTCCAATACTGATCAGTACAAACAAGGTCAGAGCAGAGATCAAACGGCTGCTAGTTACTAGCTATTGCTGCTTTGTTTTTCGTTGAGGGATTTCATAGTTTTCTTGTCGAGTCTTTCATTAGGTTCTTTTCCACCATCTTCATTAGTAAAAGTTCGCAATTCTCAGTGATTATTTCCATTCCTATGCATGGGATGAAGATTCTAACCGTTTCTCGGAAGGTTTCCAAATTTATAAAAAGATATTCACCGTCCAATTCATTTCATTATCGTCATCAATATTATATCTCTATGCCTTTTCTTTCTTTTTTTACTCCGATTTTCTTCATTTGGTTGATTCTCAGCCGATTCACCATCATCTTCTTCTACCAATTATTATTATTATAATTATTATTATTATTATTCACCTCTTCCTTTTTCTTCTTCTTTATCTTCATTTTCTACTTCTCCATCCTATTCACCATCATCTTCTTCTTCCCATTATTATTATTATTATTATTCCCTCTTTTCCTTTTTCTTCTTCTTTATCCCTCATCTTCTTCATTTTCTACTTCTCCATCCTATTCCCCATTATCATCTTCTTCCCATTATTATTATTATTATTATTATTATTATTATTATTATTATTCACCTCTGCCTTTTCCTTCTTCTTTATCCTCATCATCTTCATTTTCAACTTCTCCTTCCTATTCACCATCATCTTCTTCTTCCATTATTATTATTATTTATTATTATTATTATTATTATTATTATTATTATTATTATTATTATTATTATTCCTCTGCCTTTTCCTTCTTCTTTATCCTCATCTTCTTCATTTTCTACTTCTCATCCTATTCACCATCATCTTCTTCTTCCCATTATTATTATTATTATTATTATTATTATTATTATTATTCCTCTGCCTTTTCCTTCTTCTTCATCCTCATCTTTTCATTTTCTACTTCCATCCTATTCACCATCATCTTCTTCTTCCCATTATTATTATTATTATTATTATTATTATTATTATTATTATTCCCTCTGCCTTTTCCTTCTTCTTCTTTATCCTCATCTTCTTCATTTTCTACTTCCATCCTATTCACCATCATCTTCTTCTTCCCATTATTATTATTATTATTATTATTATTCCCTCTGCCTTTTCCTTCTTCTTCATCCTCATCTTCTTCATTTTCTTTTCTACTTCCATCCTATTCACCATCATCTTCTTTCTTCCCATTATTATTATTATTATTATTATTATTATTATTATTATTATTATTCCCTCTGCCTTTTCCTTCTTCTTTATCCTCTTCTTCATTTCTACTTCTCCATCCTATTCACCATCATCTTCTTCTTTATTATTATTATTATTATTATTATTATTATTATTATTATTATTATTATTCTGCCTTTTCCTTCTTCTTTATCCTTTTCTTCTTCATTTCTTTCTCCATCCTCATCATTCTTCATTTTATTATTATATTATTATTATTATTCTCCATCCTATTCACCATCTTCTTCATCTTCTACTTCTCCTCCCATTCATCTTCTTCTTCCCATTATTATTATTATTATTATTATTATTATTATTATTATTATTCACCTCTGCCTTTTCCTTCTTCTTTTCCTCATCTTCATTTTCTACTCCTCCAGCCAATTCAGCATTATCTTCTTTCCAATATTATACTGTTTACCATACGATCACTTAAGTTAAGCAACATCGAGCTTGGTCAGTACATAGATGGGTGGCCGCTAGTGAATACTGTAAGCTTGCTTGTGCTGTTGATCTAATGGATAAACAGCTCGTAATTGTTAATCAGGGAGCCGATCTCCAATTCCACCTGATTTCGTTATATTCACTAATGCGTAAATGCCCTTAAGAAAGATATGAATACACTTCTTCTCCCCTTTCTATGGGTTCATTAGTAAGACTTGTATAGCTAAAACCTTTATTAAAAAAATGAAAAAAAAAGATTAAATTGCGTCATTATATGATCCATAGAGATTGATACGTCGCTAAACAAAACAACCATTATTATTATTATTATTATTATTATTAACCTCTGCTGAAACTGTTACATATATTACATTATTTACTTCTGTAATATTTTCCAATGGTCTGTCCGTTAACAAGGTTGGCAATAAAGTGTTATATATTTACACACTTTGTTTATTGTACTTCTTTCAATTTGAAGAATCTGTATTTGGGGCTAACGCAAGTTTTCAGTGTTTTTGTTTGATAATTCCTAGTTAGCAAGCATTGCTCCTATGCAACAAGAATAAAACCTTCGGTTTCAGCCTTTAATCCTGCAATACGTAACCCCCGACGGATACGGAGTTTGCCTACATCCGCTTATCTTGATTTATCTTGCATTTGAACCGTTGCATTTGCTTTTGCCTTCTTTTCTACGTCCTTTGACGCTGGACTCAGCGGATTATAGCTTACCCGCTCTTCTTCATTCACTTGAAAAATAACATACATGGTAAAAGGACAAAGGTGGAAGCATAAGCGACACTTTAATCAGTTAAAACGGACATTCACTGATTTAGTAAGTCCACGAAAAGAGGTACCGTTGGAAATATTGTATGACATCTTTGACGTACACACGCCACCAGAAATTAGTGACAAAGGAGGTATATTAAATGAAAAAGAACAGCAGCGGGACATTTGAATACTGAACCGAAGCTGACGAAATATAGACTCCAGAGGAAGTCATCGCAAAGAGGAGGTGTTATAGGGAAATAAAGTGTCGCTGACGACATGTGTTTGAACATACATCACCAGTCAATAAACACAGGTAATATCATTACTGTACTAAGTAGATAACATGACTATAGAGGAAACACATATATAGAGGGCGTTTTAGATGTGTTCGCTATTCTAGTCTATCGTCTGTGTTCGCTCATCCTAGTTTATCCTCTATACTATACTGATCGTTATTTCTCTTCTATCTTTTATTAGTATTGAGACCGCTGTTGTCTACTCTATTCACTATACGAAGTACTATTATTACGAGTATTATTCAAAAGCGTCTGACATCAGTATTGTTCAACGGCGTTTTATAATTGGTATCTGCGATTAAAAAGTGTCCTACTACGTTAGCATTGACGAAGTGTCAAACAAGTGTACGTTGTCATAGACAAAAAGGCAACAAAGAGTCGTTTTGACAACACAACATTGCTCTTCTTCGTTCACTTAAAATCCCCTTCTTAATTTTTTGCTTTCATTCCAGCAAGGAAATATCAAATTAAACCGCATTCATCTCCTTGGTTCTCAACTACATGCACAGCCACTATAGCCCCCTGGAATCACTTCTTCCGGCTGTACCAGGGCAACACTTCTGATCGCAACAGATGTATCTTTGCCTTTGCTCGTAATGTGTGCAAGCGTGTTCTCAAAGCAACAAAGTTACCATTTGCTGACAGAATGAAATAAAGTATTAGGTTGGTGCAAAAATAATGACGTAAGAATGTCGTTTTTTGACGTTAAAAAATACGTCAAGAAACGACATTATTACGTCGTTATTTTTGCACCAACCTAATATATCTTCTCGCATGTTCGGTTCTAGAGATTATTGGTGAGTCTGCAAGAGTGTGCTGAACTATAGAAAATTCTCCGTCCCTCAACTATCCAATCAATCAATGCAGCCGATAAGATTTGAATACTTTGTCCGGAAAATCTCTTCCAACTCAATACTTGACACACTTGGAGTACCCAGAGTTGATTTCCCTCCCAGAACAGAAGCTCTGATATGTTTTGTGATGTCAACAAGCAACCGTTACCACTTTTGTGATGCCAACGAATATTCGTTGTCACTTTCGAAATGCTCGTTGTAGTAGAGACTTTGTAATCGCAGATACAACTATAGTACACCGTTGAACAATACTGGTGTCAGACGCCTTTGAATAACACTCGCACTAGTAGTACTTGCTCGATAATACTCGCTCGAACAGTAACCACCGTATAGTGATCCATATAGAGAAATAGTATAGCGAATAGAGTAGAGAATAGCGGTCCATATCGTAATAGAGGATAGACTAGAAATGGCGATCGTTTAGACGTCACGGTATTTTCTACTTATGGGTTTTCTTTTATCTTCACGTGGTCTGTTTAATTCAATAATGGGATCGCCTGTGTTTACTCACTGGCGATGCATGTGGTGTCAAGTGAGAAGCTTTGTCATTTTGATATCTATTTATTTAATATCAGCTATGGCCCAGTTGACGATTTTGAAACTGTATTGCACTACAGGGAGAGACAGTGTGTATGGCTGATATTCTGTTTTCTAAATCCACGGTGGAGTAACGGACAACGGCTCGGATTGAGGAATCGGAGAGCCGAGTTCGAATTCCACTCGAATTAGTTACATTAGTCACTGATGTGCTAATACACTTGGGAAAGGCATGAATCCTTTTCTTCTCCACCCACCCAGCTATGGGTAAATAATAGGACAAACCTGGTTCTGCAGACTTGAATGGCAACTGGTCTACCGCAGAAGGAAAAGGCAACCTAGCGCGGGAAAAAAATCTACCGCGTCAGTCATATATCGAAAGATACATGATCGCCTAAGTGTGTATTACTCATGGCACATAACTGACTAACTGACACTCTAATGTCGTTTGATTCATCTTCATCAGTGACAGAATTTAAATCCGGGCATTTATTTATGCCGCAGCGAGATTTTGTTTTCCGTTTTATTGCTGTCTTAGAGATCATAAATTTCGTATCTCATTTACTTTAGTTTGTATCTCATCTTCTGTCATATTATCTTTTTTTCATTCTTGCCTCATTTTTGTTTCGATTATGTCTGATTCTACATTGTCTTATATTTGGTTTTATCTTATTTGTTTCTGTATTTGAGAATCTTTTATTTCGCAAGATGTCTCTGCAGACATTGACGCAGGATCGAGAAATAATGTCTTATTTTAGTTCCTATTATATTTATCTACATTTGGTATGTATGATCGGTGATGTTCTTTTTTTTGAATTTCGATATATCTTCCATATTTCAAGGCCACGGTGAGTTTTATTTATGCCTTTATTATTATTATTATTATTATTATTATTATTATTATTACATAATTAATTTTATCGTTGGATATAATGTGCGGCATACGTCGGTCGTGATAGATCAAAAAGTTATGCTTCAGCTGCTGATGGTCGCGCAGCATTTGTTTTGGCTCGATAGAACCACATGGGAATGCCAGTCTTGAGGGCAACGAATGGATGGGAAGACGTTCACGCACCAATGTGGTCGTGTTCATCATCATCATCATCTTATTATTCTTATTATTATTGCCTACCTTTTCCTGCTTTATCCCCATCTTCTTCATTTTCTACTTCTCCATCCTATTCAACATCCTCTTCTTCTTCCCATTATTATTATTATTATTATTATTATTATTATTTTCTTTGATTTCTGGCGTTTACACATTTCTTTCCGGGTCCCGCCCAGGGACCTAAGGTTAGAAATGGCGTCATGACACTTTCCACTGACAAAAAAAAAAAAAATTTAATTACATAGATAAAGCCCTTCGTAAGGTGGGGGGTGTACTTGTCAGAACAATTTTTTGTATCTCCTTGAGGCATGGACTTCCAGGAATCCTTCAATTAGTCTACTGCAATCTTTTTCCAACCAGTCCTAGGGGTCTAACCACAACAAGGGATTGTTGATGTTCCCATATGCCACATTTTCGAGATTTTTATTTCAAGGTCCTTGTACTTCGACAACTTTTTGAATATCTTCAAAGATACATTGCAGTCAGCAGGGACTGCCATATCAATAAGGAGGCATCGTTTTTGTTTGTGGTCTTTAATAACAATATCTGGCCGGTTGGCCTTGATTGTTCTGTCAGTGTGTATTGTGTAATCCCATAGAATTGTAACAGGTCCTATCTCCGTAACCGGGTCTGGGTGGTGTTCATACCAGTTTCTTTCAGTTTTCTTCCCGTAGAAGTTGCAGATTTTCCAGTGCAGATATTGGCCCACTCTGTCAGTCGGGTTTTATATTCAGTGGGTGCCAACACCGTACAACCTGATACAAGATGATCAATCGTTTCTGGATATTTATCACAGAATCTGCATTTTGGGCTGACACAATATTTTAGTATATGTGCTTGATAATTCCTAGTTAGCAAGCATTGGTCCTGCGCAGCAAGGATAAAACCTTCAGTTTCCGCTTTCAACCCTGCACTACGTAGCCACTGATGGGTACGGGTTTTGTCTACGTCAGCTCGTTTGGTACGGGCAGAGTATTGGCCATGAAGCGATTTATCTTGCCATCGCTTCTGTAACTGGTCGGTTGCATTCGTCTTAGCTATCTTTTTTAGGTATTTTGCAGTTTCAGCCGGTGTATTGTGCTGTAGTTGCATCTCTACCACCATTTGGAACTCCATTTTGAATTTGTTGGCTTCCATCATTACGGAGTAGAGGCGCTTACTACTTTCATGTTCCTTGACGCATACCATCATCCAGTCTTCTGTAGTTTCCAAATATCTTTGGAGGCCAATTGTTGTAGTTTTGTAGGACAGTTCTAGTTGAACTAATCCTCTGCCTCCTTCGGATCTGGGCACATACAGACGGTCGACATCAGCTTTGGGATGATGCATGCGATAGAAAGTGAGTAGCTTTCTCGTTTTGGCATCCATTCGCTTAATTTCAGCTATGGCCCAGTTAAGGATATTAAAGCTGTATTGCACCACAGGGACAGCCAATGTGTTTATGGCTGATATCCTGTTTTCACTTCTCTATCGTATTCACCATCTTCTTCTCATCATCGTCATCAATATTATATCTCTATGCCCTTTTTCTTCTTCTTTACTCCGATTTACTTCATTTGGTTGATCCTCAGCCTATTCACTATCATCTTCTCCCAATTATTATTATTATTATTATTATTATTATTATTATTATTATTATTATTCCCCTCTGCCTTTTCCTTCTTCTTTATCCTCATCTTCTTCATTTTCTACTTCTCCATCCTATTCACCATCATCTTCTTCTTCCCATTATTATTATTATTATTATTATTATTATTATTATTATTATTCACTTCTGCCTTTTCCCCCTTCTTTATTCTCATCTTCTTCATTTTCTACTTCTTCATTCTATTCACCATCATCTATCTATCTATCTATCTATCTATTATTATTATTATTATTATTATTATTATTCACCTCTGCCTTTTCCTTCTTCTTTATCCTCATCTTCTTCATTTTCTACTTCTCCATCCTATTCACCATCATCTTCTTCTTCCCATTATTATTATTATTATTATTATTATTATTATTATTCACTTCTGCCTTTTCCCCCTTCTTTATTCTCATCTTCTTCATTTTCTACTTCTTCATTCTATTCACCATCATCTATCTATCTATCTATCTATCTATCTATCTATCTATCTATCTATCTATCTATTATTATTATTATTATTATTATTATTATTATTATTATTCACCTCTGCCTTTTCCTTCTTCTTTATCTACTTCTCCATCGTATTCACCATCATCTTTATCTTCTTCCTATTATTATTATTATTATTAATCTCTTTCTTTACCTGATTTTCCTTCATCTTAAATTTCTATTTCTTTATCTTATTCCGTATACTATTTTTCTCATACCTTAATAAACTCGATGTCTTTGCACTCCCCCCTTTGAGTAAAAAAAGCATTGTATTGCTATCATTAGTTTCTTTTAAAATAAATTAAACATTCGAATGTATTTCAACATCCATTTTTGATTTTCATCATATTTTAGAATATTGTTTCCTTTTCTTGTTAAAAAAAAAATAATTTTCTGAATCAATCATATTTAATGTCTCGTAAGAATCTTCGTCGAACACTCATCTAAAACGCAAGAAATAAACAAAACAAGAAATCAGTCGGTATCTGAAAGCCACCAATTTCGATTTCTCGATTCTTTATTTAATTATTTATATACTGAATTTTTTTTATTTTTATTTTTGAAGGACAGTAAGGATTTATTTTATTTATTTTTATCGCGAAGAAATGGTTGATTGCGGAGTCATCGTCGTGCATCATGGGAAGAGTCCGACGGCCGAGTGACATTAATGGCTGTGTTGTCTGTGCCACTGAGTGATCCGGTCCACGTGGGACGGTCAGAAATCCGAGTGTCCATCGATAACTGTCGGTGTAGAATTGTCAAGAGAGAGCCAAAGATCGATAGGAGATGCGAGGAATGCCGACATTATCAACGAACAGATTACCACCCGCCCTCTCACCGACAGGATATCGCAGTTTCGTTAATCCTTAGAATTGGAAAATACAATGTCGGTGCGTGTGTGCGACGAGGAGTGGGGGCGGGGGAGATTTATTGAAGTTTTAAGAGAGAAAAGAGAGAAAGAAAAGAGTGAAATATATGTAAAAATTTATAAAGACATGAATAGAGGAGGTAAAATAAACGAGGAAAATTTAAAAAAGGCAATCTGAGAAGAAAAAACGGAAGTAATTTAAAAAAAAAAGAAAGAAAGAAGGAAATAAATAAAGAAAGAAATTCATGAACAGAGAAGAACAAAACGATGAAAGTTAAAAAGAAGGAAAACGGAGAAGAAAAGAGAAGTGATTTTAAAAAGAAAGAAAGAAACAAACAAACAAACGAACAAACAAGTAAACAAAGAAATAAAGAAAAGAAAGAAAGAAAGAAAGAAAGAAAGAAAGAAAAAAGAAAATATTATTTCTAGAGATGAATAAAGAGGGAGAATAAAAAATAGTCAATGTAGAAAAAAGAAAAGAATTATATCTGAAGGAAAATGAAAAAAAAAACAACAAAGAAAGAAAAGTCATGAACATTGAAGATGAACTAAAGATGATGAAAAGTAAAAAAAAAAAACAGAGAAGGAAAAAGAAATAATTTTAAAAAGAAAGAAACAAGCAAAAAACAAAGAAAGAAAGAAAGAAAGAAAGAAAACGACATTTCTTCAGAAGATAAAGAGTAGAAAAAAACATAACGTGAAAAAAGAGGGAAAATTGTGTATAAAGAATTAAATAAAGAAAGAAAAAAGAAAGAAGGAAGGAAGGAAAGCTGACAGCATTTCGTGAGAAGAGAAAAAAGGAGTAAAACAAAGAGGATTAAAGTAAAAATAGAGAAAGATTTATGATGAAGAAAGAAAGAAAGAACGAAAGAATGAATGAGTAAAAAGAAAGAAAGAATAAGAGAATGAATAAATGAAAGAAAGAAAAGTCATGAAGATAGAAGAACAACAGACGATAATGAAAATTAAGAAAAAAGAACAACTGAGAGGGAAAGAGAAATAATTTATAAAAAGAAAGAAAAAAAGAAACAAACAACAAAAAAAAAACAAAAAAAACTGTTGTTCGAAAAGGAGAAGAAAAAAGAAAAAATGGAATAAGAGAAATCAGGGAAACTGTGGTCGAAGAAAGAAAGAAAGAAAGAAAGAAAGAAAGAAAGAAAGAAAGAAAGAAAGAAAGAAAGAAAGAAGGCGAAGCAGTAAAAATAGACATAATCCTAGTGAAAACTAGTGAAAAAGAGAAAGATTTGTGACCGAAGAGAAAGAAAGAAAGAAAGAAATAAAGAAAGAAAGAACGGTATTAATTGAAAAACTTAACAAATTTAATGAATGAATAAGAAAATAAATACTATGATCTGAGAAAGAGAATGAAAGAAACAAAAGAGAAGTAGAAAAAGAAGAGGATTACTGTGATCGTAGAAAGAAAGAAAGAAAGAAAGAAAGAAAGAAGAAAGAAAGAAAGAAAGCTTTTGTCTAAAATCTGATAAAGTAAATGAAAACAAAAATGAAAGCTGTAAATGAAAAACAAAAGGCTGGTTGTAACGAATAAAAGAAAGAAAGAAAGAAAGAAAGAAAGAAAGAAAGAAAGAAAGAAAGAAAGAAAGAAAGAAAGAACAAGGAAGAAGAAAGAAAATAGATCAGATGATACCGCTGGGAAGAAAGAAAGAAAGAAAGAAAGAAAGAAAGAAAGAAAGAAAGAAATCGAGAAAGAAAGAAAGCAAGAAAAAGAAATTTTGAGAAATTTTAGATGAATGAAAGAAGTGAAAAAGATGAGTAGGTTTGTAACTAAAAAAAGAAAATACGAACGATATGATTTTTGATGCAAAGAGAGAAAAAAATCTAGTTTTATCTGAAAAAGCGAAAAAGGGCAAAGAAAAGGAAGAACAAATAAATAAATTTGATAAAAGAGAAAAAAAAAAAAACGAAAAAAAGGAATTTTGCGGACTTGTGATAAGGGAAAGAAGGTGTTACAACTTACGTGGGTCTCGTATGTGCCTTTAAAAAAGTTCAATAAAAAAGTGAAACTAATTTCAGAAATGAAGTGACAAGAAATAAATAGAAAATGAAATAACATTAAAAAACAAATCGTGATGCCAAAAAGAAAGAAATACGACCGAAATGGAAAGAAGAATACCGCGAAAAAGAAGAAAAAAAAAAGAATCTTCTAAAAAAAGTGAAAAAAGAGGCTATGATCAATGAAGAATTGGATAGAGAAAGGAAAACTTAAATTCTAAAAAGACAATGCAAACAGAATAAAAGGAACTGTCAAGTAAAAATTAAAAGAGAGAGAGAAAAAGAGAGAGGGGTGCGGGAGGGAGGGAGAGAAAGAGAGAGACAAGCAAAAAAAAACAACGCGAATAATTAACGTGTAAGAAATTAACCTGGGATATCTATGACGTAATTTTATTCGTCTCATTGTGCGTTCAATGACTACTTCTTCTCTACACGAGGAGATGACAAGAGACGAAATCCAGAAATGCCCTTGGGACGGGTGGATTCTGCGCTTATCTCAAAACATAACAAAATAAAACAAATCCCCCCCCCGCAAAAAAAAGAAAAGAAAAAAAAAACAAAAAAACGTCAGGAGCAAATTCCTTCCTTAATACTAAGCAATGTACTTCATATAAACACAATCTTTTGACAGTATCAAATTTTAATTCAAACTCCTATATTCATTAATCCCTCGACTGAAAAAGAATATTACTAACTACGGCATATAATAATAATAATAATAATAATAATAATAATAATAATAATAATAATAAAGGAAACCAAAAAATTCAGAAGGGAACTTAAAGTGCAAATAAACCATAATAGTCCTACTGACATTCAGTAATTTGATTTGACAAAAGGTAGTCATAGATGTTTAATCAAATGATTTAAAAAGTCATAGGCATAACACGTGACTAATTCTGTGATCATTTGAACACAAGTCTGGAATCAAGTGACCAAACAAGTACACGTTACGGGACTAATGTGGATTTGTCTAGGGAATAATCATATCTAACAAAATATAAGCAAATTTAAAAAAAAATATTGTTCTCTCCACTTAATAATATTTTCTTTTTCTCATATTCTCCTACATTCAGTAAACTCTTGCGTCTTGGTGGCTTTATTGCCTTAGTGGCTATATTGCCTTGCTTGCGTTGAAATTATTAAAAAATTACAAGACACGAATCAAGTGACCCAAAAAATCATCACTTCACAGTTGAAATGGCTAGATGTAAACGTAAGTTCTATGTTAACAGTTTCTTCTCCCGCACATCTCGCTTGTGGAAGTCTCTTCCATCCCCATGCTTTCTGTCTAATTTTGATCTTCAAAATTTAAATTTAAATCGTTATCTACTGTCTTCCTAATTACACTTCTATCGTTCTATCTACTGTCTTCTCAATTACTCTCTTCTTAATTACACTATCTATCTACTGTCTTTTTAATTACACTCTCGTTCTATCTACTGTCTTCCTAATTACACTTCTCTCGTTCTATCTTCTGTCTTCTTAATTACACTTCTATTCTATCTACTGTCTTCTTAATTACACTTCTCTCGTTCTTACTGTCTTCTTAATTACACTTCTATCGTTCGTCTTCTTAATTACACTCGTTCTATCTTCTGTCTTCTTAATTACATCTTCTATCTACTGTTTAATTACACTATCGTTCTATCTATCGTCTTCTTAATTACACTTCTCTCGTTCTATCTACTGTCTTCTTTAATTCTATCGTTCTATCTTCTGTCTTCTTAATTACTATCGTTCTATCTACTGTCTTCTTAATTACTTCTCTCGTTCTATCTACTGTCTTCCCTAATTACACTTCTCTCGTTCTATCTTCTGTCTTCTTAATTACACTTCTCTCGTTCTATCTACTGTCTTCTTAATTACACTTCTATCGTTCTATCTTCTGTCTTCCTAATTACACTTCTATCGTTCTATCTACTGTCTTCTTAATTACACTTCTATCGTTCTATCTACTGTCTTCTTAATTACACTTCTCTCGTTCTATCTACTGTCTTCTTAATTACACTTCTATCGTTCTATCTTCTGTCTTCTTAATTACACTTCTATCGTTCTATCTACTGTCTTCTTAATTACACTTCTATCGTTCTATCTACTGTCTTCTTAATCTACCGTCTTCTCTTAATTACACTTCATCGTTCTATCTTCTGTCTTCTTAATTACACTTCTTCGTTCTATTACTGTCTTCTTAATTACTTCTATCGTTTCTATCTTCTGTCTTCCTAATTACACTTCTCTCGTTCTATCTACTGTCTTAATTACACTTCTATCGTTCTATCTTCTGTCTTCCTAATTACACTTCTGTTCTATCCTGTCTTCTTAATTACACTTCTATCGTTCTATCTTCTGTCTTCTTAATCGTTCTATCTACTGTCTTCTTAATTACACTTCTATCGTTCTCTTCTGTCTTCCTAATTACACTTCTTTAATATCGTCTCTATCTATCGTTCTATCTACTGTCTTAATTACACTTCTATCGTTCTATCTTCTGTCTTCTTAATTACACTTCTATCGTTCTTCTCTGTCGTTCTATCTACTGTCTTCCTAATTACACTTCTATCGTTCTATCTACTGTCTTCTTAATTACACTTCTATCGTTCTATCTTCTGTCTTCTTAATTACGCTTCTCTCGTTCTATCTACTGTCTTCTTAATTACACTTCTATCGAATACTGTTTCTCTTTTTCTTTCACACTCAGTAACCCCTTGTATTTTAGTGACTTTACTGCCTTGCATAGTGTGAATTGATTAAAAAAATACATATCTTTTTCCTGATAGTAATCTACACTCATTAACCCCATGCGTCTTAGTGATTTGATTGACTTGCTTTGAGTGAAATGATTAAAAAAATTACAAGTCGCGAATCAAGTAACCAATCAAGTACACGTTAAGGCGTCAATATGGTTTCTATATATATGAAAAAAAACAAGTAAATATTTCACGCAGTATTGAAGCCCATGGGTTATTCAGAGGAATACGTTTGTTATTGCTTTTAGAGCATCCAGTTTGTTAAAGCACCCGGTGCACTGTGCTACGAACTCCATTATTGGAAGTAGTCAAACGATTTGAAATAAGGAAGCAATGTCTCATGTCCGAGCTTTTTTCCCCAGTCCTGGGTATGACGATAAACTACATCTGGTAGCAAGGCCTCTGATCGGGAGATTGGAGGTTTGAGAAGCCTGGAACTTTCTCTTATTTGCTGTTGTTCCCGGGTCCATCCTGAAACAGGGTGATAACACCTGGTAGATTTCCAGCTATTGGCAGATGGTGAACCCCTAACCCAACAAAAACATTATGAAAGCATAAAAGATATATGTTAATAGTAAAAATACCAGCAATATATTTTTATATTAAAAAGACCGACAGTACATAACCAGCAATATATTCTATCTGTACAAATTGCGTCCAAAATAAATTCAGTTGAACCCATAAAATTGTGTTCAAATTATTGAATTGTAATCCAAAATATAACTTAAAAGAAAACACACATATCATCGCCTCTAGTAATTATATCCACACAAACATGTATATGCACAAAATCTGAGTATCATCTACCATGTATTCAATTGTGAAAGCAGAATAACATATATTTTTATTACTTCAGAGTTCCCAATAAAATTAGATTTTGGTGTTAAATGACGCATAGGGAGTTGATATGCACAAAAGCTGAGTATCATCTATCATGCATTCAAAGCAGAATCACATATATATTATTTCAAAGCTTCCTCCAAAATTATCAGCATTAAATGACCCACAAGGAGTTGATACGCCGTTAAACAAATCAGCTGTTAACTACCATTTGTTTCCCTCTTCAGTCTCTACCTGAAATAACCATGGGGACTTATATTACAACGAGGAAGACAAAGCAAAGAAATCGTAACATAGGGAAGGTTACTGAATAGAATAATCAAACGAAGGTTGGTAATGAAAAATAATACTTAAAACAAGAACAACACATATAAGATTCGTCAACGGCGCGTAGAAGTAGTAGTCAACTGCAAGAAGTGAGTCAAGTGAATTCCACAATGAACTTCCAACTGCAAGATATCTACCCACCGCCCCACGCGGTCAGATGTAGCACAAGGCCGAATTTAATGTGTGGTATCCGAGCCCGTAGGCTTAGCCAAAAATTCCCCGGAGATCCCGTATAAAACGGGGTCGGATAGCTGTTTCCCGAGAAGAGAATCTGGCCTTCGACATATCCTTGTCTGGCAATCCTCTCTGTCAGGAGACAGAATTTAACCAGCACAGTTGGAGACGAATACCCAACTGCAGGATATCTACCAACCGCCCCACGCGGTCAGATGTGGCCCAAGGCCAAATTTAATCTGGTGTATCTGAGCCCATAGACTTGGCCAAAAATTCCTCGGAGACCCCGTATAAAACTGAGTTGGGTAGCTGTTTCCCGAGACAAGATTCTGTCCTTCGACATAGCCTCATCTGGGGACCCTCTCTGTCCGGAGGAAGAGAGTTTGACCAGCACAGCAGACCAACATACAGTATTTACTACTGTATTTATGTGAATGGGGACATACACATTGTCGTCCGTAGGTATGCTACAACAGAAATACTTCACAGCGGAAAGACAAGAATTTTTTTATAATAAATATTTGCCTTCGTTGCGAAACGGTAAGTCAAGAATATAAAAAAAAGATTTTGTTTCGATGCTGTAAAATACAAATATCTACTGGCGTACTTTCAGTTCGATTTGAAAGAATCCTAGTCATTCTTAAAAGAAATGACTTATGATCGATATATTGATGGTTGGTCGCTCCTATCCGAGTATGCCTGTCTACTCGGTTGGATAGCCAATCCCCGTTGCAGACGCCTGCTCAGGCTCATTAGTTTGTTCAACACCTACAAAGCCTACCTGTGGTTTTTGCTGCAACCATGCTGAGAGAACCTTAGTTACAGTTTCTGGGATAGAGCGTGTTATCTGAACAAAGGCAGTACACTCAAATCCTCGGTCACGATGACTTGTGACCTTGTGCTAGCACAACCACCGATGGTTCCTAAATAATTTCGTCTACGCAATTGCACCTGCAAGGTTTGGATCAACCCGTAGAATGGTTTTCAGCCACTTACGTGGATTAATTGTCGATGATTCCAGTGGGAACGATATAAGATACGCAGATGAAACTGTGTTGATGCCAGACACTACAAGAAAATAACAGGATCCCCTAAACAAAAGAAAGTAAAGGGTAAAGAAAAGACTAAATATCAACTGTAAGAATAAAGAATATTTTAATTGTTGTGGCCTGTTTAGGGGCCAGAAGACACGGAAGACGATTGTGGGTTGAACAAGTGTATTGAAATAACAGATATATACAAAGCAGGTGTGTTAGTAATAAGCATATAGAAGTATCCGTCCAAACGATCAGGTTACACTGCGTCTCGGCTGCTCAACGACTGCCCGACGATGGTATTTACCTGCCTCCACACGAGGAAGGATGTGGCACAAGGCAGAGTTTAACGTGGGGCAATCCGAGCCCGTAGGCTCGGACAAAAATTCCCCGAAGCCCGCATAAACCTCCCCGAACGAGACTCTCCCCTTCGACATAGCCTCGTCCGGGTCTTGGCTGCTGTCGAACTCTCTGTCCAAAGCCAGAGAGTTCGACAGCAGTCAAGATCTGAATAACAGATTCTGGCGCGACTCTTGTTACGAAGTTTCGTAGTTAGTATTTATGAAAGGAGGAAGAGTTCATTCTACTGTAGGAGGGTTTACCACAACATTAATAGATATTTCATCAGTTTTATTTTTCAAATTTCAAATGTCATGTATAAACAATGTTTCTGCCAATAAAGCTATAATTCACCATGTGTGTATAGAAAAAATTATAGCTGATTTGTAAAACATTCAGTCGTACGTGAGAAAAACATACAGCGTTCGTAACAATAAGCATTATTGTCATCTGATATTTCACATTACTACGAATTATAGCAAAAGAAAGGTCCTAAGATGCGAATGACAAATTGGAGATATAAATATCAAACAAGTACAGAAGTTTAAATATCTGGGAATTGTTTTAAGAGACGATAGAAAATGAGGCAACAGAATCCGAAGGTCCATTGAAATAGCGAAATAGGCCTTCCAAAAACTAAGCACATTAGTAAGAAGCAAGAAAATGTTCGTTATAAACAAAAAAGAAAATAAAAGAATACTGAACTATTATGTAATATCTATCCGCTTGTATGCATTGAATGATGGACAATCTCCTTACAATTGAAAAGGAGAGCCGATGCAATAAAAATGTGGTTATACAAAAGGATGCTGAGAATGTCATGAATTGAACATATGTGCAACGAAGACATTTTTATGAAAATGGAAATAAGGACATTTATACTTAGAATCAGAAAGAGACAGTTGAAAACTTTGTGGGCAGACTAAACGGCAAAATTTAATTTGCATAAAACCTTTTAGAAGTGTTTTAATAATTATTTAACCTGTGTTACTTTTAATTCAAATATTTTTTTAAATTGCAACATAGAAGCAATATTTATTAACTTTAATTCATCATGTGTGTACAGAAAAAAGTTATATTTGCTTTGTCAAAAATCTCAATTGTAAGTTAGAAAATCCTAGAGTTTGTAATAATAAGCATTATTGTCGTCTGAAATTTCATATAGCTACAAATTAGACGAACAGGACCCCCCACCCAAAAAAAAATATGGAAGTCAAAATAATCTGTTTCATCAGATTTTCTTAAACAGTATTGAATTTTTTAAATAAATGAAAAAATAGTTTGCAGAATTAGTATTAGTATTATTAAGCACAGTTTCAGTTGCAATCCAATCATAATGGCTGCGTTTGATTCGTTTTGATGTGCTGTTTACTTTCACAATCATTGCTCTCAAGACAAGCGACGTTTTTATAAAGACTTGTAATTTTTGTAGTTTTTTTAATATTCTATACTTGTATATAAATTTTAAACGTAACTTGAAGGGAAATACTTTCAGGAAATATTGTTGAACATTGAAAAACTCCGTGTCTTTTCTTAAATCGCATTCTTCTCAAAGTTTTGAAAAATATTCCAAGAGTTACGTCACTATTGTTATTATTTAAACATTTGAAAATTATTCTGTTTCTCTTCCAGTCAGTTCTATGCAGTTATGTCCAGATTAGTAAATTCAAGTAGACTTAGTATGATGACTAAACGAAATTTATAAAATAGGTATTATGAAATGGACAAAGTCCGACAATTATTTTAAGGCATTTTTTTATGTTTATACGTTCTTTTTATAGATACAAATATTTAGGTAAATGCTCTGTTTATAATAAACAATATTAACGACATTTACCGGCCTGAATGTCCGAGAAATTTTCATAGAAAATATTTGTCCTCCGACAGGAATCGAACCTGTTATCCTATACGGAACCGTCAAATAGCCTGACGTGCTTTACCGATTTAGCCACACAGAAGCGTTTCGGTTAACAAGGTCGATTTTACTGTTTTCTACCTCCCCGGATGAGTCTCTGCCCTTCGGCATAGCCTCGCCCGGGTTCCTCTCTGCCCGAAGGCAGAGAATTCGACAACTACCTAAGAACTGCTTACCCACTCTGAAGACAAGTGTGCGGGAATTTCCAACGGTAGACCAACATACAGTATTCACTACAGTATTTATGGGAATGGGAACGTATCCGTTATCGTCCATAGGTATGCTATTAAGAACAGGAAAAAACGAATCGCCGGTCTTCTGGAATCAATGTTAACATTACTGTCGTAATTTTGTCATAATTCTTTGTTTTTCCAAATCGGAATATAATCATAATCATTAAAAAAAGGAAAGAAAAATTCAAAAATCAAATCAGCCGCTTTTTCCTATTTCCCCCAAACTATATGACCATATTTCTGAGATGAGGTATTGTAATTATTTACACTATTTATATTGTTCGAACCGTTGTCCGCATCTTTGTTGCCATATTCACGATGTTTCGACTCGGTGGACAAAAGCGTTGGTTGAATCGCGTGACTTGACTCAAAGAGATGTGAGTTCAATACCTGGCTACAGCAGATGTGAAAAAAAAAACAACTTTAGTTTAGTTTCAAGGGAGATAACTAATACTAAGATATCCGGAAGAGTCATGGCATATAGAAGTAGAACAATCCCCTCCAGTGTACGAAATAAAGTGTTCGGTTCTAAATTCCAAACACCGGAGCGTACAACAGTGGAAACGTCGCGAATATAGCAACAAAGATAAGGACAACAGTCCGAAAAATGCAAATAGTGTAAATATTCACCAAAACTGATATTTTGTTTTTACTCTATTGTTCATTCAATACAACGCCCAAGAGCTACTCAAGGTAGAGTGTTTGTTTTATGGATGCAAGAATTGTAGGTTATGAGAATATGAAGGATAGATAATGGTTAACTTGCAGAGGTTAAGATTGTAGTGGTCGGAGAAACATCCTCTCGGATGTTTGTTCCACAAAACAGCGGTTCTTGGGAAGGGTCTGTCCGGATGGAACATTTCTTGCCAATAAAATGCGAAAGGCATTAGAATAGTTTACCCCTCCACTCTTAAATTCCAAACAAGAAATTCGAAAAATAATTTTTCGGGCGTACGTTATTATTCCATTTTTTTTATCTTTGTTGAAGCTTGAATAAGCATGGAATAATAATAATACAACACAAAATGTACGTAACAAAATGTATTGAAACAATGAAAAAAGGTACACAATATTTACAGGTAGTTTTGGTATATTCTTGGGAAGACTGTTCCTGCAGAATGGGTTGACTAAGTCGCAGTCGGGCAGAGTCTCTGGATTCGATCTCTTAATCTTCCGTCGTCTTCCGGTACCAACCCATATTTATATGGTCGGTACTCCACTTATGTAAATTAGGTGTATCATACACAACAATCTTAAAAAATAATTAAAGCAAAAAAATTAAAACTACCACATAAAGTAGGTAGACTGGTGATGGTGGAACGTGTGGTCGTGGGTGGCAAAAACGTAAATAGTCATGGCTTGGTGGGTCTTAATTGTAAAGGTCTGAACTGGTGGAACCAAGAAATGTAGAACATCAGAACATCTTTCCATGGAAATAGCAAAAGAGTGACAATAGATTTGTAACGTTTCATCTGCATAAAAAAAATCTCTCAATGCTGGAAAGTAAGGATTGGGCAGTTCTAGCCAAGATATGATAGCAGTACTCCATTTTTGGTCTCTTTTAAACATGTAGTATAGCAGGTGGAGGCAGGTCTTTCCTTGTATAGCATAAAGAGCCGATCACTTTTTCAGCGTCTTTAATGATAGATTGAATGTAATGGTTCCATTTCAGGTCTCAGGGGAACTTTAGTCCGAATAGACTCTTGAAGCCAGGAACTTTTCTGTGATTGCAACCATTCATCGATGATGGATAACATTTTGAAAGACATTGTAGGACTCAAATAGTTTGAATTTTACAATTTATATATAACTTTGAATTCTATAACTCAAATTCTGAGCTGAAGCCAGTTTAAAAAAAAACAACAAAATGAGAGGTTATACGCTTTTTTAAAGAATCATTTCACCCTAAGCAAGTCAGTAAAACCACATGTTAGAGAATATTAAAAAAAAACATTATTAAGGGAGGGAAAAGAAATAAAACTAACAAAAAAAAGATAACGATTGACATTGCATTTAAATTTTTCAAGATAATTAAGAATGCGAGGCAAGAACCCGGAAGAGAGTTCCACACGCGAGAAGTGCGATAAAAAAAACTGTTAACATAGAACTTAGAGTTACAGTCACCGTTCTAACTGTAAAATTCAGTAAAATGGAACCTCGTTTCACGGATTTAATTTGTTCCTGAAGGCCGTTCGTACCCCGAAATGTTCGTAAACCGAAACTATTTTTCCAATAAGAATAAATGTAGATAAAAAAAAGGCACAGTGCTATAAAATTGGAAAAGAAAAGCAGGGCACAACACACGAATGTATACAATATGGCGGTCGATTCAGAAATTATTCCGTTCGGTTAACGAACTCTGTTCGGCGATGTTGTTCGAGAACCGAAATTTTGTTCGATAACCGAGGCATTTTCATCTCGAATTTTCTGTTTGAAAACCGATTTGTTCGACATGTGAGTCGTTCAAGAACCGAGATTCCACTGTACTGCGCTTAAATTCATGGAGTCTTGGCACCAGAGAGAAAAGCTCATCAGATCATTTACTATGAAAATATTTATAGAAAAGGCACAGAGAAGCTACCTACTGGCGGCGGAAAAGTGACTGATGCCGAGATGCCAGGTCAGGACCAATAACATTGAAGATTCTTCTTTGGATTTTTTTTATTTTTTTTTTTTTTATCAAGAATCATAAAATCTCTAGCAGGAGCACCAGACCATATGGGGCAGCAATATTCAAAGAATGGACGATTTCTAGACTTATAAATATGTCGTGATATATAAGAAATCATTCCAAAAGAGTCAAGTAGAAATAGGACCATTTCGCAAACAAAGAAAAGAGCAATAAACGGCCACGGAATATCTATGCTCGTGTATGACAGTGAGGACGATCTCTTCAAAGATGACGAGCAGACTTGAAGCAACAGAAATATCGTAGAAGGATGCTGAGGATACCGTGGACTGAACATCTGAGAAATGACGAAGTTTTGTAGAGAATGGAAACGAAAAGAAAGCTAATACTCGGCATCATGAAGTGACAGTTAAGGTTACTGGGGTATATAATGAGGATGGAGGGCTTAGAGAATCTGATACTCACAGGATAGATAGAGGGCAAGAAGGACAGAGGAAAACAACGCATAACATACTTAGTGAATAGATGACAGAACAGGGCTTAGGAGGAATAACAGAAAGACAAAGTTTATTACAATCGACAAGGGACAGGAAGTTGTGGAGAGTAATGACCGCCTACGCTCTGAGGGGACACGGCATATAAAGAAAAAATAAGATAAATTCGGAAATTTTTAAAGTTTCATACTCGAAAGATATGAGTTTGAGATAATACTTAAAAAAATGTCATGTAAATTGGTGAATACTTGAGTGAATCGATGACAGAACAGGACTTAGGAGGAATAACAGAAAGACAAAGTTTATTAAGATCGACAAGGAATAGGAAGTTGTGGAGAGCAATGACCGCCTACACCCTGAAGGGACACGGCATATAAGAAAAGAAAAGATAAATTCGGAATTTTTTAAAGTTTCATACATTGACTCGAGAGATCTGACTTTGAGAAAATAATACTTTAAAAAAAAAGTCATGTAAAACGTTGTAAATAAACTTGGGTTAAAGTTATTGTTTGCGAAACAAATTTTTCATATGGAAACATAGCCAAAAAAAAAAAAGGTCTTTTAATTTTTCTTATATTCTGCGTTGCAATGTTCTGAGAGTCTGAAAAAAGAATGGTTATGTCTCTTCGAATTCTCTGCTTCCCGTCCCCGATTGAGACAACATGAATTTTCTGCTTCGTTAAACAAACTTCACTTCTAGAACGATTATGAGAAGCTGATAGGTCGCCTCTTCCTACCTCAGTTGTCCCTCCATTCTTAAATTCCAAACAACAAATTCGGAAAATAATTTCTAGGGCGTACGTTATTAATCCATTTTTATTTTTTTTATCTTAAAAAAAATAATTAAAACAAAAAAAATTAAAACTACCACAAAAAAAGTAGGTAGACTGATGGCGGAGGAACGTGTAGTGGTGGGTGACAAAAACGTAAATAGTCATTACTCTTTACGCGTATTTGTGTCGTTCCTAAGAGAAACACTTTGCATAAAATCGAGAAACAAATTTTCTTCATTTTTTTTTTCGTGAATGACGATCGATAAATCTACGGAAATAAAAAAAATACTATCATATGTCGCCCTTTTTTAAAAACAGCTTCTTCTTCTTCTTCTTCTTCTACTACTACTCCTCCTCCTTCTCCTCTTTCTTCTTCTTTTTCGTCGTCGTCTTCTTTTTCTTCTTCTTCTTCATCTCCGTTTTTCTTCATCTTCTTCTTCATCTTTTCCTTCTTTTTCTTCTTCATCTTCTTCTTTCGTTATCATTCTTCATCATCATCATTTTCTTCTTCTCCATCTTCTTCATCTTCTTCTTATCCTTCTTCTTCTTCGCCTTCTTCTTCTTCTTCTTCTCCTCCTCCTCCCCTTCTTCTTTTTCGTCATCGTCGTCTTCTTTTTCCTCTTCTTCTTCATCTCCATTTTTCTTCATCTTCTTCTTCATCATCTTCTTCTTCTTTTTCTTCTTCATCTTCTTTCGTTATCTTATTCTTCATCATCATCATTTTCTTCTTCTCCATCTTCTTCATCTTCTTCTTCTTCTTCTTTTTCTTCTTCTTCTTCGCCTTCTTCTTCTTCTTCTTCTCCTCCTCCTCCCCTTCTTCTTTTCGTCATCGTCGTCTTCTTTTTCCTCTTCTTCATCTCCATTTTTCTTCATCTTCTTCTTCATCATCTTCTTCTTCTTTTTTCTTCTTCATCTTCTTTCGTTATCTTATTCTTCATCATCATCATTTTCTTCTTCTCCATCTTCTTCATCTTCTTCTTCTTCTTTTTTTTCTTCTTCTTCTTCTTCTTCTTCTTCTTTATCTTATTCTTCTTCGTCATCTTATTCATCATCATCATCATCATCTTCTTTATCTTCCTCTTTTTCTTCGTCTTCTTCTTCATATTCTTCATCTTCCTAGGATTCTTCGTATTATTGCTTTTCTTCTTCTATCTATCGTGTTCCTTCAGATCACTGACGATCATAGCCCTCCACATTTTCTTCTCCATTGTAGCTCTTAATAACCTTTATCTTTTTGCCAAACTCTGTTCCTCCATCCATTCGCTCAACCTCACCAGATAAGGTATACGTTATCTATGTGTTTTTTCAATCTCTCCTGTGAGTATCAATTTTTCCAAGCCCTATTTCCTCAGTATGTGTCCCAGAAATTTCCACTCTCTCTTCCTCATGTTAAATAGAAGTGTCTTTTTGTTGCCATTGTCTCTGGAACTTCGTTGTTACTCACATTTACGATCCATAGCATTCTCGAAATCACAGAACCATATTTCTGTTGCTTCAAGTCTCTTCTTCATCTGTGAGGAGATTGTCTAGCATTTATTGTCTAATAGGAGAACCGATATTACATAACAGTTCAGTAACCGTTTCTTTGTTCCTAATGTTTTTTTTTAATAATGTTTCTTAATACTTTACTTAGCTTTTAGAAGGCATCTTTCGCTATCCCAGTGCGCCTTCGAAATCCGTGTCGCACTTTCTGTCCTCTGTTAATACGTTCCCCAGATATCTAAATTATTGCACCTGTCTGATTTCGCTATCTTCAATTTTGTATTTTGCATTAAAGCAAATATTTTTTTACAGAGACTTGACTATTACAAGCCAGGTTTATTTACCCGCTCGACCCACTGCAGACGATATTTGACACAAGATCGAGTTTAACGTGAGGAACCCGAACGCGTACACGAGATTTTGTAATTTCTCTTCCGTGTCTGCTATGAGTACTGTGTCGTCTGCGTGTCTTATGTTGTTAAAAGATCACAGTATCAATTTAGTACAGTCGGAAGAAGCTGTTTGATTGGAACATACATCTCACCAATTGAATACCAAGTGAGTAATGGTGGCTTGCGAGTCATAGCCGTGATAACTGGCGGAACAATTTTCCATGGAAATAGCGATAAAGAGGCTTGCGACCTTTCGTCTGTGAGAAAAATAATTCGCCACCCACAAGGACTCGGGGATAATTTTGGACACTGTCGAGTGTGGAAAATGAAAACTGGTCAGCTTCTGCCCATATATGGCATCAGTATTCTATTTTCCGCCTGATATCGCTTTTTGTAAAGGTAAGGGGAATGTATGCAATTAGCAAATAAATTTACAAATAATATTATATTTTAATTTCGTTGCGAAACTCGTGTTGCTATTGTAATCCGACCCACTTTACTCTGGGCCGACAAAAGTGTGGCCCTCCATGAAAAAAAAAATGGACTGTGCGATTGTTGATATTGGTAATGAAACTTACGATAAGGCCGAAGGTTACTGTCAACTGTCAGGATGTGCGCAGATCGGCGTGTCAAATTCAAATTTAAATTCATCTGTCTCTTCTTCACCTTCTATTAAAAAGAACATGGGGGAAATAAAAATTAACCCTTCCTTTTTGCCAACATGGCCGGTTTGTTGTATCCCCGTTTCTTGTATGGTGATGTTCTAAGTCTGGCTTAGATGTGGCCCAAGGCCGAAAGCATAGGGCACCCAGTGAGGAGTGATGATCAAGCTCACTACTCAGTCGTAATTATTCTCGAGAGATACGCTTCCTAACCGTTACACCACGTCAAGGTGTCCTTGATTTTCTAAGCGTGGCTTAGATATGGCACAAGATTGAAAGTATGGGGCAGCCAGTGAAGATCGACCTCACAATTCAGTCGCATATGATCAACGCGTTGAAGTGACCCTCCTCCCGTTTATGATATGCTTCTTCTTCTTCTTCTTCTTCTTCTTCTTCTTCTTCTTCTTATTATTATTATTATTATTATTATTATTATTATTATTATTATTATTATTATTATTATTATTGTCATTTGTGTATGTCATGTTCCCTGTGTGGTATCCTGCAGAGCCGGATGCAAACTATGATCCTTAGACCCCATAGAAGAATTGTTACTTAATTAATAACACTTTTCCTAGATTATGGGATGTCCCGAGTAGGGCAATCTTCTGGGCAACTTCTATGTTGATGTTAGCCGAGAGACTGTTAGTAAAATTGTCCATTCCTTTTCTCACAAGACCCATAGCTCTGATTACTATTGGTACAGTTTCAGTCTTCATTCCTCACATTCTGTTAATGCTAATTTCCAGGTCCTTGGACAATTTCTCGATAATTTTCAAGGAGGTGTTTCTCTCAGATGGTACTGCTATGTCAATAAGCATACACTTCCTAAATTTCTTGTCTTTTATGATAATATCAGGTCTGTTGGCTTTTATTTCCCTGTCAGTTTGAATTGACATGTCCCAGAGGATAGTTACATTGTTATTTTGGGTAATTGTGTTTGGTTCTTGTTCATACCATCTCTCAGTGGTTTCGATTATGTGCTACATGCATATGATGCAGCGAATATATGTCGCTACCTTGTTATGTCTGTGGGTATATTCATCTTTTGCCAGTTCCGGACATCCTGAGATAATATGGGCGACAGATTCATCATATTTTCCGCAGATCCTGCATTTCGAGTTTGTTCCATCCTTGATTTTGTGACAGTGATAGGATCTGGTTGCGAGGCTTTTGTGCTGAACAGCAGTAATTACGCCTTCTGTCTCAGCTTTCAACCTGGTGCTCTTCAGCCACTGATATGCGTTCTGTTGGTCCCCATCTGCTTCATTCATATTTTCTGCAGATCCTGTATTTTGTGCAATTATTATTATTATTATTATTATTATTATTATTATTATCTTTGATTCCCGGCGTTTACACATTTCTTTCCGGGTCCCGCCCAGAGACCTAAGGTTAGAAATGGCATCATGACACTTTCCACTGAAAAAAAAAATTACATAGATAAAGCCCTTCGTAAAGTGTGGGTTGTACTTGTCAGAACAATTTTTTGAGTCATGGACTTCCAGGAATCCCTTCAATTAGTCTACTGGAATCTTTTCCAACCAGTCCTAGGGCTCCAACTACAATAGGGATTGTTGATGTTCCCATATGCCACATTTTTGAGATTTCTATTTAAAGATCCTCGTATTTTGACAGCTTTTTGAATATCTTCAAAGATACATTGCAGTCAGCAGTGACTGCCATATCAATAAGGAAGCACTTTTTTGTTTGTGGTCTTTAATAACAACAACAACAACAACAATAATAATGATAATATTAATTCTTCTTCTTCTTCTTCTTCTTCTTCTTATTATTATTATTTTATTATTATTATTATTATTATTTATTTCTCCTAGAATGGCTGCCATCCAAAGTTCGACGGCACAGTTTACTCTGTTATTTAACCCATAGCTGGTGTGGGGAGAAGAATTCGATTTGTACTCCCCCGCAAAAAAAAAACTTTTAAAATGAACTTAACTAGCAAATCGAATTGGGCGTTGCGGGTATCACCATTCGCGCCAATAACCATTATACTACCTGCGCATCAGTATGGCTGATGCTGACCCCCAGGAGAATATCTCATTGCGCCTTCTCAGGCGATATGAATTGGAATGATTATAAAGAGTTAATTCTTATTTTTAGTGCTAAAAATTTGGTTCGGTGAGGTGAACTTTTTCTCGCCAGAATCTGTCTTGCCCCTGTATAAGTCTACCATTCGTCTGCGCATTGAATATCGTTGCCTTATCGAGTCTACTATCTAGCTTGAGATTGTTAACAAAATCAAAAGAAGAATCTGCAATGATATCGATCGTGAGATGGCATCTTGGCTTCAATCACTTTACTACCACTTTCCCATAGCTTCCCTTTTTTCATGTTAATTATTCTGATGGGCTTTCCTCTTCGGCACCTCCACTGAATTAAAGTGCTGCACTAGATTGGCAGCTAGGGCTCATTAGTTTATTGTTGAAACTGCTAATGTGACAAATTCTATTCTAAGAGGTTCTCTAGTGCTACTCGTCCAGCTGAGATGTCAGTTTAGGACCAATAACATTACCGACCCTTCTTTGGATTTTGTCTAGAATCTCTAGATACATAGCAGAAGCACCAGACCAGAGGGGTAGCAATATTCAACGCGTGGAAGAATAGTAGATTTATAGAATTGTAAGATAGATTCGGGAGAGAAAAATTGTCTAGAACGACACAGTGAACGACACTAGAACTTTCATAACAGCAGAGTATAATAATATATAATAATTCCGCGTCATGTCAGTAGAATACGTTAGCCTGAGAAGGCTCACTCCTGGAGGTTTGCACCAGCCATGCTGGCGGAAGCCTAAAAAAAGGTTCTCTAAGACAATTAAAAGGGGGAGACGTTGAAATTTACAAGCCATTTCTTGCCCCAATTAACAACAGATTAAAAGTCATTTTTGAGATCAGCTGCCAAAATGATTTCATTGAACCTATCAGTCATGACGTTCAGGCAGGATTGAATAATTATGTCGTCAGCATACATGCCGCGTCGACAAGTGAAAACTTTGGGAAGGTCGGTGATGAAAATTAAATACAATGTAAGTTCAAGTATAGAGTCCTCGGGGACACCAGCATTAATGTATAGGATCTAGAAGAGTGGTCTTTCAAGACAACCTCCAATTCCCAGTTTGATAAAGAAAAATGGATTAAATAAAAAATGCAGCCAGAAATAAAATAACTCTTCAACTTGTGACGAAGACCAGCCTACCAATGCTGTCAAATGCCTTCGAGATATCCAAAGCCACAGCCCGAGCTTCACCATTCCTGTCGAAAGGTTAATAGACAACTTTAGCAAGAACTGTTAACAGATCAGCAGTTAACAGATCAGCAGTTAACCTCATAAAAGACCCTGCGGGGTGAGATGCTTAAATTAGAGCCCCCAGGGCTTTGGCCAAACAGAGAAGTAGAAAACATATAAATGATTAAATTTCATTTATATTATTTACTCTCGGAATATTTTCCTTATCTTTCTTGTTATAATGCTTATATTTCAGTCTTTGTGCCCTCCGACCTTCATTAGCTGTTTATAGATACGGGTAATATTCAGGAAATGAACCCTTTATTTAATCTACGTGGGTAGATTGTTCTTTTCCCACTGATAGTCGCGTTGAATTTATTACTGCTCATTAATTGCTTGCCCTGATTTCATTGAGTTTAAATCTAGTGAATTAAATACTTGGTTTATGAATTTGGTGAAAAAGCAATCTGAGCTCGATCCCTGGACCAGACAGTGCTATACTGTCTAATGTATGAAATATAGGTATTAATCTTCCAATTTTGTTATTGGCTTCGATATCGTTTTAATATTCGCATTTCTCTTTTGATTTTCTTGAATAAAGCCATATTATCTAATTTTCTGTCTAAATCAATCATTAGTATCATCTTTTTTAGATTTATGATTCGATTCATCAGTTTGATGTTTCGATGGTATGACTGTATCAGTAAGAAAATCATGTAAGGCACATTCCGAAAGAAAAAAAAAACGATGTAAACAAATGCCAGAAATTGGTTATTGTATCACTTAGAGGCTTCTGTATAAGCCCCCCACCCCCAAAAAAAGGATTTAAAGAATATGAGAGTTGTTTTGCGGTTATGACATATTGAAAATATGCAATGTTATTTCATAACATTATTATTTTTAGTAGTAGTGGTAGGAGGAGGATCAGGAGGAAGAGGAGGGGGAGGAGGAGTAACTATTTGTGTGGATTATTTCCTTGTTTTCTTTTACTTTCACTTATTGAAAAGTAAAACAAAAATAAATGGATTTCGTCTTTATTGCCTTCCTCAGTAACGATATTTTCTCTTTATCATCATCATTTTCTACTTTTCCATCCACTTACCCATTACTACTATTATTATTGTTGTTGTTGTTGTTTTTTGGTTGCTGTTATTATTATTATTATTATTATTATTCACTAATAACTTTTCCTTCTTTTTGTTCATTCTCTACTTATCAATCCTGTTCACAAACCTCTTCTTCTTCTTCTTCTTATTATTATTATTATTATTAGTAATAGTAGTAGTAGTAGTAGTAGTAGTAGTAGTAGTAGTAGTATTCACAGATGCCTTTTCTATCTCCTTTTTCTTAAGTTTTCATTTTTACTTCTCTATCCTATTCATCTTATTATTATTATTATTATTATTATTATTATTATTATTATTATTATTATTATTATTATTTTCCTTTCTTCTTCTTCTTCTTCTTTTTTCTTCTTCTTCTAATTCTTCTTCTTCTTATTATTATTATTATTATTATTATTTACTTCTCTTTTTACTTCCTTATTTGGCCCCATCTTCATTTTCTTTTTCAGCAACCTGTTCATAAGTCTCTTCTTCCCATTATTATTATTATTATTTTATTTCCTTTGATTTTTCGTGTGTACTCATTTCTTTCCGGGTCCCACCCAGAGACCGAAGATCAAAAATGGCATCATGGCATTTTCCACTGAGCAATTAAAAAAAAAGAAAACACACACACACACACACACACACACATATTTTACATAGATAAAGCCCTTCTTAAGGTGTGGGCTGTACTCGTGAGAACATTTTTTTTTGTATTTCTTTAAGGCTTAACTATCAGGAATCCCTTCAATTCGTCTATCAATCAATCCGAGGGCTCCAACTACAATCTGGATTGTTGATATTCTCATGTGCCACATTTTTGAGATTGCACCGCAACAATAAAAAAATGTGTTTTTAAAGTTGATTAATTAATTGCTTGTTTAACGGTCCATCGGATCTTTATGGCTCATTTAATGCCGAAATTTAATTTTCTTGGGAGATTTGAAGTAACAAAAATGTGATATATGTTATTCTGCTTTCACAGTTGAATACATGGTAGATGATACTCTGCTTTTGCGCATAGACGTGTATGTATGGACATTATTGCTAGATGTGGTGACATGTGTATTTCATGCTGTAGTTGTGTTAATGATACATTTTGGAATACAGTTTGATTTCTTTAATAAATTGTCGGATATTATATAGATTAATCTAATCAAAGAATTCTTTCATATTGGTTGTTTGTTTGATTTTGTTTAGTGGCATATAAACTTCTACGGATTATTTAATGCCGAAATCTAAATATTTTGAACATAATTTTATTGTTTTAATTAAATATACTTCAAACACAATTTTATGCTTTTGACTACAAGTAAAACGTAACATTGGTCATTTTACTATAAATTGTATTGTTGGTAATAAATATACATTGCTGGTAACTTCACCTTAAACATGTATTGTTAGTAATTTTACTATAAATATGCATTGCTGTTAATTTCCTCATACAAAAATGCATCGCTGGTATTTTTACCTCAGGGCACATTCACACTTTCATTGTATTTTGTTTTTGCTTAGTAGTTGAAAATTTTCCCATAGCTGGGACCCTAACAGGTGCTACTACCCCGGGTCAGGGTAGAGCTGGGAACAACAGCTATTATGAGGTGGTTCTATGCACCACAAAACCTTCAATCTTCCGATCAGAACCCTTGCTTCAGGATGCATTTTATCGTAATATCCAGGACTAACGTTTTTTTTTTTTAACTTTATTAGTGCCATAACGACAATATTTCATTTAATAAATATCGACAAATTAATTTTATAATTTTATCTATATAATGCTACATTTAAACAAACAACAAATATGAAATTGAAACCTATATAACCATAATATTTACCAAATTCTATTTATTAGTGGTCGGTGCAGACAAATATGGCGTTGGCTTAAAATCGGATGATGAATACGTCGGTATATAGCCAAATTTTTACTATGCAAACAGCTTGTTTAATGATGGTAGACTGATAAAAAAAAAGAAAAAAAAAAAACAGTGTGTTCCTTACGTCCATATCACGTTGAAAAAGCGGTTCACATATGATCATCGATGTTAAGCAACGGTGAGTCTGGATAGATATCTATTGTAAATACCAGTGGCTGTAAGCATTGATGTGCGGGTGGTGAAATAGATAAAATCACGGAATTGTTAAACGGAAAGCTGAGTTTCAAATCCAGTCGGGTTCGTTCTATTCTCATACGCGCAAATTCCCTTCAGGAAGTTATGAATCCACCTCTTGTGCCCCTCACAGCTATGGTTTAATTAGTAGTAATTGTATCTGTAAATCCTTATTATATCCCAGCCAGCAAACCTTACAATCTAAAAATATTTCCTGGCTTTAAATAACCTGCAAATGTTTGATAAGCCGTAATAAGAAATCGATCAAAAAATAAAATTGATGGCAGCAATAAGAAGTAAAAGAAATAAGTTGACGACAATACGAGTCAACGGTTAATAGTAGTGTTAGGTTTTGGTACCTCCCCGTGGAGTAGTAGTCGTAGTACTGTTCTCCGTGTTCTGAATAGCAACCGGGTTTGCTAGACATAGCCAACCCAACTATGTTCGCCAGTTGTTCTCTATTTATACTTGTCTATATATAATTTGCATACGATATTACAAGTAAATAATACAATAAAAAGAAATGAAATATGAGTAAAAATAAAACAACTAAAATCTATGATAATAAAACAGAATAAGATATATATAAGGAAATAAAGAAAAAGGAAAGCATCAAAATAAATAATCTGAAAATAGAAATAATAAAAATGACAAAAGATTTAAAAGGATTACGAAACAAGTGGGGAAATATAGAAAAGGTAAATAAGCAAAAGAAATAAAAAGTAAACAAAAAAAATTAAAAGAAACAAAAATATCTGTCTAATTGCAATATGAGCACTGGTAAAAAAAAATGATACTGAAGACATTAGGTTTATAATACCCAGAAATTCATACACAAATACCCTCAAGGACACATGGCACGGTGGATGAAGGCGTTAGTTACATCCAGAGACAGGACCCAAAGAGTGTGAGTTCAATAGGGGGTAAAGAATTTAGAGAGGGGAATTAACAGGAGATAACTGACATCCATTAGATATGGCACGTGGAACTAGAACAGTCTACCCCAGCGAGCGAAATAAAGGGTTCAGTACGACATTACAACCACCTGAAGAAGGCCGGAGCGTACAACGACCGAAACGTTGTGATAAATATGGCAGCAGAGATGAGGATGATAATGTAAATAGTAAACAAAAATATACATAGAGAAAACAGCACAAAAGAAGCAAAAACTAAGATAAACAAATGAAATTATCTAAAATATTGAACAGAATAATATATACTAAAAAGGATACAAAAAAAAAAGAAATTAAAAAGGAACAAAATATACATAAAGAAAACAGTACAAAAAAAAGTAAAAGATAAGGAAATAGAATGAGAATAATTAAAATAAAATAATTAATGAACAGAATGTAATGTAAAGAAGAGGAAAATAAGAATATGCAAAACAATTTGTAAATAGAATAAAAGATATATACACAAAAGGAAACAAAGAGTGTGACTTGGATGTTTATATTTCCGCAGGCCGCCATATTTTTTTTTCTTTTTTGTACATCTCTCTTGTTCTTTTGTTTTCACGCTTACAAACAAATAGCCAGCCTGACATTTGGAACCAATGCAATGAACGTGCTGGGTAAGACGATAAACTACATCCGCGTCCTGGGTGAGACGATAAACTACATTCGCGTCCCGGGTAAGACGATAAAGTATTATCCGCGTCCCGGGTAAGAGGATAAACTACATCCGCGTCCTGGTTAAGACGATAAACAACATCCGCATCCCGGGTAAGTCGATAAACTACATTCGCGTCCCGGGTAAGACGATAAACTACATCCGCGTCCTGGGTAAGACGATAAACTACATCCGCGTCCCGGGTAAGACGATAAACAACATCCGCATCCCGGGTAAGTCGATAAACTACATTCGCGTCCCGGGTAAGACGATAAACTACTTCCGCGTCCCGGGTAAGACGATAAACTACATCCGCGTCCTGGTTAAGACGATAAACAACATCCGCATCCCGGGTAAGTCGATAAACTACATTCGCGTCCCGGGTAAGACGATAAGCTACATCCGCGTCCTGGGTAAGACGATATACTACGTCCGCATCCTGGGTAAGACGATAAACTACATCCCCGTCCCGGGTAAGACGATAAACAACATCGCGTCCCGGGTAAGACGATAAACTACACCCGCATGCCAGGTAAGATTATAAACTACATCCACGTCCTGGGTAAGACGATAAGCTACATCCGCATCCCGGGTAAGGTAAACTACTTCTAACAGCAATCCCTCTCATCGGGATGTTTTGAGGAGCGTGGAATCATATCTTAATTACTGGTGTTCCCAGGTTCACCCTGACCCGGGCTGGTAGCACCCGTTAGGGTCCCAGCTATGGGAAAATAGTTACTCCCCAAATTGTGGTCAAAACACCATGAAAGTGTAAAAATATGTTTTTACACTTTCTTGGTAGAAAAAAATATTACTAGCAATATATTTTTTGAATTGATTGAGGTTGATATGCTGTAAAACAAAACAAAGCAAACAAACAAGAGAGCCTGATAGAGCCCAACCCTCTCCAGGCCGGGTTTTGAATTCAGAGTTACTTTCTCCTAGACCGGTTGCCATTCAAGTATATAGAACCCAGTCTGTGCTGCTATTTACCCATAATTGAGGGAAAAAAAGGATTCATACCTTTCCTAAGGGTATAACATGTGACTGTAATGGATACGTGAGGCTATGAAAATGTAAAATTAGGTTTTAATACCAGCTATACATTTTTGGAGGAAAAAATTATTACCAGCAATACATTTTTGAAAAAAAAAAAAATAGAACAATCAATATATTTTTGAAAATTATTACCAACAATAAAAATTTTGTCGGAATTAAATAAGCTATTGTGGTTGATATGCCGGAAAACAAACCAAACAAAATTAAACCAGTGCAATGTGGTAAAAAAAGAAAAAAAAAAAAAACAACAACAAACTACAATTGTAATGTTTTTTTTCCCTCAGAACACTCAATACATTTTTTTAAAATTATTACCAACAATAAAAATTTTGTCGGAATTAAATAAGCTATTGTGGTTGATATACCGTAAAACAATCCAAACAAAACCAAACCAGTGCAATGTGGTAAAAAAATAAATAAATAAATAAAAATAAACTAAAAAAAAACTAAAAAAGAATACAACTCTAATGATTTTTCCCTCAGATTTTTCTTTTGTTTTTTTTTTTTTGGAGCGGGGATTTTTTTTTCGTATAAAAAACGCTGAAGAAAAAAAGAGACAAAAAAAAAATCGGAAAACACGAAACTGGTCATCGAACGACGTTTTTTTTTATGGAAAAATAGAAATAAAAGAAACAAACTGAGATATGATTAACTCTATAAATCCTGTTTAGGAGAAAGGCTTGCCATGTGGCTAAGATAGTTGCGTATTTCGCATCGGGAGTAAAGGTTTATGTTCGAAGCTAAATAAATGATAATGTTAATAGTGAGAATAGCCGTTTCCTTATGAGGAAACATTTGTTATTCAATAACGGAACAGTTTAGCATCGCTGTCGTTTGAAATTTATACAACATTTCTCTTAAAACAGTTGTTTTTTCTTCAGAAAAATAGCTTTCTCCAATCCATTAACTGTTTTCGTTGTTTCCAGTATTAACGGGTGTTTCCTTCCTAATCTTTTGTTTAAAGTAGTGTAGAAGGTCAGCATCTTGAATATATCATTACCTTCGTGTCATTGCTATTCCTTCAAAATTATGGCTCTACCAAGAAGCCAACCTGAGAATGCAAGGTCGGAATGACCTATAATAATGACATAATTTCACTGATTAATAAAATTCTTATTAATTATCCTACATAGTGGTTATAGAAGATCTGCGAAGAATGGTGAGACGTAAGAATCTGGACGCAAATTTACTGTGGATGATCTAGCAATTGAAGTCCATTAATTAATTAATTAATTAGTAAATTTCATTCTCTTTTAAGTCACTCTCTGTAATCTCTTGAATCGTAGTGGCATTGCCGCCTTGCTTGGGGTAAAATGATTAAAAATAATTAAGAAGATATAGTTTGTATAAAACGAGGAAATTTATATTTGTATCAATTCTGTTATTAAATAAATAGTAAATTTACTGTGGGTGATCTAGCGATTAAAACTCTTTCTATATACCTTAATTCCCCCTGTATAATACCCCTTCATCCATAATACGCACATCTAAAATTGTGCTGAAAGTGTGGAAAAATGCTTCTACTGACGCATAATACGCACCCCTTGTTTTGTAACCAAACCCTATAAACTTTACTTTTCCACTTTAATTACGGCCAGCGTTTCCTGGAATCTTTTCAGCTGTGATATACAATTAATATAATCCAATTAATATATATTTATATATAATACAATATATGTTAAATTCAATTTATATATATATATATATATATATATATATATATATATATATATATATATATATATATATATTAATTTTTTTTAAAAATTAGGCCTCGGCTTGAGGCAATCGGTTGTCTAGTCACACTGATGAGCTGTGAAACAGCGGAACAGTTTTTCTCTGGAATATATATATACATATATATATATATATATATATATATATATGTGTGTGTGTGTGTGTGTGTGTGTGTGTGTGTGTGTATGTATCATAGATATTCATTATATATTATATATATTTGTGTGTATATGTGCAGATAGATAGATAGATAGATAGATAGATAGATAGATAGATAGATAGATAGATAATTACCAAATGTAAGAATGGATGACAACCGATTGATTATTGGAGCCGTGCAGAGTCATAGAAATGATACGTATAATTGGACGCTTTCTTTGTGTTTCCCTATCTTTACATCCGGACATCTTTCAGCTACTTCCTGTACACCCCCGCCGATGCACACTTTCTCTTGACATCTCCATTAATGAGAGTCATTTCTCTCCAGCCCTTCCAACCACTTGCCCTCTAGCCTTCAAGAATGGAATGTTAGCGCGTCATCAATCATGTCTTATACGCCATCACTTTCAGCTCTCGATGAGGAGCACACTTCGTTAGACAGACAACCCGACATTTACTGGTTTTGTTGTCCGATCTTCCTTTATTTCACACCTATATATATATATATATATATATATATATATGCGCATTAACAGATATTACGTGGCTATTATGGGTTTTATAATCATATAACGTTACCATCAAATCGGAGTATTACGGTCACATCACGTTGAAACAGCGGTTCCCATACAATTACCAAAGTTAAGCGATGTCGAGTCTGGTCAGTACCTAGCTGGGTGACTGCTTGGGAATACCAGGTGCTGTAAGCTTGGATGTACGGCTGGTGTAATGGATTATGGCTCCGAATTGTTAATCGGAGAGACGAGTTCCAATTCTCATTGGGTTCTTTTCACTTAGGCCCCCCCCAAAAACACTTGGGAAAGGTATGAATCCAGGTCTTCAACCCCCCAATCTATGGGTTAATTATTAACGCCTTTATCACTAAACCATTAGTATTCCCCCTTTGATATAATTATGATATATATATATATATATATATATATATATATATATATATATATATATATATATATATATATCCTTCTAATCTAAAATAATTTTACCATTAGGAAACGGTTAATTATATCATTATCATTAGAAAACGGTTAATTTTACTATTAACATTCGGTAACGTTTGATTTTATTATTATCATTAGGAAACAGCTAATGCTATCATTACCATTAGGATACGGTAATTTTAATATTATAATTAGCAAACGGTTAATTTTACCATTACCATTAGGACATTGTTAAATTTACCATGGCAGTTAGGAAAAGGTTAATTTTACCATTACCATCAGGTTAATTTTACTATTATCATTAGGAAACGGCTCATTTTACCATTAGGAAACGATTAATTTTGCCATACCATCAGAAAACGGTTAATTTCACCATTGTCATCAGGAAACGTTTAATATTACCATTACGAAATGGTTAATTTTACTATCTCCATAAGGAAATGCCTAATTTTACGATTACCATTAGGAAACAGGTAATTTTAGCATTATCCTTAAGAAATGATTAATTTTACTATTATCATTAAGAAATGTCTAATTTTACCATTAGGAATCGATTAATTTTAACATTACCAATTTCATAAATAACAATTGTGAAATAAGAAACTGTTAACACATGACTCTCTTTTATCAATAAAATTCAAATTTTATAAAGTGAAATCGATATTTAATCTTATTTCCATTGTTTTCTATTATTGTAGTTTGGAATAAAGCAAACTACAAATAAAACTATAACCTCCATTTTACTATTCATATTATGCTAGCTTATTATTATTATTATTATTATTATTATATGCGCCGTGTCCGTTCAGGGTGTGGGGAAGAATTCCTCAATTTCCTATCATTTTTAACTTTTCATAATGTTTCTTTTTACCTATCCGTCCCTTTTCCTGTTCAATCACAAATTTATTTCTTACGTTACTCGATCTTTCCCCGTGTCTCACTTGGAATCAATACATCCCTGTGGGTGTCGAATTCTGAAAACCCTCTTTTCTCACTGTGCGCCCTAGATGTTTCGACCACCTCATTTCTGACTCAAAGTGTAAGAGTCCTTTTGGTTCTTATTTTCTTTAAAACTTGCTCATTACTTACATGTTCTGTCCATGGTATTCTCAGCATC
This sequence comes from Acanthosepion pharaonis, assembly GCA_903632075.3. Classification (NCBI taxonomy): domain Eukaryota; kingdom Metazoa; phylum Mollusca; class Cephalopoda; order Sepiida; family Sepiidae; genus Acanthosepion; species Acanthosepion pharaonis. The sequence continues at coordinate 848,337 of CAHIKZ030001106.1, read as the reverse complement.
CTTCTGTTAAACCAGATTTCTGTTGCCTCAATTGTGTACTTCATCTGCGAGGAGATTGTTCAGCCTTCACTGATATATTGGAGGACTGATAATACATAGCAGCTGAGCACACTTTTCTTTTGCATATAATGAACATTATCTGTTTTATTAATACATTGTTCAGCTTTTAGGATTTCGAATTTTCAGTATCGCATTCTTCGTGATCTGTTAAAAATACATGCCAGCCGTCGAGATCATCGAATTAATACGAATTCTACGATCCTTTCCTTAACTGTATAGTAGGACTACATAGAGTTTTGAATTTATAGTTCTCGAATACCAGTTATCCACCATGGTTACAGAGCCCTACTATTTAACCCATAGTTAGAGGATTTTAAATGTCGGATTTTCTCTTCCTAGACAGTTTACCACTAAAGGCTATAGAACTCGGTATGTACTGCTATTTACCCATAGTTGCCGATGAATTCATACCTTTCCCATAACTCATGTAAGTAAATTTTAACGAACGCAACAGGAATTTAACCTCGACTATGCGATTTCTCAGTCCAAGGCGCTATCCATTACTCCATCGTGCCATATAATTTGCCAGCCGCTTTCCAAGGCATGCAGCAATAAACGACATCATTAGAAGAGGTCTGGATGCAGCTGGCTTCCCTTCCGAAATCGAACCCATAGTCCTCGACAGTGGTGATGGAAAGCCGCTGAATCCTCTCTCCTGTCGTCGTTGTGCCGGCCGCTTTCCAAAGGCATGCAGCAATAAACGACATCATCAGAAGAGGTCTGGATGCAGCTGGGCTCCTTTCCCAAATCGAACCCATTTTCCTCGACCGTGGTGATGGAAAGCAGTTGGATGGGATTACCATTTTCCCTTTTAAAGTGTGGAAGTCGTTGATTTGGGATGCGACCTGTGTCGATACATTTTCGGCCGGTAATTTGGTCAGGTCCGTAGCTGAGGGTTCTGTCGTTCGGGACGCGGAGATTAAAAAAAAATAGTTAAAAAACCTTCTCTTGCGGACAGATTTATGTTTACTCCAGTATTAGTGGAGACTTCTGGAGTTATTGGCCCTCGTTTGATGGCGTTCCTTCGGTGGTTTGGCGGGATGGCGTCTCGATTAAGGGACGAGCCTCACGAAACGGAGTGTCTCACTCGCGATGGTGCGAGTCAATGATTTTTCCATTATTGCAGCTGGCAAAGGATAGCAAAAAAAAAAAAAAAATGTCGTGTATAATACTTATAAATTTATAACAGCTAAATTTATCCAAAATTTAATATTTGTTCAATTTTTTTTTTTCATTTTCAGATCGACTAAAAAAAAAGTATTTATATGTCTTATATGATGTTTTGAAACACAAACCTTACGCAGTATTTATAACAAAAGGAGGGACGGTCGTTCCCCCACACACACAAAAAGTTTTAGGATCCGGTATGTCTTGATATTTACTCCTGGCTGGAGGTTGAAGAGATGGCTACATACCATCTCCAAGGATATTAGCACGTATATGAATGCAATGTACTCGACTAGAATTCGAACCCGGACCTCCGATTCCGCTAGTGATTATTCCAGCGTACCTCCTATTTGATTTTGATATCTCCAATTTCTAGTTAAAATTCTGGGCTAAACCTCTTTCTGGCAACCGCACATTTTGTCTTTTTACAATTAATAGTTTCGTTTGGAATTGGATATAACGAAGCTGGTTAGAGTTTGAACTTTGCTTGCCAAATTCATTTTCCGACTCGCCAACCGTTACACGACCCAACATGTATCAGATTTCCTCACTGATTTAGAAAAAAAAAGAGAAGATATCTGTAATATGTAAAGTGTTTCCGCCATTATCCATAATTAAACCGTCCTGGGTATGACGATAAACTACGTCCAGCAACAAGGCTTCTGATCAGAAGGTTTTGAGAAGCATGGAACCACCTCTTAATTACTGGTGTTCCCAGGTCTACCCTGACCCGGGGAGGTAGCACCTGTTACAGTCCCAGCTATGGGCAGATAGTTAACCCCGAAACTGACGTAAAAAGCATTATAAAAATGTAAAAATGGGTTTTAATACCAGAGATATTTTGTAAAAGAATTGTCACAAGAAATAAATTTTTGAAGAAAAAAAAAAACTATTACCAGCAATATATTTTCGAAAGAAAATATTACCAGTAATACATGTCTTAAAATAATATTACCAGCTATACATTTTTGAGGAAAAAAATATTACCAGAAATAGGTTTTTGACAAAACAAAATATTACCAGGAAAAAAAAAGTTTTCGGCAATGAGGATTATATGCCGTAAAACACAACAAATAAAACCAAACCAAACCATAATTAAAATTAAGAATTCTTTTAAAAAATCAAAAATATGCAATGCTGCCAAGGTTCGGATACAGGGAATTCATTTTTTGACAACATGATGATCTCTGCTGGTCTTGCCTTCTCTCGTCCTAATGAGCCGTCAGAAATAAGACGTGTCTTTTGTGTCGATTTGATTTTGTCGTTGTATAGACCGAGGCTTGACCGTGTCCCACTTTATAATAAAAAAAAAGAAAAGAAAAAAAAAGACGAGAGGAAACATCCACAAGTGAAAACTCATTTAGCACGTAAATTACTTTTAAGTGGTTCGGACCAACTACTTAGATGTTTTCCCCAAGCGATGGACTTAGATAACCGGGACATATTTTTACGAGGACGAGTGTACGGGTTGGTCGGACATTTCATGAGCGCCGGAAGGGACTTTCCCGCCAAATCGTGAGAACTCTCCAGAGCGCTGCGTTTAACCAGCCATTTACAAAAAAAAAAAAAAAAAAAAAAAAAAAAGCACTTTTACTCTTCAACTCCTTCTTTTTAATGCCTACATCTTTGACACTTTATCAATTTTTCATTCGTTTTCTTCTTACCCTTATAAAAGTCAAGAGACGCATTCGCGATTTCCTCTTTAATAATCCTGTTATAGTTGCTAATATTGGTAAAATAAATACACGAGTGCTAATATCTATCATTGAAAGCAGTGGTCTGTGGTTGCTACAACTGTGAGATCAAGTGACGAATATCCATTTCATAAGATTCTTACCATATTAATAGGGTATGGTTCAACTAATAGTTTGTTATTATTATTATTATTATTATTATTATTATACAAACCGCTTCTTTCTTTTTAATTGTTCACTTCGACTTCCAACTCACCATTTTCTTTTTACTTCTACTACTACTACTACTACTACTACTATTATTATTATTATTATTATTATTATTATTATTATTCCCCTCTGCCTTTTCCTTCTTCTTTATCCTCATCTTCTTCATTTTCTACTTCCTTAACCTATTCACCATCATCTTCTTCCCATTATTATTATTAATATTATTATTATTATTATTATTCCCCTCTGCATTTTCCTCCTTCTTTATCCTCATCTTCTTCATTTTCTACTTCTCCATCCTATTCACCATCATCTTCTTCTTCCCATTATTATTATTAATATTATTATTATTATTATTATTATTATTATTATTCCCCTCTTCATTTTCCTTCTTCTTTATCCTCATCTTCTTCATTTTCTTCTCCATCCTATTCACCATCATCTTCTTCTTCCCATTATTATTATTATTATTATTATTATTATTCACCTCTGCCTTTTCCTTCTTCTTTATCCTCATCTTCTTCATTTTCTACTTCTCCATCCTATTCACCCTCATCTTCTTCTTCCCATTATTATTATTATTATTATTATTATTATTATTATTATTCACCTCTGCCTTTTCCTTCTTCTTTATCCTCCTCTTCTTCATTTTCTACTTCTCCATCCTATTCACCATCATCTTCTTCTTCCCATTATTATTATTATTATTATTATTTAATTATTATTATTATTATTATTATTATTATTATTATTATTATTTCCCTCTACCTTTTCCTTCTTTTCTATCATCATCATCTTCATTTTCTACTTCAGCATACTATTCACCATCATCTTCTTCTTCCCATTATTATTATTATTATTATTATTATTATTATTACTGATGTTGTTGTTGCTGTTGTAACCTCGGCAAGATTACTGAATAGAATAATCACACGAAGGTTGGTAATGAACGATAATACTTAGGACAAGAAGTCGTAGTCAACTGCTAGAAGTGAGTCAAGTGAATTCTACAATGAATCTTTAACTGCAGGATATCTACCAGCCGCCGCACGCGGTCAGATGTAGCGGGAGGCCGAATTAAATGTGGTGTGTCCGAGCCCGTAGGATCGGCCAAAAATTCCCCGTAGACACCGTATAAAACGGGGTCGGTTAGCTGTTTCTTGAGACAAGACTCTCTCCCCCTCGACGTAGCCTTGTCTGAGGATCCTCTCTGCCCAGAGGGAGAGAGTTTGACCAGCACAACTGGAGACGAATCTCCAACTGCGGACTAACATACAGTATTTACTACTGTATTTATGTGAATCGGGACATACCCATTATCGTCCGCAGGTATGTTACAACTATTATTATTATTCAACTCTAACTTTTCCTTTTTCTTTATCCTCAACTTCTTTATTTTTCACTACTTCCTCCTATTCACCATCATCTTCTTCTTCCCATTATTATTATTATTATTATTATTCGCCTCTGCCTTTTCCTTCTTCTTTATCCTCATCTTCATTTTCTACTTCTCCATCCTATTCACCATCATCTTCTTCTTCCCATTATTATTATTATTATTATTATTATTATTATTATTATTATTCCCTCTGCCTTTTCCTTCTTCTTTATCCTCATCTTCTTCATTTTCTACTTCTCCATCCTATTCACCATCATCTTCTTCTTCCCATTATTATTATTATTATTACTATTATTATTAATATTCCCTTTCCTTTTCCTTCTTCTTCATCCTCATCTTCATTTTCATATTCTCCATCCTATTCACCATCATCTTCTTCTTCCCATTATTATTATTATTATTATTATTATTATTATTCCCCTCTGCCTTTTTCCTTCTTCTTTATCCTCATCTTCTTCATTTTCATATTCTCCATCCTATTCACCATCATCTTCTTCTTCCCATTATTATTATTATTATTATTATTATTATTATTATTATTCACCTCTGCCTTTTCGTTCTTCTTTATCCTCATCTTCTTCATTTTCTGAGTTCCATCCTATTCACCATCATCTTCTTCTTCCCATTATTATTATTATTATTATTATTCCCCTCTGCCTTTTCCTTCTTCTTTATCCTCATCTTCTTCATTTTTTCTCCATCCTATTCACCATCTTCTTCTTCCCATTATTATTATTAAACCAATTATTATTATTATTATTATTCCCCCAGAATCTTTTCCTTCTTCTTTATCCTCATCTTCTTCATTTTCTAAAACTCCATCCTATTCACCATCATCTTCTTCTTCCCATTATTATTATTATTATTATTAAAGTCCTCTGCCTTTTCCTTCTTCTTTATCCTCATCTTCTTCATTTGAAAAAAGTGAATCCTATTCAAAATCATCTTCTTCTTCCCATTATTATTATTATTATTATTATTATTATTATTATTATTATTCACCTCTGCCTTTTCCTTCTTCTTTATCCTCATCTTCTTCATTTTCTACTTCTCCATCCTATTCACCATCATCTTCTTCTTCCCATTATTATTATTATTATTATTATTCACCTCTGCCTTTTCCTTTTTCTTTATCCTCATCTTCTTCATTTTCTACTTCTCCCTCATCTTAGGTGAGAGTATACGGAGACAGTGCGCTGCCTCTTTATTGACAGTATCTAAAGGAATACAATGCATTCAATTTAGGGATGGTTTGGCTGCAGATGTTGGCGAAAAGTTGCCTTCGGGTCTCTAATTATTGCAGCTCAGAAACATGGCCTCGCAACCAGATCCTATCACTGTGACATAATCAAGGATGGAACTAACCCGAAATGGAGGATCTGCGAAATATGATGAAGTTGTCGACAATATTATCTCAGGATATCCGGAACTAGGAGAAAATGAATATACTGAGACATAACAAGTTAGCGACATATGTGCGCTGGAAGATATGCAAGGAGCACAAAATCGAAACCACTGAGAGATGGTATGAGCACCAACCAGACAAAATAACGATGTAACTATCCTCTGGGACATGTCAATTCAAAATGACAGGGAAAGTAAAGCCACTAGATCAGATATTATCATAAAAGACAAGAAATTCAAGAAGTGTATACTTACTGACATAGCAGTACAACCTGAAAGAAACACCTCCATGAAATTTATCGAGAAATTGTCCAAATACAAGGACCTGGAGATCGAGATGAACAGGATGTGAAGAATGATAACTGAGACTGTATCAATAGTAATCGGAGCTCTTGGCCTCGTGAGAAAAGGAATGGACATTTTTACTAACAGTGTCACAGGTAACATCAACATAAAAGTTGACCAGAAGATCGCCTTACTAGGAACATCCCATATACTGAGAAAAGTACTACCATTTAAATGAAAAATCTTCTATAGGGCTCTACAGCATGCAAGGCAGGAAATATCAATAATCAAAGCTAATTGTGCATACATCGTAGTCAAAGACCACAAGAAGAGAAAATACTTATTCACATGGCAGTCCCTTCAGATTGTAATATATCTTTGAATATCGTCAGAAATATCTATGAAAATACAAGGCTCATGAAATGGAAATCTCAAAAATGCGACACATGAATACATCAATGATTCCATTTGTAGTTGTAGCCCTCAGATTGATTGGAAAAGGCTCCCATAGACTCATTGAAGGAATTCCTAGTAGCCCGTGCCTTAAAGAAATACAAACGATTTTTGTCTAACGTACGCCCGACACCTTACGAAGGGTTTTATCAATATAAAATATGTATGATCTTAGGTTTGGTTTATTTATTTTTTTACTGAAATGTTCAGTAAAAAATGGCAATATGACATTTTTGAGATGAGGTCTCTGGTTGGGACCCGGAATGAAATGAATATCAACAAAAATAAAGAAAATAATAATAATAATAATAATAATAATAATAATAATAATAAAAATAATAATAATAATAATAATAATAACAATAATAATGGGAAGAAGAAGATGATGGTGAATAGGATGGAGAAGTAGAAAATGAAGAAGATGAGGATAAAGAAGAAGGAAAAGACAGAGGGGAATAATAATAATAATAATAATAATAATAATAATAATAATAATAATAATGGAAGAAGAAGATGATGGTGAATAGGATGGAGAAGTAGAAAATGAAGAAGATGAGGATAAAGAAGAAGGAAAAGGCAGAGGTGAATAATAATAATAATAATTGGAAGAAGAAGATGATGATGAATAGGATGGAGAAGTAGAAAATGAAGAAGATGAGGATAAAGAAGAAGGAAAAGGCAGAGGGGAATAATAATAATAATAATAATAATAATAATAATAATAATGGGAAGAAGATGATGGTGAATAGGATGGAGAAGTAGAAAATGAAGAAGATGAGGATAAAGAAGAAGGTAAAGGCAGAGGTAAAATAATAATAATAATAATAATGGGAAGAAGAAGATGGTGAATAGCATGGAGAAGTAGAAAATGAAGAAGATGAGGATAAAGAAGAAGGAAAAAGGAAGAGGGAATAATAATAATAATAATAATAATAATAATAATAATAATAATAATAATGGGAAGAAGAAGATGATGGTGAATAGGATGGAGAAGTAGAAAATGAAGAAGATGAGGATAAAGAAGAAGGAAAAGGCAGAGGTGAATAATAATAATAATAATAATAATGGGAAGAAGAAGATGGTGAATAGCATGGAGAAGTAGAAAATGAAGAAGATGAGGATAAAGAAGAAGGAAAAGAAGAGGGAATAATAATAATAATAATAATAATAATAATAATAACAATAATAACACTTTGGAAAATGTGTAAGCAAACACTGGTATGAACATCAGCCAGCGCAAGTTACAGAAATAGAAGATGTCACCATTCTATGGGATTATACCATCCACACAGAGAGAAAAATTGAAGCAAATAGGCCGGACATTATTGTCAAAAACCAGAAAGAAAAAACTTGCCTACTAATTGATATGGCTTGTCCAGCGGATTGTAACATAGCAACCAAGGAATTTGAAAAACTATCAAAATACAAAGACCTGGAAATTGAAATAGAAAAATGTGGAAATTGAAAACAAGAATAATACCAGTGGTAATAGGTGCACTTGGAATTATAAAAAATGGAACAAAACAACACATTGAAAGAATCCCTGGAAACCCCAGCTTAAGAGACATACAGAAAATTGTCTTATTAAGTACAGCACACACACTAAGGAGAACTTTGTCTATGTAACGCTAGCAACTTCATCGGAGATAAAAAAAAAAAAAAAAAAAATTAAATTAACATGAAATGTGGCCATAACAACACACCACGACCTGCCTTAGGTCTTTCCGCAGACTTGGTAGGTAGTGTGTCCATAGCAGAAATAATAATAATAATAATAATAATAATAATAATAATAATAATGGGAAGAAGAAGATGATGGTGAATAGGATGGAGAAGTAGAAAATGAAGAAGATGAGGATAAAGAAGAAGGAAAAGGCAGAGGGAATAATAATAATAATAATAATAATAATAATAATAATAATAATAATGGGAAGAAGAAGATGATGGTGAATAGGATGGAGAAGTAGAAAATGAAGAAGATGAGGATAAAGAAGAAGGAAAAGGCAGAGGGGAATAATAATAATAATAATAATAATAATAATAATAATAATAATAATGGGGAGAAGAAGATGATGGTGAATAGGATGGAGAAGTAGAAAATGAAGAAGATGAGGATAAAGAAGAAGGAAAAGGCAGAGGTGAATAATAATAATAATAATAATGGGAAGAAGAAGATGGTGAATAGCATGGAGAAGTAGAAAATGAAGAAGATGAGGATAAAGAAGAAGGAAAAGGAAGAGGGAATAATAATAATAATAATAATAATAATAATAATAATAATAATAATAATAATGGGAAGAAGAAGATGATGTTGAATAGGATGGAGAAGTAGAAAATGAAGAAGATGAGGATAAAGAAGAAGGAAAAGGCAGAGGGGAATAATAATAATAATAATAATAATAATAATAATAATAATAATAATAATAATAATGGGAAGAAGAAGATGATGGTGAATAGGATGGAGAAGTAGAAAATGAAGAAGATGAGGATAAAGAAGAAGGAAAAGGCAGAGGTGAATAATAATAATAATAATAATGGGGAGAAGAAGATGATGTTGAATAGGATGGAGAAGTAGAAAATGAAGAAGATGAGGATAAAGAAGAAGGAAAAGGAAGAGGGGAATAATAATAATAATAATAATAATAATAATAATAATAATAATAATGGGAAGAAGAAGATGATGATGAATAGGATGGAGAAGTAGAAAATGAAGAAGATGAGGATAAAGAAGAAGGAAAAGGCAGAGGGGAATAATAATAATAATAATAATAATAATAATAATAATGGAAGAAGAAGATGATGGTGAATAGGATGGAGAAGTAGAAAATGAAGAAGATGAGGATAAAGAAGAAGGAAAAGGAAGAGGGGAATAATAATAATAATAATAATAATAATAATAATAATAATAATAATAATAATGGGAAGAAGAAGATGATGTTGAATAGGATGGAGAAGTAGAAAATGAAGAAGATGAGGATAAAGATGAAGGAAAAGGAAGAGGGGAATAATAATAATAATAATAATAATAATAATAATAATAATAATAATAATAATAGGTCTTTCCGCAGACTTGGTAGGTAGTGTGTCCATAGCAGAAATAATAATAATAATAATAATAATAATAATAATAATAATGGGAAGAAGAAGATGATGATGAATTGAATTGAGAAGTAGAAAATGAAGAAGATGAGGATAAAGAAGAAGGAAAAGGCAGAGGGGAATAATAATAATAATAATAATAATAATAATAATAATAATAATAATAATGGGAAGAAGAAGATGATGGTGAATAGGATGGAGAAGTAGAAAATGAAGAAGATGAGGATAAAGAAGAAGGAAAAGGAAGAGGGAATAATAATAATAATAATAATAATAATAATAATAATAATAATAATAATGGGAAGAAGAAGATGATGTTGAATAGGATGGAGAAGTAGAAAATGAAGAAGATGAGGATAAAGAAGAAGGAAAAGGAAGAGGGGAATAATAATAATAATAATAATAATAATAATAATAATAATGGGAAGAAGAAGATGATGGTGAATAGGATGGAGAAGTAGAAAATGAAGAAGATGAGGATAAAGAAGAAGGAAAAGGAAGAGGGGAAATAATAATAATAATAATAATAATAATAATAATAATAATAATAATAATAATAATGGGAAGAAGAAGATGATGTTGAATAGGATGGAGAAGTAGAAAATGAAGAAGATGAGGATAAAGAAGAAGGAAAAGGAAGAGGGAAAATAATAATAATAATAATAATAATAATAATGGGAAGAAGAAGATGATGATGAATAGGATGGAGAAGTAGAAAATGAAGAAGATGAGGATAAAGAAGAAGGAAAAGGCAGAGTGGAATAATAATAATAATAATAATAATAATAATAATAATAATAATAATAATAATGGGGAGAAGAAGATGATGATGAATAGGATGGAGAAGTAGAAAATGAAGAAGATGAGGATAAAGAAGAAGGAAAAGGAAGAGGGGAATAATAATAATAATAATAATAATAATGGGGAGAAGAAGATGATGGTGAATAGGATGGAGAAGTAGAAAATGAAGAAGATGAGGATAAAGAAGAAGGAAAGGAAGAGGGAATAATAATAATAATAATAATAATAATAATAATAATAATAATAATGGGGAGAAGAAGATGAT
>CAHIKZ030001106.1:815000-835000 GCA_903632075.3 Acanthosepion pharaonis | reverse complement strand
ATGAGGATAAAGAAGAAGGAAAAGGAAGAGGGGAATAATAATAATAATAATAATAATAATAATAATAATAATAATAATAATAATGGGAAGAAGAAGATGATGTTGAATAGGATGGAGAAGTAGAAAATGAAGAATATGAGGATAAAGAAGAAGGAAAAGGCAGAGGGGAATAATAATAATAATAATAATTCAAAATAGCATTTCAATTGGATGAAGAAGTGCAAGTAAAACGTAATACAATTACTACAGCGGCAAAGGACATAAAAAGGAAGGCAAATGTAAATTCAATGGACCAAATGCTGAAAAAATGAAAGATAGACCTGTTTATGGCGAATACTCTGCTCCTACTGAACGGGCAGATGCAGAAAAAAACCGTATTCGTCAGTGTTTACGCCGTACAGGATTAAAAGCTGAAACCGGAAGTTTTATGTTTGCTGAAAAGTACCAATGCTTGCTAACCAAATAAACATACTGAATATTTTTTAAAATTAAATGCAGAGTCTATGAGAAATAGCCAGAAACAATTGAGTATTTTGTATCCTCAGGTTGAACGGAATTAGTATCCACCGAATATAAAACTCGACATGACAGTGTAAGCCAATATCTGCACTGAGAAATCTGCAATATTTTACGGGAAGGAATCTGCAAGAAATTGGTAGGAACACCACCCTGACCCTATTACACATGTAGGAAGTGTAATAATTTTATGTTTCTTTGTAATACACACAGAATAATCAATAAAAATCTCCTAGATTTCTTGATCAAATCCGACAAAAACAATGTGCTTCCTTATTGACATGGCAGTTCCTGCTGACAGCAAATGTATCTCTGAAGATCTTCAAAAAAACTATCAAAATACAAGGATCTCGAAGTAGAAATCTAAAATAATTGTGGCTAATGAAGACATCAATAATTCCTGTTGTGGTTGGAGCCATCGGATTGATTGAAAAATGTTCTGATAGACTCATTCAAAGGATCCCTGATAGCCAATGTCTTTAAGAAATACAAAAAATAATGTTCTCGTAAGCACAACTCATACTCTACAAAAGACTTTATCAATGTAAAACGTGTGTGCTCTTAGTTTGAAAAATGTGCCGTGAAAATGTCACGATATCATTTCTGACGTCATATTTTTGGTTGGGACCCGGATGGAAATGTGTATACAACTGGAATCAAAGGAAATAATAATAATAATAATAATAATAATAATAATAATAATAATAATAATAATAAAGAAATACAAAAATACTCACGAGTAAAGCCCACACCTTACGTAGGCCTTTGTCTATGTAATTTATTTTCTCCAGTGGAAATGTCATGATGCCATTTCTAAAATTAGGTCCCTGGGCAGGACCCGGGAAGAAATGAGTATATATCAGAAATAAAAGGAAATAAAATAATAATAATAATTTCCCAAAATGCAGATTCTGTGATGAATATATAGAAACAATTGACCATCTTTTTATCAGGTTGGACGTTCTCGGAACCCGCTGAATATAAAAGCCGGCATGACAGAGTGGGCAAATATCTCCACTGGAAAATCTGCAACCTCTACGGGAAGGAAACTGTAAGAAATTGGTACGAAGATAGGAACTGTAACAATTTTATGGGACTACACAATACAACACAAACAACAATCAAAGCTAATAGCCCAGACATCGTTAGTAGCGACCGCAAACAAAAAAAAGTGCCTCCATATTGACGTGACAGTCCCTGAAGAATGCAATGTATCTTTGAAGATCTTCAAAAAGCTATCAAAATACAAGGACCTTGAAATCGAAATTTCAAAAATGTAGCACATGGGAACATTAACAATCCCTGTTGTAGTTGGAGCCCTCGGATTGATTGGAAAAGATTCCAATAGACTCATTGAAGGGATTCCTGGTAGCCCATGCCTTAAAGAAATACAAAAAATTCTTCTCACGGGTACACCCCACAAATTACGAAGGGCTTTATCTATGTAAAATATGTGTGTGTGTGTGTGTGTGTGTGTGTGTGTGTGTGTGTGTGTGTGTGTGTTTTAATTGCCTAATGGAAAATATGATGCCATTTCTGACCTTAGGTCTCTGGTCGGGACCCGGAAAGAAATGAGTACACACCAGAAATCAACGGAAATATAATAATAATAATACAGAAGGCATGCCTCGCATGGCTCTCATGGCTTCTGATTTTAGTTCTGATTTCAGGTTTTTTTTTAGTTCTGATTACAGGGTTTACCGTAGTCAATTGTGATGTTAGTGAACTAATGTAGACTGTAGTCAATATCCCAGGTAGTAGTACCGATTTACCTGTCAGTTATCTGGCCATAACTGGCCGGGAACGTCCCCCCCCCCACCCGGGTGCTAACACATTATAGACATCTATTCATCATCGGGAGTAGTATTTTAATAGTCTATTAAAGATATTCAGAGATACATTACAGCCTGCGGGAACTGACTGACATGTCAATAAGAAAGCATATTCTGATTCTGTGGTATTTGATTACTATTCCAGAACTATTAGCTTTGATTATTCTGCCTGTGTTTATTGTAATACTGTTGGGGCGCACCCACCTTCTAACTAGTAATGGACTGGTCCCTCTTATATAAGTCAGCTCTGGAGAGAGAGTGACAGAGCGTCAAAGAGAGAGTCAGGGTCAGCAGTCCAGATAAGCTTACCCGTTACATACCGATGGACTATAGACTTTGGCTATTGTTTCGTACTAACCAACCTTCGTTCTACTAATCACTCTATTGTTAATTGTTTTTATGAATATACCAGTATTTTCCTCTACAACTGTGTTTGTCTTGATTCACACACCGACACGCGGGAAACTCACAGCATCTCAACAAATACTACTGCTACAACTACTACTGCTACTACTACTACTACTACTAATAATAATAATAATAATAACAAGAAGAAGAATCTAAAAGCATTTAACATACAATGGACTAGAACGAAAAATTTCGACAATATGTTATTTAAGCCACTATTCCAATAATAGGAGCACTTGGGATTATTAAAAATACTGATAAATATGAAAATAAAATCACAGTGCAACCTCTAGCTATTGGTGATTTAAAAGATTGTACTCATGAGCACTGCTTACATCCCCAGAAAACATTCTATAAAGGTAATATTCTCAATAATGTTTTAAGAAAGACCTTCATATACCTTGGGTCGCAGGTAAAAGTTTTAAAAGATTGCCTCAATCAGCAAGTCAAGAAAACTTAAAGATGATGTTTAATCGGATAAGTTTAAAATAAAGATCATGATAATGAAAACGAATGAAAACATTTGTATTTGCAAGACAATTTTCGGAAGGACTTAATGAGTGTGAATGGACATTAGTTTTTCTAATGAGGTGAGTAATTAGACCCTCTGTAATGAGCCACGCCCTTTCTTCGTTCTCCAACTCTTGACAAAGTATGAGTCGAGCAAAGGGTGAATTTCTCATTGAATGTTTTAGCATACTATGCCGCAGTAAGTGTTTAAATGTAGACGTGAGAAGGGAAGGAAGGTGTTTGGTTGGAACACCAACGGACCAACACCTAACCCAATCAAGACTAGTGATTGATGGCCAGCAAGATGGTTTCTTCTAGTTGAATTGGCCACAGGACAGGCTCGAGTGTCCAGGAGGTCGGCTTGGTAATCGTCTCTGGTCTTGACCCTCGGTCTGCTCTCTACTGTCCGGCCAGACCACTTTTATCAACGAGGCCTCTTCATTGGTTGTCTCTCACGTCGAAACGTTGACCTGATTTTCCCTCGATACTTCATCACCATTGTCACTAACTTGGTGTTACGCATTGTTCGTATTGAAGCATCTTATCAATGTCAACACTCAATTGATATTTCCTTGTTTGCTGAAAATGAAAGTGAAAGTGAAAGGAAAGTAGATAGCTAATAAAAAAAACTGTTATTGGGGGATATTTCATTGCTTCTTCCTTATCTTTTAAAACAGTAGTGCTGCATTTTATTTTTGTCCATTGCAAACTTTTCAATCACTTGTTCTATTTTTATATTTAATTTTTTTTATTTAATTTATTCCCAATTACTCCGATAAGATTCCAATAAGAATGATTGGAATTGAATATAATAATCCGACATGTTCGAATCGGAACTGAGGACACTGAATAAAGTAAATCTATTTTATTGTTTTATAAATACATATTTTCATTCACTAACTTTCAAATTGAAAAATTATCGTTACAATATTTCAAGAAGCCAAACAATCATGTAGTGTTTTATATATATATATATATATATATATATATATATATATATATATATATATATATATATATGTATATTGCGTATTTAGGCAAAAATCCTTCATTTATGCATGTTTCATTAAAAACGACAGACAAGGTACTACGATTAAGATTTTTAGTTAATTTTTCTTGTGTTCGAACAAGTATTTTCTTCTTTGGACACAGTGTGCAGAAACTATCCAAATGTTTTATAATTCCGTACTCTTTCGGCTATACTTTTAGCCATTGTCAAGCATGATTTTATTTATTAAATTTAATTGAGTGTGTGCGTTGTGTGTATGCTTTTAGTGTTAGAGAAATGTTTTAGTTTCCGAACACTTTTTTTATTTTTAAGGCTTCCATTATTTATAATCTATTTCCCATTTGGATGAGGTTATTATGTTTTTATTTTGGTATGTTTCGGATGGAATCTGCTCAGTTTGCGTATGTGTTTAAATGGGTTCTAATAGAGCTGTGGTCAGAGAGGTGTAACGTAAGGCGTCTGGATAGTCATGCAGTTTCTACACATTCTGGGTCCCAAAAAGAAAACACTTGTTCGAACACAAGAAATATTAAATAAAAAGCCTAATCGTAGTAGTACCTTGCCTGTCGTTTTTAATGAAACATGCACACACACACATATAAATATATATATATATTTTTTTTACGATCCGTTTTTAAACAGTGTTTATGTTGCCTATCGTCTTGCGCAATCGAGAAGATTTACTCATGAAAATATGCTCTCAGTCAGGATATAAAAACGTGCTGTCGAGTTAAAAAATAAAATTAATAAAATCTCTCTCTCTCTCTCTCTCTCTATATACATATATATATATATATATATATATATGTGTGTGTGTGTGTGTGTGTATATATATATATATATATGTGTGTGTGTGTGTGTGTGTGTATATATATATAATGGATTTTATTTTTTTTAATTTACATTCATTAACTTTCAAATTATACAATAAATTCGACCTTGCTAACCGGACGCTCCTCTGTGGCCAAATCGGTTAAAGGCCCGTAAAGTTATATGACGAATACAGGTTCGAATCCTGCCGGATGACGAATATTTTCTGTGAAAATTTCTCGAACTTTCAGGCTGTTAAATGTTGTTAATACTGTTCATTATA
Organism: Acanthosepion pharaonis; assembly: GCA_903632075.3. Taxonomy (NCBI): domain Eukaryota; kingdom Metazoa; phylum Mollusca; class Cephalopoda; order Sepiida; family Sepiidae; genus Acanthosepion; species Acanthosepion pharaonis. The sequence continues at coordinate 829,632 of CAHIKZ030001106.1, read as the reverse complement.
AACAGAGCATTTACTTAAATATTTGTATCTATAAAAAGAATGTATAAACATGAAAATGTCTTATAATAATTGTCGGACTTTGCCTATTTCATAATGTGTGACATATATAATGGATTTTTTTTAAATTTACATACGTAACCATTACTCTCATCGGAAGTCTTGATGATCAATAGGGAATGAATTTCAAAAATCTAGATACTGAAATATTAAATATTGAACGCTTTCAGATGTAATTTAATAAATTTTGCTCACGTCACATATTCAACTTCTGTTCAGTTTGATGTATGTTAAATTATATAGTTTGAAGTTTGTTCCTTGCTAGTATAAACAGCAAGTATTTTTATTTTCATTCTTTTATATATTCATTTTTTGAATAAATATTAGGTTGAGTCAGAAATAATTTCCGTTTTTTCATCCATTTTATTCCTCAAAATACAATTATATTTTATTCAATTATGTATTCATCAATATTTGCAATGGCTTTTTGGCACTTATCAGACAGCTCTTCGATATATTTAGAGTAAAATGTCACAGGTTATTGAAGCATACCTATGGACGATAATGCCCCCATTCACATTAGTAAATTAGTAGTAAATACTGTATTTTAGTCTGCAGTCGGAGATTCGTCTCCAGATGTGCTGGTCAAACTCTCTACCTCCGGGCTATATCGAAGTGCAGAGTCTCGACTCGAGAAACAGCTACCCGACTCCGTTTTATACGGGGCTTTTTTGGCTGAGCTTACGGACTCGGATACCCCACATTTAATTCGGCCTTGTGCCACATCTGATCGCGTGGGGCGGTTCGTAGATATTTTAAGTTGGAGATTCGTTGTAGAATTCACTTGACTCACTTCTAGCAATTGACTACTTCTTCTACGTGTCACTGGCGAATCTTATATGTGTTGTTCATGTCCTAAGTATTATCATCCATTACCAACCTTCTTATGATTATTCTATTCAGTAACCTTCCCTAGGTTACAACACAGGCTTTTATTTGAAAATTTTTTCGATAAAGGCTTGAATCTGGTTTTGATTAGAGAAGTTTTTTTTTTAAATCAATTCGCCCCAAGTAAGGCGATAATGTCCCTAAGACGAAAGGGTCTACTTTCAGTGAAAGAGAATGGGAAGACTTTAGGTCGAACCGGAAATCCAATTCTACAAAAGAAAACAAGGGATAAACCTCTACTCCTGTTCAAAAGACCGGGGATCTACTCTTATTGAAATGAAAAAAAAATAGCAAATAAAATTTCAGTTTTAGGCGGAGATGTTAAAAGTATAAAGTTGAAGTAGATTTTAGGAGGAACTGGAAACCTAATCCTAAACAAGAAACAAGGGATGCACTCCCCCTCCTGTTAAAAAAAAAAAACTGCAGAGGGGTGTGACTCGAAAAATAGGTAAACCTAATCGCTTGGTGCAAGGTCAGGTTAATATGTCGTGTGGGATAGAATAGACTAATTGAGTTCCAGCATTTTTTCCTTGCGTTGTCATAGAGGGCAACATTTTTTTCTGTGGACGTGCACATGTTACTTTTCAACCAAACTCCTGTGGACACGTTGCAGCTTCTGGAAGCGTATATGTGCATTTATCTCTCTGTATCTCTGAGATGAGGGATTAGGATTATTTACATTATTTACATTATTCGGACTGTTATCCTCATCTTCGTTACCATATTCAGAACGTTTTGGCCGTTGTAAGCTCTGGCCTTCTTCAGGTTATTGCAACTTCGTACCGAACACTTTATTTCGTACACTGGAGTAGATTGTTCTAGTTCCACGTGACATGCCTCTTCCGGATGGTTCGGTTATTTCCCTTTAACTCAACTCTCCAAGTTTTTTGGTTCACCACTGCTGTGGCTTGGCACTGAACTCACAACTCTTCGAGTCTAATCACTGGATTTAACCAACGTCTTTATCCACTGGACCATGGACGAGATAAAGGGTTCGGTTCGAAATTCCAATCACCTGAAGAAGCGTACATGTGAATATGGCACGGAAGATGAGGATAACAGTCCGAATAGTGTAAATAAATGTGCATTTAGTGTTTCATAGCGGTTTACGATCTCTAAATAGATAATACTCTGACGATCTCAAAACATTACGTTTCTTTCACAGATTTTGGGGTTGGTTGTAGAGATTTATTCTTGTCCATCCACTGCCATCATACATGCTTAGGCGATCATGTATCTTTCGATACATGACTGGCGAGGCAGATTTTTTCGCGCAATAGGTTGCCATTTCTTTCTACAGTAGACCAGTTGCCATCCAAGGCTATAGAACTCTGTATGTCCTGCTATATACCCATAGCTGGAGTGTGGGGAGCAGAAGAGGATTTATAGCTTTCTCAAGGGTCAGGCAGTCATGTGCTATGCGTGATTAACACTTAAGCGATCATATATCATTCGATACATGACTGACGAGACAGATTTTTTCCCACAGTAGGTTGCCTTCTGTAGTAGGTTGCTTTCTGCGGTAGATCATTTGCCATCCAAGGCTATAGAACCCGATCTGTCCTGCTATTTACTTAGAGCTGGGTGGGAGGAGAAGAGGATTCATAATTTTCCCAAGAGTCAGTCAGTGCTATGCGTGATTCACGCTTAAGCGATCATGTATCTTTCGATACATGACTGTGGGGGCAGATTTTTTATCGCAGTAGGTGCCATTCCTTTCTGGTTGACCAGTTGTCATCCAATGCTATTGAACCCGGTCTGTTCTGGAGGAGAAGAAGATGATTCATACCTTTCCCAAGAGTATTCGACTGGAATTCGAACTCGGCTCTCCGATTCCTCAATCCGAGCCGCTATCCATTACTCCACCGTGCCTCCTCGATTTTTCCCCCCATTTATCAACTGTTATGATGTTTATGGAACGGTTAGTCAGGATTATACATTTGTCATTAGAATTGGTGAACGAAAAAGGAAATTACTTATGACTCAATCTAAGACATTCATTCATTATTATCAAACTCGTTCTCTCTCTCATCTTGTCTAATTCGTTCGTTCTTTCTGTCTTCTTCTTCTTCTAAAGATTTATTTCCAATTTTCTCTATTTTATTTCTTTTTATTCTATTTTAATACTTTTACTTGGTCTTATATTCGTCATTTTTTTTCTCTTAGCGATGACTTCTTTTCTCCATTCTTTTATTTTCTGTTTAGTCTTTACATTTACATTTTTTCAGTTCTACTCTTCCTTTCTTTATTTCTTTCTTTCTTTCTTTCTTTCTTTCTTTCATTCATTCATTTATTCTTTTCTTTTCTTTTCTTTCTTTCTTTTCATCTTTCTTTCAAATAGGCTTTCATTATTCATTTTGGTTATCATTCTCTCTCTTTTTTGTTTCTCTTTCGTTCATCTTATTGTATCTTTTTTTCTTCTTTTCAAATATAATTTCTTTCTTTTTCCTCTTTTCTGCTAATCCGTTTCTTTTTCTTTTCTTTCTTACTTGGAATTCTAGTGATATTCTTTCAATTTTCTTTTCTCTATTCGAGTCATCTAATTTTACTTTCTTTCTTTCTTTCTTTCTTTCTTTCCATTAAATCCTATCCATTTTTTCAACTTGTCTCCTATGTTCTTTCTTTGTTTCTTTCTATCTTTCTTTCTTTCTTTCTTTCTTTCTTTCTATTTCCAATGATTCTTTCTATCTTTCTTTCAATTAAATTCTCTTCATTTTTCAACTTTATTCAACTTGTCTCCTATGTTCGTTCACTCGTTCTTTCTTTCTTTCTTTCTTTCTTTCTTTCTTTCTTTCTTTCTTTCTTTCCATTAAATCCTATCCATTTTTTCAACTTGTCTCCTATGTTCTTTCTTTCTTTCTTTCTTTCTTTCTTTCTTTCTTTCTTTCTTTCTTTCTATTCCCAGTGATTCTTTCTATCTTTCTTTCCATTAAATTCTTTTCATTTTTCAACTTCATTCAACTTGTCTCCTATGTTCGTTCGTTCTTTTCTTTCTTTTTCTTTCTTTCTTTTCTTTCCCATTAAATCCATCCATTTTTTCAACTTGTCTCCTATGTTCTTTTTTCTTTCTTTTCTTTTCTTTTCTTTTTCTTTCTTTCTTTCTTTCTTTTCTTTCTATTCCCAGTGATTCTTTCTATCTTTCTTTCCATTAAATTCTTTTCATTTTTCAACTTCATTCAACTTGTCTCCTATGTTCGTTCGTTCTTTCTTTCTTTCTTTCTTTCTTTCTTTCTTTCCATTAAATCCTATCCATTTTTTCAACTTGTCTCCTATGTTCTTTCTTTCTTTCTTTCTTTCTTTCTTTCTTTCTTTCTTTCTTTCTATTCCCAGTGATTCTTTCTATCTTTCTTTCCATTAAATTCTTTTCATTTTTCAACTTCATTCAACTTGTCTCCTATGTTCGTTCGTTCGTTCGTTCTTTCTTTCTTTCTTTCTTTCTTTCTTTCTTTCTATTAAATCCTCAGCATTTTTCTAATTTATTCAACTTGTCTCTTTGGTTCTTTCTTTTTTCTACTTGGTTATTTCTTTCATGGTCGTTGTTTTTTCTCCGTGTATCACGTTTTCTTTTAGCCCCTCTTCTTTTTCTTCCTATTCTTTCTTTCTTTCTTTCTTTCTTTCTTTCTTTCTTTCTTTCTTTCTTTCTTTTCTTTATTTTCCTCCACTTCCTTTTCCTCAGCCAAATCTTTAAAAATTCCCGCAATGTTATTTTTTTTTTCTATTTCTTCCCAGCCCTAATTTCCCGGGCAGGACCCTTCCTCTCCCGTTATTCAATCAACTGTGACCCTATCTTCTTCTGTCAGTAATTCCGTGCCTCCTAATCCATCACGCACACCCTTTCCCTTTTTCTGCTTTCTGATTGGTTGCTCTCACCCTTTCCGATAATCTTCTCATTAATCATAGTTCGTTAGTAATCAGACCGAACTGGCACGACACTTTGGCAAATGGACATCGCGCCAAAATCTTTCGTTTTGATAACTTTGCGGGCCAAGAATCAAAGCCATCCTTTCGACGAACACTGACATTGTTTGGCTTCCCTGCTCTTTAATATCAAGAGTTCAGTTTTTGTTTCTATGGCTGAGCATTGTCGAAAGTTCTTTAACGTAAGATTTGGTAAAAAAGTTTGGTTATTAAAAAGAATTGCTTTTAGTTCTTTATTCTGACTTATAAGGACTTTTCTACATTTTTCTCATACTGTTCTTAATTTTATCGTACAAAGAAATAAATAACGAGTTAGACTTCACGACTGAAAGACGCGGTCGACATTAACGTAAAAAATAGGAATAGAATAAATAAGGAATCATTCGCTTATCTATGTTGTCGGTCGTGTTTCTTTCTTTTTTATTTCTTTCTTTCTTTCATTTTCGTTCATTTTATTGTCTTCTTTCTTTTTTTTCTTTCTTTCTTTCTTCTTTTTCTGATTTATGCTCCCTATTCTTTCTTCGTTTAATTTTTGTTCATTTTTATTGTTTTCTTTCTTTCTTTCCTTCTTTCTTTCCTTCTTTCTTTCATTCTTTCTTTCTTTCTTTCTTTCTTTCTTTCTTTAGCTTTCTTTCTTTTATGCCCCCTATTCTTTCTTCGTTTCATTTTCGTTCATTTTTATTGTTTTCTTTCTTTCTTTCTTTCTTTCTTTCTTTCTTTCTTTCTTTAGCTTTCTTTCTTTTATGCCCCCCTATTCTTTCTTCGTTTCATTTTCGTTCATTTTATTGTCTTCTTTTTCTTTCTTTCTTTCTTTCTTTCTTTCTTTCTTTCTTTCTTTTCATTTTCGTTCATTTCAGTGCCTTGATTTCTTCCTTTTCCTTTGTTACTTTATTTTTCTTTGTTTCTTTCATATATTGACATTCTGTGTCTTTCTTTCTTAGTATCTTTCCCTCTATATATTTCTCCTTATTACTTTCTGTTCATTTTCGTTCATTTCGGCACATTCCATTCTTTCTTTCTTTTCTTTCTTTCCTTTAAATATTCTTATTTCGTGTGTGTCTTTTGTTTTTGGTATCTTTCTTTTTCTTTCTCTCTTTCCTTCTTTCTTTCTCTTCTTTTACGTATTTTAGTATTTTAAAGAATTTCTTTCTTCCTTTCTCTTTCCTTATTTTGATCTTTCTTTTTCTGTTGCTTTCATATATTCCCATTTAGTGTGTTTCTTTCTTTTTTAGTATCTCTCTCTCTCTCTTTCTTTCGTTCTTTCTTTCTTTCTTTCTTTCTTTCTTTCTTTCTTTCTGTTCTCTTCTGTTCGTTTTAGAGTATTTCTTTCTTCCTTTTTTCTTTCCTTTTTTTTCGTTCTTTTTTCTTTCTTTCATATATTTGGATTTTGTGCGTTTCTTTCCTTTTAGTTTCTTTTCTTTCTTTTTTTCTTTCTTTCTTTCAGCGAGTGATACGGAGGATTCGCGAGCGACTCTCATCCGACTAAGATGGAGCAATATACGTTTACAACAATAAAAAACGTTTCTGAAAAATGTTATTCGTAGCAATTTAATGTAAAACGTCTGAGATTAAAACTAATTATTCCTAACTTGAACTCCTCCAAAACAAAACTGCTTTCTAGTAATCATCGGGGAGACGCCTGTTTGACTTTCATCAGTATGGCTGATGCTATCCTCCAAGTGAGTAACTCGTTGCGCTTTCTGACGCTAACGTTATCGGAAAGATGATACAGAAAATGAGACAATCCGTGCTGTAGACAAACGCTTCCTCTCCTGCACCAAAGGCCGTTTCAATATGATGGTGTTGTGGTAGGATCCACCTAATTTGCATAGTGGAGTACCGGCCATATAAATATGGTTGGTACCCGGAAGAAAGGGGGAGGAATCAAGAGATTCAACCAGAGACTCTGCCCGACTGCGACTCAGTCAACACATTCTCCAGGAACGGTCTTACCAGGAATATACAAAAGACTATATATAAATATTGTGTACACTTTCTTGTTTCAATACATTTTGTTCTAAGTACATTTTGTGTTGCATTATTATTCCATGCATTAGTCAAGTTTCAACAAATGGCTTCAGTTTTTTTTGTTGTTGTTTTTTTTAGATGCAAAACGCATTGTATTTATTTACATTATTTACATTATTCGAATTGTTATCCTCATCTTCATTGCTATATTCACAACGTTTCGGCCTTTATACGCTCCGGCTTTGATCAGGTGATTGGAATTTCGAACTGAACCCTTTATTTCGTTCACTGGGGTTGACTGTTCTAGTTCCACATGCCGCTTCCAGATGTCTCAGTTATTTCCCTTTAACTCAACTCTCCAAGTTTTTTGGTTCACTACTGCTGTAGCCTGGTATTGAACTCAGAAGTCTTTGGGTCCAGTCACTAGATCCAACCTACGTTTTTATCCACTGGGCCATGTGTCCTTGAGGAGCCGGAATGTACAACAGCCGAAACGTTGTGAATATAACAATGAAGATGAGGATAACAGTACGTATACTGTAAATAATCATGATACCTCATCTGAGAGATATAGACAGATATTGTGTTTATTGACTATCTTCAAAAGATTTTTGCTGAGACAGTTACGAAATGTTATCAAGTTCAAACGCCCAGGAACAGTTACGAAATGGGCTTTTGTTTAATCAAGACAATGCACCAGAACAAGTTCTTGGTTTTAATGGTGGCTTTGCGTGGCTGTGATTTTGAACTGATTGACCACACTCCCTATTCCCCTAATTTGGTCCCATCTGACTATAATCTATTCCTCAACATGAAATACACTTGACTGGGACGTCATATCTGTGGCTGATGACTATTTTGACAAAAAGGCTGAACAGTCTTTGAAAAGTCAGATGTCTGTTTGCCTGGAAAGAAACATCACAATTACCGTATTTGACGTCATATAAGACGCACGAGTGTATAAGAAACACGGGTGTATTAGACGCACGGGTTTATAAGACGCACACTAATTTCACCAGGGAAAATCAAGAAAAATAGTAATTAGTAAAATTATCAGTAAATGCTACAGAATAGGTTATATTTATTTTTGGTTAAATAAACCATGATGACAAACGAAAAATAATGGGGAAAAAAGAAAACGAGCCTATAAAAACTTTATTATATTCAAAGATAAGAAAAAAATGTAAATCAAACAATTATTGCAATTGAGCAAAACAGTAGAGTTACCATTAAAATTTTATTCATCTCCAAATCCATAAAATTCGTCGTCTTCGTTATCAAAACTCTGATACTCATTTTTAATACTATTATCATCGTCGTTAAATAATACACCATCTTACGTTCCATTGAGAGCATTGTTAATGCCACAGCTTTTAAAAGAATTCAAACAATTTTTGGTTTAATATTATCCCAAGTTTGCTTCATCCATTCTTGTGCAGACTTGTGCAATGCTGAGTTATTTTATTCTTACTGTAAGTCTAAAGTTTTGATCAGGCATTGCCATCCATGTTCTTTATTGCTCTTTCATGTTTAAGTCTAAGCTAATAGGAGTTACCAAGTAGCTAATTTCAGCCGACTATCGCGAATTTCAAACCTACATATGGCATATTAGACGCAGAGGAATTTTAAAAGATATTTTTAGTTATAAAAAGTGTGTCTTATATGCCGTCAAATATGGTATTTATAAGAAATTAATGTACGCAAGGTTTCACAGCTCTAGCATCATTCTTTCATATTCAGCCTATGAACTTTTTATCACGCCCTATTGTGTGGATAATGATTTTACTATAGGGATGTTTTGCAAATAATTGAACAATTTAAATGTTTAGTAAATTAATTTATTATAAAACGTATAAAGATATGAAAGAAATTGATTCTTAATAATCAGGAATTAATTCCAGTTTTATTTTCACAATGGAACTATCTTAAGGACAACGATTTTTACATTTTCTTTTGCTTTAAAAATAAACTGTAAATAATTTTACTATTGATAATGAGATAAAAGTGATAATCAGTAGTCAGGTATTAATATCAAATCTTACTCACATAACAAGGTTATTACATGGATAATGCTGGACTGAGTTACAAATAATTTTACAATAGAACTACATTCTAAATAATCCTACTATAAAAATGCATTGAAAATACGGAAATAAATATATTATCAGTGGCCAGAAATTGAAGCATGTGTTACTCATAGTATAGGGATATTATGCGGAGGATGATTTTAGCAGATAATTTTACAATAGAATTATATTGTAAATATTTTTACTATAAAAATGCTATGAATCTCAGAAGGAAAATGTCATTAGTTGTCAGTAATTAATGGAAGTATTTCTGACAGATTTAAGCTTTTCTCAGGAGACTGCAAATTGAATGTTAACGAATTATTCACTTTCTTCTGTATGAACACCGCAATGTAATTACAAACAAACAAAAGGGATGCTGGGTATATTTTCTCTTCTTCAATAAGCAGGCTTTAATAAATTATATTAAGAAAGCAATTTCCCCAACCAAGAATAGATTATGAGTACAAAGTAATCTTTATAAAGTTCTTCGCAATCCTGTGTATGGAAGTGATTGTCAAATGGTCGATTGTTAATTTCAACACAAAGGCTTCTAGTATTAAGGTAAATACTTGTTTTTTTTCTTTCTTTCTTTTCTTCTTTCTTTCTTTCTTTTTTTATTCCTTTCTTTTAGTTTCCTTTTTTTTAGTTTCTTTCTTTGTCTTTATTCTCGGTTGTCTTGCATGTTTTCAAGATTCAAATCTTTTTGCTTTCTGTTCAGTGTTGTTTAATCTCATTCTGTTTTTTTTTTTTTGGCTTTATTGTTGATTTTTAAATCGTTGATTATCTTATTTATTTATTTTGTTCTTTCTTTCTCTTCATTTTCATTCATTATTTCCTTCTTTCTTTTTTCCTATTTCTCCTTTGCATTCATTTATCCATTATTTTTTTTATCTTTCTTTCATTTGGTTTTTCTTTCTTTCTTTCTGTCTTTCTTTCTTTCTGTCTTTCTTTCTTTATATGTTTATTTATTTAATGCTTATTTATATTAATGTATTTCTCTCTTTTTCTTTTGTCTAGTTCTTTCGTTTTCTTTAAATTTCTGTCATTTAATTAATTCTTCTCTCCTTATTCTAATTTCTCCTTCTTTTCGTTCACTAATTCATTTTTGGCCTTTCTTTATTTATATATTTTATCCTAGAAAAGGTTAACATCAACAAATACTCGCCAGCGGTGTCAAGTAGGTAAACCACATCTAGTTGTGGACTACTTAGACAGTATATTACCCCCACTTACAATAGTGTCCAACGTATTTATGAAGATTGGTACAAACCCATGAATGTTCATAGGTACGACATATAACAATTAATTTATTCAATTTTTATTCATTCTCTTTTTTTTTCTTTTGTCTAGTTTTTTCCATTCTTTCGCATTTTCTTCAAATTTCTTTCATTTTCATTAATTTTTCATTTTTTCTTTCGCTTTTATCAATTTATTTCAATCCTTTTTCCGTTTTATATTTATTTTTCGTTTTTCATTCATTTTTCATTTATTTACTGTCTACTCCTTTCTTTCTTTCTTTCTTTCTTTTATTCAGCTTTTTTATTTTATTTTATTTTTTACATCATTCTTTTGCATTATCTCCAAAATTTTCATTTATTCTTTCTTTTTCTGTTTTTGTCGACGTTTTTATTTCTTTCATTCTTTTTCTTTCATTCTTTCAGTCATTAATTCCTTCATTCATTCTTTCCTTCCCCCTCTTTTCATCCATTAATACATACTTTCATATTTTTCATCTCTTTGTATGCTTCTTTCTTTCTTTCTTTCTTTCTTTCTTTCTTCATCAATTCATTCTTCCTTTTCTTTATTCTTTAATTTTTGTGTATCGCTTTCTTTCTTTCTTTCTTTCTTTCTTTCTTTGCATTCACGCTTACACTCAAACTTTCACTTTTGTCTGTTTTCATCTACCACTTTGTTTCTTTCTTTTCTCTCATTCCATGTAGAAATTCCCTACGTATATTAAAAATCACGGTCAACTTGCCTTCCGAGAGATAAGTTCCTCCCACACTGTTGTGGTGTGCTCCCTCTAATGAGGCTATTGTGGACTCTTCCACTTACTATAAAGTTAGTAGGAAGAGCCTTGGGAAGGAACAGTGATATAAACTGAACGCTGGTCAACCGACACACATTCCCAAGTCGTGTAACACACTTCTGTTGTATTTACTGCTCAATATACTATTTATCTGCAACCTCTTGTTTTGTTATTCCTTAACCAATTACTTGCTATTTGCAGTCATAGTTATGTTAGTTTGGCTTAGAATTGTGGGGCACTTAGTGAGTATCAATCTTATTAATTACTGTCCATGTGAGATAAGATATGAAAAAATTTGATTCTTACTTCTCATTCACACGCACACACACGCATATACACACATACACACAGAGACATATATGTATATGTGTGTGTGTGTGTGTGTGTGTGTGTGTGTGTGTGTGTAGGTGTGTGTGTGAAACCAGAGGATGCAAAAGTAGGTATACAGTTATGAAAACAAAACGTACTGTATTGATCATACATACATACATACATATCAATACTGGTATAATACTTACTGTATATCTACCTTTTAAGCCCCCTGTACACAGACACACACACACAGACACAGACACACACACATACATATATATATATATATATGTGTGAAAATATATAGAAAATAAGAAGGAACTGGTTTTATATGTTGGTACGACTTTATCAGCTCTTTCCCTGATTTGACATCTATGAAAGTAACTCTATACTGATACTTATTATTAACACCCAACACACGCCTACCCAATTTAAACAATTCGCCCTAGCTGTTACCATGGAAATTTTGATTTCAATTATTAAAACACGTAAATTTCAGAAATACGTTATTCCCAAAAAAATTCGCTTGAAGATGGAACAGGGCTTACTTTAACTCAATTTAATTCAAATAATTATATTGAAGTTTTCGGCTCTTGTTTTGGAACATGAGACCTCTTATGTCGCGAGTTGGAATCATATTTTAAAATAAATAATTATATATATATATATATAGATATATATATATATATATAGATTGTTCCTCAAAAATTGGCATTATTTAAAATGCGAATGCAAGGTAGACTTAGTTTATTAGACAATTTATTTATAAATTTGAGATCATTCGAGCGAGAATTGGTTATATGATGAGTTATGAAATAATGTCAACTTTTCTGGGGATATATATATATATATTTGAGATAACGATATATATTTTTATGTATCAAGAACAGTATCGGGGTAGTTGTATGACAGTGTGGAAAATGTCCTTCAGGTCTTCATCTGACTAAATTTGGTATGTTGGTACGACTATACATGCGCACAACAGACGGGTACTGGGAATATTAGATTATTTTTTTTATATCTAGCCGAATTAATTTAGAGTTTCCTTCTTTTTCTTTCCAACAATTTTGTTCATAGATATTCCACACTGTGATAACAGAAGATCTGACAGGAATGGTGAGATGTTGTAAGAGCCAGGGTGCAAATTTACATTGGATGACTTTGTGATCAAGGCACTCTCTCGACATTTACGTCGTAGTGAACTGTTTTTCTCCTTTGATCAGAGTATCATTTTTATGCCAAATTTGTGGTCAGTCTCGTTACGGTGGGTAACCAACACATTTGACGTATTATTTTGTAAAATGTACCTTCTGTGTTCATGTAATCTCTTATTTAGTGTCCTTGCGGTTTCCCGTCTATTTTTTGTGACAATTATTACAGGCGATTACCTTTCGATTGTAGATAAGATAGAGTTAGTTTATCGGATAATATATTTATTTTATTTATTGGGTTTTTCAAGAGTGGCGTTTTTTTGTTTTGGAATATTTTATGGGCTTTTAGTTTCGCATTGAATATAAAATAATTAGGGTAATGTAGAAATTTGAAAGTATTTTTAATGTTTGCTTTTATACTGCCCTGCCTACTACCTAATCTGAAATCCATTTTCACAAACTTCTTAAAAGTTACGGATTTTCCTTCTGCCTCTCTTGTCTTCAATAAATCTTGTGAGTGTCAAATTTTCCAAGCCTTGTTTCCGTTTTATGGGTTCCTGAAATTTCAAATTTCTGATTCAAATTAATGTAGGCTTTCCGTTTCAACTTTTTTAAAAACAACCTTGTTGCTCACATGTTTCGTACATGGTATTCTCAGCATCCTTCTGTAGAAGACATCTCTATTGCCGCAGTCGTCTTTTTATCTGTGAATAGATTGTCTAGTAACCACTGAAATACAGGAGGCTTGATATTATATAAGTTTAAGATTCTTTTCTTTGTTTCTAAAGGAAAATTCATATTTCTTAATACTTTGCTTAGCTTTTGTAAAACATCTTTCCCTTTTCCCATGTAACTTAGGATTTCTGCCACATATTTTTGTTGTCTGGCTTCATTTTGACGTTTTCAATATGTAGCTTGCATTTTTGAGCTCTCCTTTCTAACGACTATAAATTCTGTCTTCTTACAATCATGAGTAGTTCTTTGTACTCGATAAATTGCTCTCTTTTGTCTAGAAGTGCCTGCAGTTTTATTTTAGTGCTTACCAACAATGATGTTGCCATCTGTGCATCTTATGTTGCTAAAATTATACCCAGCAATAATAAATCCTGGTAGGACTTCTAATTAACTTCGGATTGACTCGCTGTCCAACTGAAATAAATCCGATTAGAAAGAAAACTCTTTAAAATGTACTTTATGATTTGATAACTAACAGTTTTTGTTTGTTTCAAGACATTGAGTAAAAATGATGCTCCCTGCTTTGATCGCGTTTTCCTTCACTACCTTGTCTAGAATGTCTTGCAGTTGTTTTTGTATCAGTGTCTACTGTCAAACCCAATCCAGAACTGATATTAAGTGCTATTAATGTCTAACGTCTACAACTCTGATTCTGTGACCAAAATATATATTAATTTATTGCTCTTCAAGAAAATTGCGTGTTTAAAATCACTATTTGATATTACCGTCTTTATTTTCTGGACAACGTACGCCAGGCAAGAAAGGCGTCCGAACACCTTTAACATGAAAAGCATCCGCCGCATCCTGAGAATAGCGTGGCAAGATAAGGTGCGAGGTCCTGTCTCGAACAGGTTTACCAAGCATGTTCACACTGCTCAGACAGCACAGACTCCGTTGGTTGGGCCACGTCCATCGCATGCCAGACGGCCACACCCCAAAGGTCTCCTGTATGGAGAGCTGGCCGCTGGAAGGAGACCCGCCGAGCGGCCACAGCTGCGGTACCGCGATGTCGTGAGACGCGATATGAAAATGTGGGCATCAACACAGAGTACTTGGTTAAACTGGCAGCCATACGATCCGAATGGAGAAGAATCCTGACCAAACACCTTAAGTCAGGGGAAGAGAAGCAGACACAAGTCGCCACGGAACGACGGACCCACAGAATGCAAAGTGACAGCTCCAACAGACCAGAGACATAACACACATGCGACCTCTGCAACAGAGATTGCCACTCCTGCACCGGCCTTTACAGTCACAGGCGCTGATGCTCCAGCCAAGCAGACAGCTATGATGCTACTCATGGTCAACCCTAACCGATGGAGCCCTACACAATTTTCTGTTATCATTCTTACTAATGATTAACCAATATACAATGCTCAAGAGCCATTCAAGGTAGAGGTTTACTTTTTTAAGTTGTTGCGTAAGGGTAAGAGGAGGCATGGTAGAACAATGCATTGCGGCTCGGATTGAGTAATCGGCTGGAATCGAGTTCGATTTCCAGCCGA
>CAHIKZ030001106.1:607500-810000 GCA_903632075.3 Acanthosepion pharaonis | reverse complement strand
TGTCAAATTTTCAGAATTTCTAGGGTGAGAAGTCTTTCGTCTTTTTAAAGTAGGGAAGTGTAACTTAGGACAGACCGGAAATTGTCTGAAATGAGCAAGTGCAACACCCTACCTGAAGATTGGTCGTCGAAACATCGAAGTGACAGAAGGGACCCTGTCTGTTGAAGTTCTTCAACTAATAACCATATTTGGGGGAGAAGTATCAAGTTTTTTATTGTGGATTAAAGTGTGAGAAATGTGAGCAGTGCAGTAAGTGCAAGAAGTGGGAAGTGTGAGAAGGGAGAACTGTGAGAAGTGTGAGAAATGTAAGAAGTGAGAAGTACGAGAAGCGAGAAGCGTGTGAAGAGCAGGAAGTGTTACAAGTAAGTAGGGCGAGAAAAGAAAGTGTTAGCATAGATCTTGCCAGCTCTATTGTAAACTGATGACATCTCAACACCAGTCTAGTACTGAGATTAAATTCATAAAGTCTATGTACAACCGCGAAGAGCTCATCCGAACAATTCCCAGACGTCACGAGTTCCAGCGCCTCATGAGGCTGGCATCCCGCTCTCATCCCTTCACTGTCGAAACTCCTAAATATAGCCGTCTCTTCTACTCTAATAGCTTCATGTCTCGCACCTCTCGCCTGTGGAACTCCCTTCCCTTTTCCTGATTCCCTGTGAGCTATAATCTCCAGCTATTCAAGTGTAATGTCAATCGACATCTCCAGTTACCTTGATCTATCCACTATCCTTCTCCTCATCCTTTCCTCTATCACTCCTATCTGATCTTGCTCTAAATTTTCTGTAACCCCTTGCGTCCTAGTGGCTTTCCGCCTTGCTTGGGGTGAAATGCCTAAAAAAAAATATTATGTAAGTATTTATACAAGAGACACAGAGAGGAGGTGAAAGTGACTGAAAACGAACCAACATATGAGAGCCAATAATATTGCTGATTCTTCTTTGGATCTTATCACGGCACCCAAGCTAAATTTCACGGGCAGCGGACCATATGTCAGCAATATTCTAAGCATGGACGAATGGTAGACTTATAGATATGCAAAGTAGATTCCGGGAAGAAAAATTGTCTCGCCCAACTCAGTGAACCTAATTTCTTAGCAGCTGACACAGCAATGGATTAAATATAGTTTTTCTGCTTCCTGTCAGATGAGAACGTGAGCGTGAGAAGACGCAACGAATCACTTTCCTGGATGCTACCATCAGCCATGCTGATGGAAGGAAGCGAGGGGTCTTTGAGATGATTAATAAAGAGTTCAGTTCAGAATTATCTGTAGGTTACCCAGTCCGATATACACCTGATGAAAGCCTCAGGGCACATCGGCCTAAACGTCTTAATAACAACAAAAGTATGAGGACATTAATTTGAATGTAACTAGGGAGTAATAGGTGAGTTGAATTTTAGTCGTATGTCACAGTATTCTTCCAGGTTCAGGCAGTTCCTCTGGTCAATTAAAACTTTAAAAAAAAGCTTTTAAAACGTATTTTTCACTGGTGTTAAGTTCTTAGTTTAAAAAGAAATGCGCTTTCCTCCTTAATTTATGACGGTCGTCTTCGAGTATAGAATCCAGAGGTTGGCAGTGAATATTTCGTAGACAGTAGGAAAGCGTACTTTAGGTTCGCAGTGGATATCACAGCAGAGTGCAGTTCTTCCTTCTGTCGTGTTCGCCTGACAAGTTGGCTCTGGTCCTTCCAGTAGGGAAAACAAAGATGGCCGCCTTTATACACGACGGATACAGTGTTCTGCGGCTTCTGATTGGTTAATCTTCTATTGGTAGACCATAAAGGGAAATAAGTCATTCGGACTCGCTCACTAGTTATATATATATTATATACACAAAAAAACCGTAACAAAAAGCTTTCTATATTTTCTCTTAATTTTAGTTCTTTTTTATGTGGAGAGTGGTAGGATGTTTTTTTAGGGATTAGTCGATTCTAAATTTTTGCAATACCGATAATTATTTATAATTGTATAAAATAGCTGTATATTCTATCAGGGGCTAAATGTTAAACATATAGTTTAAAGGTATACTACAGTTTTGGTTTAAAGTGTTTAACATCAGGGATGGAGCGTATGTAGACACTTTTTTATTAACTGAGGTAAACTGTTCTTGTTCCACTGTCTATGTATAGAGATATCTCGTATAGATTCCTATTTTTACTACTGCTCAGTTATTGATCGCAACACAACGAACTAACGTATTTATCGCAACGGAGAAAACTAGAAATTTATATGAGCTCCACCTACATAAATACAAGAAACTACCCAAGGAAATCATAACTACGACTTAGAAAAATGCACCAAAAACTACAAAATACCATATTTACATTGGAAGAATAAAAAATCGCCTAGGCGACCGAATAAATTGCATCACTAAAGCACTAAAAGACCTCAGAGAAAATTTTAAAACTAACGCAACATTCAAATTCATTAAACCAACCAAAAGTGAACTATGAAAAAAATAATAACTCTAGAAAGAATTAACCCAGAGCTAAGGATGAAGATAGGAATATATCAGTAAAAAAACACAAAAACAAATATATACTGCTAACGCAACCTAAAAAACAAAAAACAAAAACATAATAAGGAATTTATGCAACTAGATACAAAAGATTTATACCCCTCTATAACAGAACATATGCTAGATAAGGACATCTACTTAACTTAAGAACAAATAAAAATAAACACAAACGAAGTAAAAATCATTTAACTCTCTGTAAAATCAAAATTATTCAACAACGAAGATGCTGGGATAATGAAAGTAGGAACCTTCGACATTACAGTTGGGTGCTTTGACGGTACATTTTCCCGAAAGCTTATAGGTAAACATTCCCTACATTAAATAATCGATAAAAAAATGTTATAGGCCCCTACAGGGATGACGATCTCATAATCATTACAAACTGCAACAAAGACAAAAACAGATAAAACCCAAAAAATAAGCATAAGGATTTCCATAAATATAGGATTCGACATAGGCATAAAAACTAACGTAAAATAGATTTACTAGATTTCACATTCAGTCTAAGAAAACGTACGTATCAACCATATTGAAAACCCAACGACAAACTACTTTACACGCACACATCTTCCAACCAGCCCTCATCAGTAAAAAATCAGATCCTACAATCAATTAACTGCGGGTTATCTAACAGTTACTCTCGTGAAACAACCGTCAAGGAAGCCAAGGAAGATTGTTTTCGCCGCAGTTTCTTGTGCTTATTTTTTTCTTTTTTTATCCCATATTTTTCCTTAGGCATTGGTTTGTGCAATTACAAGCCAAAATACCTAAGGTTTTTCCAAACGAATATAAATATTTATAAATTTTTTTTAACATACAACGTGTGTTAGCACGTGCGATACCCTGTCTTCATCAGCCGCCGACTAGGGGTGATATCACGGTTTCGGTGGCTATGGCGGTACCGCCACCCCTGGCGCCACCAGCAGCGTTTGACACCAGGCAGAGTATGAAGATAAGCTAATTGATCGTTCCTTTAAGTAAATTCTATCTGTAATGAAAGTTTCCTGAACATATATATATATATATATATATATATATATATATATATATATATATATATATATATATAGCAGTAGAGCCCTGGGGATGTAACAGTAAGAGATAGATCAAGCATCGACCATCATAAAAATTGAAAAATAAAATTGACAAAGATTATTGTTTAAGGTTGACGGACACGCATGTCTTAATTAGTTTTTTGTTTGTTTTTTTTTTTAAGAATTGGTCAAACCCAAACTCAAACAAAAACATTGTTTTCAATCGTTATGAGTCTACCGATTGAATAGAATTTTATTATAAACAATTGTCTTGTCAATGGAATTTTTAAAGCATTCTGAATGTAAAAATAAAGAAGAAAGTGTGCAAGACAATAAGAAACACTACCTGCCAAAAAAAAAGTGAAGTTTTGTTGAAATCGGTTGAAAAATGTAGGAAATCCGATTCCATATATAAACGAACACACACACATGCACAAACAACTTGGGTTTTATAATAAGTATAACTCGATATGAGTTGTCCCCCTTTCATTCTGGCGACAGTGATGCCTCTTAATCGTGTTTTCAAATTGATTTTGTGCAAAAACAATTGTTTTTCCAATTTTTGGCACTGTCAGAACCACCGCAAGTTAATTTTACGTAGTCCTGTGAAGTTTTGTTGAAATCGGTTGGAAAATGTAGGAAATCCAATCCAATATATAAACGTACAGACACACACACACGCACACAATCTGCGTTTATAATAAGTAAGATATATATCTTTCATTAAAGACGAATGACTAATTACTGAGATTAAGTTTCTTATTGTGTTCGTATAATCCGCAATATACTCATAGAAACCACAAGTATAATAAGTTCACCCAAATGTAAAAATGTGCTAAAATTAATGGAGGTATTAATAAGAATTAACAAGCCAACATTCAATAATATCAACTACGAACACGGCTAAAATTTCTATACCTTTAGATACATGCATTAAAAGTCCATACAGTCAGTTAAAAATAAAAATAAACATAAAAAAAATCATTCTTGATAATGGTTAAAAGAATAGCCAAAAGCTCACGGGCATACTGAAAATTCGGATAATTTATACATAATGCATGTCCAGAAAAGGAAAAATATTTTTTTAAAATAATAAAAACACTAAAATAAAAATATAAAAAAAAATTTATACGAATACTAAAGAAATTACATAATATATATAAAAACATAATATCAATAGTACCTTGTTAGTTGTCTTTATTGAAATTTGTATAAAAGAGCGATTGCTACCCAAATACATAATTATATATATATATAGAGAGAGAGAGATAGATAGATAGATAGATAGATAGATATGTATGTATAATTGTCTTAGACTTAACCTGCAAAAAATACAATATGTATAAAGAAAAAAAAAGACCATTGTAGTTTTAGCCGACGCGTTTTTTTTTTTTTTTTTTGCCTTGATAAAGTCCACATTGCATGAAACCCGTCGGGTAAAACTGCAGTTTTCCTTTTGTCTTTTTCCCTTTATATATATATATATATATATATATATATATATATATATATATATATATATATATATTGGGGCATAGATATATTTGTTTGTGTCTACCGAACAGTTATCATGTCCAAGGATCTTACCAAATCGGAACATTATCATCAGTGATCACTTCCCAGGTCCATTTTTTTCCTCCTCCTTTTCTTCTTGTCTTTCGCATCATCAGTGTATCTACTAATTGGAAATTGACATTAGCTCATCTTGTCTCGTTCTATTTTCTTACGAGATATCGAAGTCGGCGTCACCTTACCTCTTTCTCCCTCCAATTTCTTTTTCCTTGGCGCGAAAACCGTTTTTCCATCGATCAAATTGACTCGGGATTGGCGGGCAATGGTCGAATGGCGGGAGAGAGTTACAGGTTCCACAGTCTAATCTGTAAGGCTAACTTACGTATTTTCCTAGTGTTACATTTGTTTAGTTTTGTTTTATTTCCTGAGGTCGCTAATATATTTCTTGCTTGATGGATCACGCTAGAAAAAATTTTAAAAAATAAAACAATGGAAACAATGAAATGAAAATAATGGCTTTTGTGATGAAGGTTTGTTTATCCGATACATTTACTCAGGAATAAAAATAAGTTATAGCATTGAAATGTGTAAGAAAAAAAAACGGGGTGAAAATGGGGAAATATCCTATTAACAAAAAGTGTTCCGGGAAAGTGTTTTTTTGTCTGCAGTTTTCTTTTTAATTTGTTCCTATATTACTACAAAATTCTTCTTCTTCTTCTTCTTCTTCTTCTTCTTCTTCTTCTTCTTCTTCTTCTTCTTCTTCTTTTCTTCTTCTACTTCTTCCTTTAGTATTTTGTCTTCTTCTTTTGACTTTCCCTCGATTTATTTATATTCTTCTGACTATCTTCACATTTCGACCCGATTCACATCTTGTTTCTATTCTTCTTCTTCTTCTTCTTCTTCTTCTTCTTCTTCTTCTTCTTCTTCTTCTTCTTCTTTATTCTTTTTTATTATTTTTCTACATTTTCTTTTTCTTCTTTTTTCTACTTCTTCCTTTTCTGCTTCGCTGCCTTCACATACACGTAAACATCCTTGGGAAACTTATAAATCCATCTATTCTCCTCCAGCTATGGGTTAAATAGTATGACGTGTATTTGGAATATTACTATCTCCAAAACAATGTTAATGCAATATTCACTCAGAAAAAAAAAACATTATTCTTAGAACCTAAAATATATGTCGGCTTTAAATAAACGACAGTGTGATAAACCGTAAAAAAAAAAAATCATCTTGAATTCAGTACGCCCTGTGCGTGTCAAATTCTCCAACACCTCTTTCCTTATTATATGTCCTAGAAATTTCAACTATGTCACTCTGATTTTATGTATAATTCTCCTTGCTGTTCTCCATTTTCTTTAAAACTTCATCGTTGCTTACACAACCCGTCCAACGTATTCTCAGCATCCTTCTGTAGAACCACGCCTCTGCGAAGCTCCTTTGATATCTCTAATGTGGACATTCAATCAATAAATAACTTTGCTATTTTCTATTTTTCAGCGTAGATCCTTTCTATTATCTATGTTTGAGCATAGGGAAATAAAGAAAAATATTTTTGTTAGATTTCAGAGGTGCGCTACGAATATTAATTTTAACTTCATTCAGTCCATTTTGTAAATGCTATATATCTCGAAATACAACTGATGTAAGGAATATGCATACACCTGGGTCACCCATCATAGTAATATGATTGGCTGGTGTCAGCCATAAATACAGACTGATGTGGAGGAAGAGGGAGGACGCCTATTGAGACGCCTTTTGGCAACACCTATTGCCTACGCCTATTGCGTACGCCTAATGCCTACGACTACGACGAGGACCAGTCCATTACGGTTACCTGCTAGATTGTCCTACCCGGTTAGAGTAGTCCAAAACCACTTTGCTACTTCGAACAAATATATCTCTTTCCGGGACATATCAACAATCACTAAAAGTGACTACAAATTTAGAGAGAGCGGGTGGAAACGGACTAGTTTAAACTGGACGAATATTTGTTCTGGACTTTTTTATTCTTGAAGTCTATGTTATTTACATAATAACTTCCGACAGGGTTGTATATATATATATATATATATATATATATACACACACACACATGCACACACACACGCATATATATATATATATATATATATATATATATATATATATATATATATATATATATATATATATATAAACATCTTTTATATATGTTGGTTAATACATATCTATTAAATCGATTGTTACTTGTAATTTTACAATATAAAGTTCCACTGAACATCAAGCAATTTAATAAGCAATTCAAAATTTCTTCCCTTAGCTCCAGTTTCCTGTTGAGAAATGATGAAAATTAAGAATGAATTCCGTTTTATACACTGTTAAATGTGAAATGATAAAACAAAGCCCACACAAAACGAAAGAAACTAAAAGCAGTGTATTTGCGTGTTAGTCTTTCAATAATGGGATTATTTTGTTATGGCAAAATGAGGCATGTTCGTTTTGACGGGCATCGCATACTATCTTTTATTACAATAACAATGGAATATCACATAGAGAATACATGTTACTAGGCTAATAATAAATATATTACGACACTCATTTTTTCGCATATTCTAAGCTAACTTAAAAGCCGCAGAAATGCAGAATTTTAAGCCAGCTCCTGTGGAGGGCTAATTCAGCCTCCGACACCAACACTAAAGAGACCTCTCGTCCAGCTTAGAAAAGTGCAATAAAAATTTTGAATAAATAACTTTTAATTCCTCAATTCCCTCCATGGAACTTCAAAACCTTACTTTAAATCTCAATCGGGCTTTAACTATAATTCCGACCAAAATACCGATTTGTTCTGAAACCCCGATCTGGGCCGAAATACCAATTCAGGCCGACAATTGAATTCATCAAATCACAAACTCTGCGGAAGTTCAAAATCTCACACCAGGGAACCTTTTATTTCAACTCTGATTCTTTGGCATCTTGAAGAAACAGAACTGATTTCCTTAATTCGTAAAGTTTTGGAGATATTTTAAATTGAATTTTAAACAACAAATTTAAATTCACAAAATCTTTGTGTGACTTTAAAATCTATATAGATTAAAAAAAAAAAAAACTTTTAAAATCAGTAATTCTTTTCTGGTATTTTAAAATTTTAATTTTGATTTTTCAAGTATTTTAAAATTTTAATTTTAATTTTCAACTGAACACCGTTTCATACGGACATAAATCCCAATGCCGGATGTTCAAGTGCCAGATTAAGGGAAGATTTTCAATCCCGGGATCATCCTGATTCCAAAAAGGTGTCTATGTAGAGTAAGTGTGTCCCGAGTTAGAGGGAATTTCAGACACACGGACGGACAGAGAGAATTTGCCGTTTATTTACTTAAAAGAACTAATTTTCCTCCATCTTATTTTTACTTGAATTAAAAGAATTAAAAGACGATAAGTTTATATATTCTTTTGCTTTAACCGTATTGGTTAGTGAGACATTAGTTGACAAACAAATATCTAAGTAAATGCTCTGTTTATAATAAACAATATTAATAACATGAACGTCCAAGAAATTATCATACAAAAGATGTGTCCTCCGACAGGAATCGAACCTGTATCCTATACGGAACCGTCATATAGCCTGACGTGCTATATCATTTAGCTACAGAGGAAGGAATTCTAATCGATTCCATTATGTGCTAATAACCTTGGGAAAGGTATGGATCCTCTTCTTCTCCACGCAGCTATGGGTAAATAGCAGGACAGACCGGGTTCTATAACCTTAAGATTTTTATTTAATTTTTCTTGTGTTCTGACAAGAGTTTTCTTTTCTGGACAAAGGGTGTGTAAGAACTGTCCAAAGCCAACTCTTAATAATATTAACTACGAACAAAGCCACAATGTGCTAACCGTATTCGGAAATTAAAAATATCCCTCCCACACACTGATACATACACAGAACGCACAGACTCAATTAAGCTGAAAATCGAATCATCCTTGATAATGGCTAAATTTATAGCCGAAAGCGCTCGGAAATATAAAACATTTGGACAGTTCTTACACAATTTCTTTTCTCCAGAAAAGAAAAACTTTGTCAGAACACAAGAAAAAAATTAAATAAAAGCTTAACCGTAGTACCTTGTCTGTCGTTTTAATGAAACATGCATGAAGGAAGGATTGCTGCCTAAATATACAATATATATATATATATATATATATATATATATATATATATATATATAAATGTTTTCCTAGTATTTTACTATAAATATCTATTTTTACAATTTCATAGTGTTTTCAACCCAAATTGGCTAACTATTTGCCCATAGCTAGGACCCTGACAGGGGCTACCACCCCGGGCCAGGGTGGACCTGCGAGCAATAGCAATTGAAAGGTGCTACCACGCTCAACGAAAACCGCCTTGCTGACGGATGTAATTCATCGTCATAGCCAGGATGTCGAGTATCTTTGTCAATTTTGTGTCATAACATTGTAGTATTTAAGAGTGATTTTAATATAACAGCGATTCTTAATAGATTCAGACAGATTATCGTGATGAATATATTTCTCAAAGTAACTTCTCTATCTTTTTTTGCTAACAATCTATCTCAGTTTGTTCTTATCTATTTATCGAACTCAGATCATATCTATCTATCTGAATCTGTTCATATCTACCTATCTCTCTCTCTATCTCTCCCTCTCTCTCTCTCTCTGTATACATATATATATATATATATATATATATATATATATATATATGTTTAAATCAGTTCATATCTATTTATTTATTTCAATTTGTACATATTTTAATCTATTCCTTCTCCTTATCTGCCTGTTTGAATCAGTGCATATCTATCTATCTATCTATCTATCTATCTATCTATCTACGCGTCTCAATTAGTTCATTATCTATCTATCTATCTATCTGGGTGAGAGTAAAAGTATTGTAGTAAGCATTATTCTCTGAACAAATTCAGAAAATAATGCTCACTTATTTTTCTATGTCAGTATGATTTAAAGCACACACGCATGCACACAAAATAAATAAAAGTACAAAAAACCTTGTGTTTTGTTCTGAAGCTAAACCTTTATTTTTTTAATGTCATTTATCTATTTGAAACTCTGGCCTACTTTCTTGTCTCTATGGTCACACTTCTTACAGCCTGAATGTGCGGTTTTTTGGGGTTTTTTTTTGCTATTCTTTCGTTTCGTTTTTCATTATCTCTTTGTATTTCGTCTTCATTTTGCCCAGTTCTCCTTTTAATAGATTTCCCCTAAACACTAATCCTCTTAGCCGGAATCAAATCAAATCAAACAAGACAAAAGCAACAAAAACAAAGAGAAAGAATGCAATAATATCAATAACAGCAATAAAACACCTTATTTTATTTTAGCGGGAAAATAAAATTGAAAGAGGACCCGATAAGTTGGAGAAAACCAAAAAACAATGCAGATATATTCTCTTCGCTTTCTTTTCTCATTCGTCAACAGACCCAATTCAATAAGATTGATCTGGTTACGAATAACTCATTTTTACAAAACTTAGCCTTTAATTCCAGTATATTAATTGAACGCTTCTGTTAATCTATAAGAACCCAACGAAAAGGGTCTGTCACATTTATTTTTTAAAATTAAGTTTTTTCTCCCAGCCTTTTGGACAGAGTAATTCATCTTTTTCTACTTTAAGACGTACGCAGAGTTACTATAACCCCAACCCTATTTACACGACTATATATATATATATATATATATATATATATATATATATATATATATATATATATATATATATATATATGGCTGCGTTTCGTACTTTTTTTTTCTTAGAAGATAGAGCAAAAATACATGATTAGCAGAACCTATAAATTTAAAAAGAAATAAGCCAACGTTTTTATTATAACCAAGTTAGATGCTAGAAATATGCATTTTGGCACAGATCTTTGAAGCAGTGTGCAATTATCTGTTACTATACACACGCACACACACACATATATGTACATCTTAACGGATTTTTATTAATATATTATATATATTAATATATATATATATATATATATATATTTATATATATATGTACATATTAATATGTACATATATATATATATATTGATGGATTTTGTTAATTTATATATCTTATTAATATATTATATATATTAATATATATATAAATTTACATATATATGTACATATTAATATGTACGCACACATCTCTCTCTCGCTCTCTCTCTCTCTCTCTCTATATATATATATATATGTGTGTGTGTGTGTGTGTGTGCGTGTGTGTATGTGTGTGTGCGTGTGTGTGTGTGCGTGTGTGTACATATTAATGGATTTTTATTAATATTATATATTTTATTAATATATTATAGATATTAATATATATATATATAATTTGCATATATATGTACATATTAATATGTACGCACACACGCATATCTATCCATCCATCTCTCTCTCTCTCTCTCTATATATATATATATATATATATATATATATATATATATATATATATATATATATATATATATATATATATATATATATATATATATATATATATATATATATATATATATATATATATATATATATAGAGGATGCACGGTGGAGTAATGGATAACGGCTTGATTGAGGAATCGGAGAGCCGAGTTCGAATTCTGTCGAATCCCTTACATTCACTTCACTAATATCCTTGGGTGTAAATCCTCTTCTTCTCCCTCCAGCTATGGGTAAATAGCAGGACAGATGGCTTGGATGGCAACTGGTCTAGGAGAAGGACAACTCTGAATTCAAAACCTGCGTTGGGTCGTTTGGAGACCTTGTGGCACTTAGTATACCAGGTCTCTGTATTCGGCCCGTGTGGATGGACACCTTCACCACTATAATCAAATGTCAGGCTGTCGGTTTCCTGGGAACTCATCTGCTTGACCCTCATACGTCGAATTCGACGGGAGAGTCGAGAATATGCATACATACATGGATTTTCCAACATTATTTCTTATTACTTTGCCAACGAAAAATTAAGTTTATTTTTCATACTTTTTACAGTAATGTTCAATCTTTACAAGGCTCGAAGTAGACTGTGAGATTAGGAGTTAATCTGTGCAGATAAGAGGGAAAGATAATGGTTAACCCTAACCTTGACTAGATTAAGATTATAGTGATTGGGGAATCATTCTCTTGAGAGTCGCTTCCACAGAACAGTGGTTAGCCAAAAAAAAAGCTGTTTGAGTGGAAATAACTTCACGCCGATGGAATGCGGGGGTGGATTTAATGTGGGTGATTTGCTACAATGTAAGTGGCATGGCGGGTCCTAGACGTGGAAGTTAGACCTGGCGGGACACAGGAATGTAGTTCATCTGAGAACTTTCCGTGGAAGTAGAAATAGAAAAGCGAGAGGCTTGCTACATCCCGCTTATGGGAGAGAGGTGGAAGGGTGGAGAAAAATTCGTCTCCCACATAGGCTCGGAGACGCTTTTGGACTCTATCAAAGCTGCTGGAGAGTGAGGTCTGCACAGCTCACGCCCTAATATGACAACAGTAAGCCATTTTTGACCTGAACTGGCACTTGTAAAAGTAGAGGGAAGCTAGAAACATCCGTTATTTGGATAATAGTAACTTGATACAGAGAAAGATATTATAAATTTCATCCGATAGCAGTACTGGCTGCTGGGTCAATGAATGCCAAATGTTACCTTGTAGAGAAATAGATAATACTATTATTACCATTACCATTTGCATTATTGGTGCTAACCTTATCAATATTTTTTTCTGTTACTATGGCTAACGGGAAATCGGAGTTCGATTTCGGAGAGAGAGCATTTGAAACGGCTACCACATCTAAGGAAGGCAGCTGGTACAGGAACGGATGAAGACACTTTAAATCCGTTAACGAGGACCACAAGACTGGTGCCAGCAGCCGTTGTAATTAATTCTCATAAAGCTCATAATTCGAACACGGTTTCGTGGTCGGCACCATCGTCTGTCGTTGACATTCGTCCTCCATGTGAACAAACGACCCTTCCCGCTGGTTTGTCACTCACTATCTATATGTTTGTTTCAAGTTTTTATCTTTCTGTATACAAACACACGCACATATTACATAAATACATATATATATATATATATATATATATATATATATATATATATATATATATATATATATATATATATAAACATACATTAGACTTTGCAAAATTTATTGGGTGAGCGTGTTGTGCATAGAAATTGGTGTATTAATAGTTATAGATTATGTGGACATAGTATTATTGGGATAGAAGAAAAAAGAAGTTACGTTTCATACCTAATAAAAGAATACTTGCCATCTTTCTATGAAGAGCATAGCGTAATTCCCCATGTATAATACGCCTTCATCCATAATCAGTTATGTGCCATGCGCGATACACGGTTAGGCGATCATGTATCTTTTCGATACATGACTGACGAGGCAGATTTTTTTCCGCAGTAGGTTGCTTTTTCTTTCTGCGGTAGACCAGTTGACATCCAAGGCCATAGAACCCGGTCTGTCCTGCTATTTACTCATAGCTGGGGGGAGGGAGAAGAGGTTTCATACCTTTCCCAAGGGTATTAGCACGTAGCCCAAATGTAATGGATTCGACTGGAATTCGAACTCGGCTCTCCGATTCCTCAATTCGAGCTGCTATCCACTGAATACGCACCCATAAAATTGTACTGAAAGTGTGGTAATATGCTTCTACTCACGCATAATACGCACCCCTTGTTTGGTAATCAGCCCCTATAAATTGTACCTCTCCAATTTCATTACGGCCAGCGTTTCCTACTCTTATAAAAAATGGCTTTAAACAGAATAATATTATTCTAATTTAATTTTATGATAATTCTTATTTTATTTTACATTTGTAAGTATTGTTAGGTACATATGATTGTATTTGACACTTTATGGGGTCGCAATCGCCAAATGTTAGTATCAAATTGTCGTATGTTCGTGGTGAGTAGTCATTTCGAAACTGAAATCGACCTATGAAAGGGCAATATTTTAAGATTTTAGGTATCTTTGCATAATACGCACCCCTACTTTTGCTTATTATTTTTTTAATAAAAATATGCGTATTATACGTGGAGGATTACGGTAAGCATTTGGAATCTTATCTTATGTCTTAGCATTGATCTTATCTCAAAAAACCATTCTTACTTAGTTCGATACTAGTTGGCGGATTTAAATGGTGCAGACGTGTTCAGTTTGATTTAAAAATCATAAAAATGAATGCAATTGATTTAACGTGTCCTTTGCAAAACGGTAGAATATTATATGAGACTGTATTCTATTGCTCCTCTCTCTCTCACTCCCTCTCCCTCTCTCTCTCTCTCTCTCTCTCTCTCTCTATATATATATATATATATATATATATATATATATATTTAATGTAAATTCTATACTAATTCATATATATATATATATATATATATATATATATATATATATATATATATATGGATGTGTGTGTGTGTTTAAACAATAAAACATAAAGGAAAATAGTGGAATTCAAGTATACCTTTTGTCGTTTAATCTATATTTCCCATACTTATTTATAAATCCTTTTGTCTTATTCCAAATCTATTTCATTTCTTTTTATATATATATATATATATATATATATATATATATATATATATATATATATATATATATACACGTGTGTATGTTTATGTGTGAACGAATATATATGTCTGTGTTTATATGTATGCATATATATATATGTATTTGTATGTAAATATGTGTGTGTGTGTATATATACACACACACACATATATATATATATATATATATATATAATGTGTTTGTGTTTATAGATACGTGTGGTATATGTGTGCATATACTTGTGTGTGTATATATGTATGTATAGATATGCATATGTGCACATGTGTGTGTGTATATATGTGTGTTTGTAATATGTATATTTTATATATATATATATATATCTGTGTGTACGTATAAATACGTGTGCATTATATATATATATATATATATATATATATATATATATATATATATATATATATATATATGTATGTATTTTTGTCCTGCAGATGATTGATGTGTAATTATAAATCTTATTTAACACAAGACGAATTTCCACGTTTCGCAAAGGAATGTCACGTGACTAAGCTTCACCTGACTATGCCAACTTGGGAAAGTGGCTGACGGCGTGTGAAAGAAGCCGGAAGGAAGAACGTGACGGAATAAAGATGAACCTAATTTCACTTTCAAACTGACAATCCTTGAACAATGCCATAATTACGCATACATTCTTCCTCTATATTACCTGTGCATGTATAAAGACGAGGTTTTAAGAGCCAAGACAATGGGTTACGGCCTACTTACGAACAACCACCTAGCGTAGTTCAAAACCGCTCGTGATGGGAAAGGCGGCGAGCATTTATTTGCGTTGCAACGCTCCACTGATTCTCTCTAATTGTGTGCTTTGTTTCTCAAGAACTGCATGTTCATGACGCTCCACAACTTCCTGTTTTTGGTTTTGCTCCTCGTAATACATTTTGCTTTTTTTTTTAACCTTCTTTCTTGTGGAAAAATAAGTGAAATTACCTGAGCTTATGACACGGCCGTCGGACGTGAAAACTGAGAGTTTGATGAATTCTGGTTTATCAAAGCGAGGCTGATCGAAGGCACTGATTTTGTAGTTTTTATTACCGGAAATGGTGAGATGCGCATGTCTGCTCTTTGTTATTTAACGTCTGCCTTCTCTTCCTTTTCTCATCTTTTATTTTTGAGAAGGACATTACGCGAATAGAGTCGTTTGGCGAGCTCTTCTCTCTATTGACATAAAACAAATTCAATTTAGTCGCAAAAAATGAATAAAAAGATGGACTTTGTTAGTATTGTTTAATAAAGATTTTATCAAAGAATTGTTACTTTGTTAATTAACTTTAAAAAAAAGAATTCAGCAGCTAATAAAATTTTAAATAAATATTTTTGAAAAATTCAATGAGATTTGTGCCAAGGAAAAATATTAAAATAAATGTAAAATATTGAGATATGACGTAGGAAAATATTCATTTTTTCACAAGCATTTAAAACATTCACACACACACACACACACACACACACACACACACACACATATATATATATATATATATATATATATGTGTGTGTGTGTGTGTGTGTGTGTGTGCTTTAATCAATTCACGCCATGCAAGGCTGTAAAGCCACTAAGGCACAAGAGGTTTTCGAGTGTGTAAGAATAAGAAAAAAACAAATCCTAATGAGCGGGAACAATAGAAGAAAACAGTAGATAACGATTGACATTACATTTAAATATTTGAAGATCAAAGTTGGATGAAAAGCAAAAAGCCTTAAGAGTGTTCCACAGGGGAGAAGTGCAAGAGAAGAAACTGTTAGCATAGAACTTACGGTTGCCTCTAACCATTTCAACTGTAAATTAATGAGACCTTGCCGCCAATCTAGTACTGCGATTATTCATAAAGTCTAGCGTACCATAACGAAGAGCTCAGCCCAACAATTACCATGAAAGTAACCATAGAAAAGACACAGGGAAATTACACTACAGCGGTGGATAAATAACTGAAACCGAGATGCCAAGTCAGGACCACTAATATTACTTATTCTTCTTTGGATTATATCAAGAATCCAAATAAGAAAAAGAACAAAAAAAAATAGAAACAACATTTCGTAATATTTACGTTTTTCTTTTTTTTAAGTGCTCAATACAAAGTAGAGCAAAATATTATTATTTTTTTTTACTATACGAGATTATAATAAAAACATTTTACAACGCTACACAAAAGCTTTCATGTGTCAATACTATGACTGTACTTCCTAAGACAATGATTGGTAACTTGTGTCAAAAATGATTATTTAGAGAAATTTAAAAACAAATCGTACCTCTATTCCGAAACTTAAAGGGTGGGGGCATAAAGTCAAAATTAAAAATATCCTTGTGAGTATTTCTCGATTAACAGGTTAATCGAGACATACCTCACAAGTATATTTTCTTTGTTAATCAAGATATACTCACAAGTATATTTTTAATTCTGACCTTATGCCCCCACCCCGCCACTTAAGTTTCGGAAAAGCGCTAACGATTTTTTTTAAAAATATCCCTAAAATTCCTTTTTAATCACTAGTTACCAATCATCACCTGAGGAAGTATAATCATAGTATTGAAACCTGAAAGCTTTTGTGTAGCGTTGTAAAATGTTTTATTGTAATCTATTATAATGAAAATATTATATAATATTATAAAATGTTTATGAAGAATCTCTAAATATATAGCAGGAACACATGGGCCATATGTGACCGCAATACACAAAATAAAAGACTTATAAATATGTCAGATAGATTCTGGAATGAAAAATTGTCTAACACGGTACAGTGTAACAACTTTCTTAAGAGCAGACCTAGCAATGGATTTGTTATAATATTTCTACTTTATTTTTAATTTCTATTAAATGTTATATTTTCAACAAAAAATAAATAAATAAAATTTCAATTAACCACTGCGATTATAGGTAGCAAAGTTATTATGGTATCCATTTGTTTCATTTTTTTTTTTCAGTTTTTCTGGTGAAGTTCTTATTAAACGTAACGTTGACAGCATAATAAAAAAATATTTAAAAAAATAAGCACCAGCTGGATTTCACATAATAATAATAATAATAATAATAATAATAATAATAATAATAATAATGGGAAGAAAAAGATGATGGTGAATAGGATGAAGAAGTAGAAAATGAAGAAGATGAGGATAAAGAAGAAGGAAAAGGCAGAGGTGAATAATAATAATAATAATAATAATAATAATAATAATAATAATGGGAAGAAGAAGATGATGGTGAATAGGATGGAGAAGTAGAAAATGAAGAAGATGAGGATAAAGAAGAAGGAAAAGGCAGAGGTGAATGCTTGCTAACTAGGAATTATCAAGCACATATACTAAAATATTGTGTCAGCCCAAAATGCAGATTCTGTGATAAATATCCAGAAACGATTGATCATCTTGTATCAGGTTGTACGGTGTTGGCACCCACTGAATATAAAACCCGACATGACAGAGTGGGCCAATATCTGCACTGGAATATCTGCAACTTCAACGGGAAGAAAACAGAAAGAAACTGGTATGAACACCACCCAGACCCGGTTACGGAGATAGGACCTGTTACAATTCTATGGGATTACACAATACACCCTGACAGAACAATCAAGGCCAACCGGCCAGATATTGTTATTAAAGACCACAAACAAAAAAAGTGCCTCCTTATTGATATGGCAGTCCCTGCTGACTGCAATATATCTTTGAAGATATTCAAAAAGCTGTCAAAGTACAAGGACCTTGAAATAGAAATCTCGAAAATGTGGCATATGGGAACATCAACAATCCCTGTTGTAGTTGGAGCCCTAGGACTGGTTGAAAAAGATTGCAGTAGACTAATTGAAAGGATCCTGGAAGTCCATGCCTCAAGGAGATACAAAAAATTGTTCTGACAAGTACAGCCCACACCTTACGAAGGGCTTTATCCATGTAATTTTTTTTTTTTTTTTTTTCAGTGGAAAGTGTCATGACGCCATTTCTAACCTTAGGTCCCTGGGCGGGACCCGGAAAGAAATGTGTAAACGCCAGAAATCAAATGATAATAATAATAGCTGGCCACTCGTATTCGAGGATACCTGTCTATTAGGACAGCTAGTCAATCCCTATTGCAGACTCTCGCTCAAGCACAGTGTGTTTCATACTGCAACAATGCTGAGCAGACCTTAGTTACAGTTTTCTGGGATCAACAATCTGAACAACGCCAGTATATTCAAACGCTCAGTCACGATGACTTGTGACTTCATGCTATCACAATTATCAACGGACCCAAGTAAGAAGTAAGAGGGGGGAAATGATCAATAAAAAAAAACGAAAACGTGAATCATTGGCAGAAAAGAAGAAAATAAGGTGAAAATATACAAAAAAGAAGGAAAAACAGAAGGAAGGACGACGAATATGAAAAGGAAGAAAAACAAAAAATAAGGATACTCGATATAACAAAAGAGATAAGAGAAAATAATAATAATAAGAAGAAGAAGAAGAGAAAGAAAGATAAGTGAGAAGAAGAAAAAGAAGAAACGTCGAAAATAAGAAGAAAGATAAGTGAGATGAAGAAATACGTTGAAAATAAACATAAAAGAAGAGACAATAGAAAATAATGATGATGAGAAGGAGAGAGAAAGAAGAAGAAGAAGAAGAAGAAGAAAAGAGATAAGAAGCGTCGAATATTTCTCAAAAAAGAAAAAGAATAGGGAATAGAAAGATAAAGAAGAAAAAAGAAATAAAAAAGAGCGTCAAAGAAAATAGGTTTAGATAAGAGAATTAAATAAAAGAAAGGGAAAGAGTGTCGAGGAAAATAGAAGAAGAAGAAGAAGAAGAAGAAGAAGAAGAAAACGAAAAAGAAGAAGTGATAAAAAGAAGCGTCGAAAAATGAGGGGAAAGAGAATTGAGAAGAGGAAGAAGAAAAAGAAAATGATGATGAAAATACATTGAAAATAAACATAACAGAAGGAATAAGAGAAAATAATAATAATAATGACGAAAAGAAGAAAAAGAAGAAAAAAGAAGAAGAAAAAAAAAGATCATGGAGAAGAAGAAAAGGATCATAAGCGGTGAAGATTTATCGAAGAATAAGAATAAAGAGA
The DNA here is from genome assembly GCA_903632075.3 of Acanthosepion pharaonis. Lineage (NCBI taxonomy): Eukaryota > Metazoa > Mollusca > Cephalopoda > Sepiida > Sepiidae > Acanthosepion > Acanthosepion pharaonis. The sequence continues at coordinate 790,274 of CAHIKZ030001106.1, read as the reverse complement.
ATTGAGAAGAAGAAGAAGAAGAAGAAGAAGAAGAAGAAGAAGAAGAAGAAGAAGATGAAGAAGAAGAAATACGTTGAAAATGAGCATAAAAGGAAGAAAAGAAGAAGAAAAGAAGAAGGAATAAGAGAAAAAATAATAATGTGAAGAAGAAAAACAAAAACGAAAAGAAAAGGGAAGAAATAGAAGCGTCGAATATTTATCGAAGAAGGATAAGATAAAATAATAATGTGAAGAAGAAGAAGAAGAAGAAGAAGAAGAAGAAGAAGAAGTTTCGAATATTTATTGAAGAAGGGATAAGAAAATAATAATAATGAGAAGAAGGAGAAAAGAAAAAGCGAAAAAGAAGAAAAGAAGCGTCGAATATTTATCGAATAATAATTAGACTGACAAAAAGAAGAAAAAGAAAAAAGAAGACGAAGGAAGAGCAATGAGAAGAAGGAAAAGGGTCATAAGCGTCGAAGATTTATCGAAGAATAAGGAGAAAGAAGTAGAAAATACTTTGAAAATAACATAAAATAAGGGCTAATAATAATAATAATAATAATAATAATGATAATAATAAAACAACCAAAGCCAACCGCCCAGATATTAGGACAGCTAGTCAATCCCTATTGCAGACTCTTGCTCAAGCACAGTGTGTTTCATACTGCAACAATGCTGAGCAGACCTTAGTTACAGTTTTCTGTGATCAACAATCTGAACAACGCCAGTATATTCAAACGCTCAGTCACGATGACTTGTGACTTCATGCTATCACAATTATCAACGGACCCAAGTGTTCCGTCTACCCAATTTCACTCACAAGGCTTAGGTCAACCCGTGTTATGATTTACAGGCACTTTCCAAATGTGCTGCACACTGGGATCATCCCCCCACCCAGACCGATAACGTCAGGGGGTTTCCTTCCTGACAAATCCACCCTGGTGAGATTCGAACCAGGATTTCATGTCCAGAAAGCGTTGACAACATATAAAATAAACGTCCAACTGGTTTTCATATATTTTCTTACATACAACACATATATGTGTTTTAAGACATTTTTTTTTTTATGGGTATACATTCTTTTTTATAGATACAATTTAAGTAAATGCTCTGTTTCTAATAAACAGAATTAAACAACATTTACCGGCCTGAATGTCCGAGAAATCTTCACAGAAAATATACACCCTCCGACAGGATTCGAACCTGTATCCTATACGGAACCGTCATTTAGCTTGACGTGCCTTTACCGATTTGGTTACAGAGGAACGTTCGATTAGCATGTTCGATTTTAATGCTTTTAAACTATAATCTTCCATGAATATCTTACGTACATTCATATCTGCTCAAAGCGTATCCAAATGTAAACAATGACGTCACATTATATTTAATGTGCAAAAGTTACATTATTTTAAGATTTTTTATGTTTATACATTTTTTATAGATACAAATATTTAAGTAAATGTTCTGTTTATAATAAATAGTATTAAACAGCATTTACCGGCCTGAATTTACTTAAATATTTGTATCTATAAAAAGAATGTATACATAAAATGTCTTAAAATAATTGTTTGATTTTGTCCATTACATTTATGTGTGTTTTGTCAGAATCAATTTAGTATAATGTCGACTAAAAGGCGGACATAATTTTAAGAATTGTGGGTATTTGTAAGCATGCATATTTGTGTATATGAATATGTGAGTATATATATATATATATAAAAAACATTAGGCAGCATATGATTTACATACAAAGAATAATCACACATAGAATTAATCAGTATTAATGCGATTATTGGCGACATCCGTCGTTAGAAAACATAATATATGCATTAAAATCCTGTTCATCCATAGTGCGAGTTTTGATCCTTGAAGAAAAACTTGTTGTCTGTAGTTTTTCAGTTTATTTGATGTTAAAATGCTAGTACTTACGGACGGTCTTCCATCCATCATCAGGCATGTGTTTTTTTTCTTATAAAATCAAAAACTTGAGACGATATACCTGTATGTCGACCGAAAGATGTTTTTTGAATATCTGCTATTGTTGATGGATGAACAGGATTTTAATGCATATATTATGTTTTTCTTTGCGACGGATGTCGCCAATAATCGCATTAATACTTCTGATTAATTCTATGTGTGATTATTCTTTGTATATATATATATATATATGTATATATATATATATATATATATATATATATATATATATATATATATATATATATATGCATACGTTCGTGTGTGTATATGTCAACGCATCTATTTGTGTGCGTGTTCGTGCGCGAATCTTTAAGTGAGCGTGAATTTATGTCTCCATGTGTGTGTGACTATGTCCACGTTAGAGCTTGTCAGATGCCATTACTGGTTACTGAAAATATTTGTTCAGGTCAAATTTTGTAACAGAGAACTCTCGTCCCTAATAAGTACAAAAGCAACGATAAAAAAAAATGTCTATACACACAGGCACACACACAAAAAAAAAGGAATTAGAAAAATAATAATGCTAGAAAAAACATTTCGTAACATGTAGCAGCCAACCCATCAAAAATTAAAATAAAGTTACAAAATTTAAACGGACAAAATAGATGTCGAGTGAATGTGTGAAAAAAATTTTAAGACAAACTATGTTCACATTCGGTTCGTTGCTAGAATATTCCTCGGTAGAATATACCCGGGAAGAATATACCCGGGTAGAATATTCCCGGGTAGAATATTTCCAGGTATAATATTCATGTTACTACTCACCAAAAGATTTTTGGCACAACTGGGATTTATTTCGTTAACAGAATTACGTCCATGGAGAAAATATTTCAGAATTTTATATTAACTTTTCATTATTTATTTTAATTAACAATTTTCTTTCTTCTCTGTCATCTTCTTCATTTTCTACTTCTCCATCCTATTCACCATCATTTTCTTCTTCCTATTATTATTATTATTATTATTATTATTATTATTCCCCTTTTTCCTTCTTCTTTATCCTCATCTTCTTCATTTTCTACTTCTCCATCCTATTCACCATCACCTTCTTCTTCCCATTATTATTATTATTATTATTATTATTATTATTATTATTATTATTATTATTATTCCCCTCTGTCTTTTCCTTCTTCTTTATCCTCATCTTCTTCATTTTCTACTTCTCCATCCTATTCACCATCATCTTCTTCTTCCCATTATTATTATTATTATTATTATTATTATTATTATTATTATTATTCCCCTCTGCCTTTTCCTTCTTCTTTATCTTCATCTTCTTCATTTTCTACTTCTCCATCCTATTCACCATCATCTTCTTCTTCCATTATTATTATTATTATTATTATTATTCCCCCTCTGCCTTTTCCTTCTTCTTTATCTTCATCTTCTTCATTTTCTACTTCTCCATCCTATTCACCATCATCTTCTTCTTCCCATTATTATTATTATTATTATTATTATTATTATTATTATTATTATTACCCTCTGCCTTTTCCTTCTTCTTTTATCCTCATCTTCTTCATTTTCTACTTCTCCATCCTATTCACCATCATCCTCTTCTTCCCATTATTATTATTATTATTATTATTATTATTATTCCTACTTCCCTTCGCGTTCGTTCCCTTTTATCTACACGCCATTGAATTACTTCTTAATTTTGTTCACGGCGGTTTATCGTAAAATTAGGAATAATAAATTAATATTACTCATCAAGCTTATCTCGACATTGTTTGTTTACTATGATATTTGTAAAAAGATATTGTCATGTTTATTTGGTCTCTACCATTGTCCTTAGTCAGCTGCGACGCATCAAATCTGGCGGCAGGGTGTGTTCAGGGAAAGATGTTAGGTAGAAATCTGAAGTTCAAATGCGGTCATGTGTCTCCCATGATGGCAACCATTTTGTTTGCCTTGTTAATTCGGACTGTCATTTGCGTAAACGCACACCCAGCAAAAGCAACCAATTAGTGATCATGTGCCCATTAGTAAAATATGCGACCTAACGAAAAAAGAAACATTCTCAAGATAATCATCGTAATCATCATGTTTATCAAAACCTTTTTATATATATATATATATATATATATATATATATATATATATATAGATAGATAGATAGATAGATAGATAGATAGATGAAGAGGAGGAACGGTTTTACATAGATATGGGCATAGAGAGACACTGAGGAAGATGAATGTATTAGATAGATAGATAGATAGATAGATAGATAGATAGATAGATAGATAGATTAGAACAGAGTGAGGTGGATATGAACTGATAGGTGTTTAGATAGATAGATAGATAGATAGATAGATAGATAGATAGATAGATAGATAGATTAGAACAGAGTGGAGGCGGATGTGAACAGATAGGTGTTCAGATAGATAGATAGATAGATAAATAGATAGATAGATAGATAGATTGGAACAGAGTGAGACAGATATGAAGACATATGAGACATGGGTATGAACTGATAGATAGATAGATAGATAGATAGATAGATAGATAGATAGATAGATAGATAGATGAAATTTAAGAAGAAAAAAAGGAAGCATCACTGAAGAAAAAAAAAAATTAACACTGAAAATAAAAACATTCTTAAGAATTTTTTATTTTCTAAAATTTGGCCAAAAGCGTAGATATATTCACATGAAAAATTTTGTGTTGAGAATGACACGCAAAATTCCAAAATATTCGGACATTTTTTTAATTTTTTTTTTTTTTTTTTTTTTGTCTATAATATTTTCTGAATGTTTAAAGTTAATTATGTTTTATTTTTCCGGGTTTCTTTTTTATTGTCGTATTTAATGGCTGTTTGCAACTAAATTGGAAATGATGTCTGGGTTGTAAGAAAGTTTGAAAGTTGGACGAAAAGAATAAGAAAAGTATAAGGTCATGAGGAGGATTTGGCATCCAATTAACTTCAATCTTTCTTCGTTCATTTTCCCATCAGATTTAAGTGTGTTTTTATCCTACAGTGATGATTGCTTTTTTCCTCCTGATCTATCTATCTATCTATCTATCTATCTATCTATCTCAGAGCACTTCATATCTATCTATCTATCTATCTATCTATGTTCATATTTATGCCTCTTCATATCTATCCCACTCTGTTCAAATCATCTATCTATCTATCTATCTATCTATCTATCTATCTATCTATCTATCTATCTATCTCAGTCCACTTCATATCTATCTATCTATGTTCATATTTATGCCTCTTCATATCTATCTCAGTCCACTTCATTATCTATCTATCTATCTATCTATCTATCTATCTATCTCAGTCCACTTCATATCTATCTATCTATCTATCTATCTATCTATCTATCTATCTATCTATGTTCATATTTATGCCCCTTCATATCTATCCCACTGTTCCAATTCCATTCATCTATCTATCATATCTATCTATTCATCTCATTCATCTATCTATCTATCTCTCTCTCTCTATCTATCATTCATCTATCTATCTATCTATCTATCTATCTATCTATCTCAGTCCACTTCATATCTATCTATCTATCTATCTATCTATCTATCTATCTATCTATCTATCTATCTATGTTCATATTTATGCCTCTTCATATCTATCTCACTCTGTTCCAATCTATCTATCTATCTACCTATCTATCTGTTCATATTTATGTCTCTTCATATCTAACTGACTTTGTTCCAATCTATCTATCTATCTATCTATCTATCTATCTATCTATCTATCTATATATATATATATATATATATATATTTCAGACCACTTCATATCTATCTCTATATATCTTTCTGTTCATATCTATCAGATAGTCATAGGAAAATCTTCTGGGAAACAAAGAAAAGGTACTAAACTCTTATGTAATATCAGTCTTCCTTTATAGAACAGAATGCTAGACAATCTCCTCACAGATGAAGAAGAGATTAGAGGTATCAGAAATCTAGTTCTACAGACAGATATTGAGAATGCCATCTCAATCAACCCCTTATCCCCCTCTATATATATCTATTTGTTCATCTATTCATCTATCTATCCATCTCAGTCCACTTCACATCTATTCATCTGTTCATATCTATGTTCATATTTATGCCTCTTCATATCTATCTCAGTCCACTTCCATATCTATTCATCTATCTATCTATTATCTATCTATCTAGTCCACTCCATCATTCATCTATCTATCCCATCTATCTATCTATCTATCTATCTATCTATCTATGTTCATATTTATGCCTCTTCATATCTATCTCACTCTGTTCCAATCTATCTATCTATCTATCTATCTATCTATCTATCTATCTATCTATCTATCTCACTCCACTTCATATCTATCTATCTATCTATCTATCTATCTATCTGTTCATATTTATGTCTCTTCATATCTAACTCACTTTGTTCCAATCTATGCCATCTCAATCAACTCATTATCTCCCCTCTCTATATCTATCTATCTATCTATCTATCTATCTGTGTTCATATCTATATCTCTTTATATCTATGTGATAATCATAGGAAAATCTTGTTGGATACAAATAAAAATGTACTAAACTGTTATGTAATATCAATTACCTTTTATAGAAGAGAAAGATACACAATCTCCTCACAGATAAAGAAGAAACTAGAGGTAACAGAAATGGTGTTCTGCAGAAGGATGCTGAAAATACCATGGACTGAAAATGTGTGTAACGCGGACATTTTAAGGAAAATGGGAACAAAAAATGCTTATACACAAAATCAGAAAGATGCATGTGAAATTTTCTAAGACATATAACGAGGAAAGGCCTCCTGGGACACGTGGAACAATAAATAAATAATTTTCATCTTCCCAATTTCTCTCGCAATTGAATGAACTTTGAATCAAAGGTTCGAATACACAATCCTGTTTTGACCCGTAGCAAAGAGAAGAATACATGGATTTCTTCTTCTGTCAGGGTCATTATTGCGAAAATGAACACAAAAGTCGAAAACCGAGTTCATTTGTTTTAATATTCGCTTAAAGACGCTATTGATTCTAGAAACATCCCGATTCAACATTCCTGAGTTAACAACGACCCCGCCTCTCTTGCACCCACGTCACATACACTTTTGTAAACAGAAATAAAGTGATGGATTCTTTTTTCTTGAAACAAAATATTTACCAAATTCCTGCACTGTTTTATTCCTCGTATTTGCGTGAGCCACGCGGTGCGTAACAATGCTTGATTGCTGTATTTGTACAAGATAAAGTGGGCGACAGATAGGCTCAGACGTTATCGTCCGGAAAATGAAATTGGCGGTCCTAGTTCAAATTGTAGCCTAGATGTTTTTCGTTCACTTTCACAATAATAATATCCCTGGCATAGGCATGAATCTATCTCCTATCCCCTCTGCTATGGGTTAAACAGTGTTATATAGGAATAAAGTGTCGCTGCCGACAGTTGAGTTTGAATATAGATCGCCAGTGAGAAAACACGGGCGATCCCATTATTGAATTAAGTAGACCACGTGACCATAGAGAAAACGCATAAGTATGAAGTCGCGTGACGTCTAATAGATCGCCATTTCTTGTCTATCTTCTATACTATACGAATCGCCATTACTCGTCTATCCTCTATACTATATGAATCGCCATTTCTAGTCTATCATCTATATTATATGAATCGCAATTTCTCGTCTATCCTCTATACTATCCAGATCGCCATTTCTAGTCTATCCTCTATACTGTACGGGTCGCCATTTCTAATCTATACTATTTCCCTACTATATTCACTATACTATTTCTCGATTCCGATCATTATACGGATTACTATTCGAACGAATATTATCGAGCAAGTACGATAAGTGCAAGTGATATTCGAAGGTGTTTGACACCAGTATTGTTCAACGGCATAATATAGTTGTATCTGCGATTACAAGTTTCTACTACAACGAGCTTTACGAAAGTGATAATGAGTATTCGTTGGCATTACAAAAGTGACTACGAGTGTTCGTTGATATCACAATAAACAGGATGGTCGATTCAACGCTTTAGCATTCGATGGCAACCAATGTAAGAGATGGAAAACTCTGAATTTCAGATTGAGACGAAGACAACGGAAAACCGCGGCATTTCATTTCATCTGATATCATCGCAATTTAACGACAATATAAAAAACATGGAATCCGTGGAGATACACGGGTGTCAATATTCTGAAAGATTATGGCATTTAAAAAAAAAGCAGGCCACAAAAGAACGATAGAAAAAGAAAGAAAGAAAAAAAATGACGATTGTATAAAAGGAAGAAATTAAACCAATTTGAGTATAGAAAAAGATCCGCGAGAGAAATTAATTTGAAAGTCCAGGAAAATGAGGTGGTTCAGAAAGCAATTTTTTTGGAGAAGGAATGAAAATCTACATTATTAGTCCTGTCTGAGACCCGGGTAGGTTCTCCGAGGATCTGGGTAAGGTCGTAGGCGATGGCGAAGTCTCTGCAATACCTGCATTCAAAATCAGTTTTGTTGGAGTTTACTAGGCGATTTAGGTGGTCATGTTTGGCTATAAGTTGTGAGTAGCCGGAACTGTGAACTCCCTGAATGTGTATGAAGCATTGATACTGGTTTCAGAAAGTAACAGGAGTTCTGGTTTTGATTGGAGAAGACGATGTTCCACTTCTTGAATGTCGGAGCGTAAGACACTTTACAGGAGATGGTATACGAGGAACCTACCTTGTGCTTTTTTAGCTTGGGTCTGATAGTTTTGTTTATTTGTATTTTGATTGGTTTCATGTGAGCATTGGTAGTATTTTTCGTTTTTTTTTTGTTTACGTAATACCTATCCTTCTTTGTTTAGTTTGCCAGCGTAATACGTGTCCTTCTTTGTCTTGTATGTGTACGTAATACTTGACCTTCTTTGTTTTCTATGTGTACGTAATACTTCTCCTTGTTTGTCTTGTATGTGTACGTAATACTTCTCCTTTGTCTTTTTGTTTACGTAATACTTGTCCTTCCACGTAATACATAATTACGACATAATTGTCCTTCTTTGTCTACGTATTACTTGTCCTTATTTGTTCTTTGTTTATGTAATACTTCTTCTTTTTTCTTTGTTTATGTAATACTTGTTCTTCTTTTTTCTTTGTTTATGTAATACTTCTTCTTCTTTGTCCTTCTTTGTCTACATAATACTTGTCCTTGTTTTTCTGATTTTTATACGCGGTAATTGCCCTCAACGTCTCAAGTAGATTATTATTTATGCGTCCCATGTCATTTCAGAGCCTTCGACGAACATGTGTCCCTTACAACCTCCATTACAACGAAATTGTTGTAAATGCACACTCGCACTAGTATCTTTGTATACATATAATGTCGGGAAGGACATGTCCTAATAGGGAATATGCCCATTATCCATTACAAATAACCCTTTATCTGTATATTAGGTTTGTTAGAAGGCAACTGATTTCAAATTTCAAACGTCGTGAATATGACAATAAAGATGAGGGCAACAGTCCGAACAATATAAATGTGAATACCTACCTCTTCGTTTATATGTTACTTGTCTATTCCAAATATTTCAAGGTTACTGTTCACAGTACTGTGAATGGAGCTTAAAGCACTAACGTTAATAGTGATTCTTATATAGTCTATATCCCAGAAAAGTGCCATGTTAGTGGAGATATGGATCTTACCATACTCAAGTTCGCTCCAGATCTCAAGAGGAACTCGTACATACGATGAATCGCTATAAATGCTGGGAAGATGGTCGATAGTTTATGCAACTTCAGAAAGTACCTGACTCCTTGTGCCATACTCTGTCTTTACCAAATTCGGGTTAGGTCAACATCTTGGCTGGAACCTCTTCATGTACATCGATTTTCTTAACCTTTCCTATTTCTTCATTACATTTTTCTTTCGGTCTTTCATTCTAGTTTGAATTTATTTCGAAATTCGAAATTCTTTCTTTCTTTCCATTATTTTAAAAAAATTTTCTTGTTTCAATCTTTTCATTAATTGTTTAATTTCGTTTTTTTTTTCGCAATTCTTCTTTCTTTCATTCTTTAATTTTTCATTTCAATCATTTTCATTCATTTTTCCCTTTCTTTGTTATTTGCATCTGTTTTATTAATTCTCCCTTTTTAATATATTTTTTTCTTTTTCATCCTTTCTGTAGTTTCATTCTCTTTCTTAATTCTTTGTTTGTTTCTTTTTTTCTTTCTTTTCAACTTATTCTTCCTGTAATTGATTATACAATCATGATTTATCGATCGAAAATATATTTTCTTTTACTTCTTTCTTTTTTCTTTCATCTTCTTTCTTTCAGTCTTTAATTTTTCATTTCAATCATTTTCGTTCATTTTTCTCGTTCTTTGTTATTTGCATCTGTTTTATTAATTCTCCCCTTTTTCGTCCCTTTTCTCTTTCTTTCTTCTGTAGTATGAATCTCTTCCTTAATTCCTTCTTTTTTCTTTCTTTCCTTCTTTTCGACTATTTCTCCTCGTAATTCTTTGACTCCCGCCAGATAGTACCTGACACCTTCTGCCATAATCTGTCGTTACAAAAGTTGGATTAGACCAAAAATGAATATTACTGCCATATCCTGGCAAGAAGTTCCATGTCCTCACTTTTCAGCCATGACAGAGTTCAAATACGGTTACGCGGCCTAGATGCGTGATTAATTTCGTTCAAACCAACACCCACTTACCCGCAGACCTAAGCTTACCGATATTCTGTTGCTACTGCCATGGAAAATCTTCCGACGGTACCATTCTTTAACGTCACCAGTTAAGTCTTTTACAGCTAAGATCCGTCTTACAACATACACAGGGTCGAATTACCGCCATTCTTTAAATATTCCTTTGAGAAGAAGGGCGATCCCCCCCCCACCGAAAATTATCTCCGTGACAAACAGACTTCTGCGTAAATGCTTCCCAGGATCCTACAACCTTAAATGGTCCAGGTGTATGTGGTCAATCGGTATCTATCGGTAATCTTCATTCACTGCTTCTTCTTACGTTCATATTCCACAATTCATTCAGTAAAACTCTGCCTTGAGTGGCTCTTGACATTTATATTGTTGAACTTAGTAAAAGAAAGTGTTTTTTTTCTTTCATTTATTCATGCAAACAAAACCAATACTCAGACAGCTTCTTCTCGAGAACGGATCTTTTGTTGAACAGACTCCCAAGGGAATGCTTCCGCGATCACTACAAGCTTAAAAACCTCTTCAAGACTAGGGTCAGCGCTGACCTATCCTACGTATATTCATCATCACTATTTCCACGACTTACGTCCATACAGCACTAACTTGAGTGGCTCTAGGGCCTTGTTTTTAGTGAATGTTTAGTAAAAGAATCATTGTTGCGTTAGAATCTTTTATTATTATTATTATATTTCCTTTGATATCTGCACACGCGCGTGCACACACACACACACACATATATATATATATATATATATATATATATATATATATATATATATATATATATATATATAATATATGTATAAATAAAAGAAAGAATATACATCCCTACCCCTACCTAAACGTAACCACTTTTTCGAACGTAATTAATATCTGATACAACAAAAGTTAATGAAAATGAACACGCAACCACCCCTTCTCTGGATGAATGGATTTTTTCTGTATCCTTGGAAACAGTAAATTATGATTTTTTTGCCGTGCCTTTAAAACCCACTAAATCTTAAAATAAGTTACTCCAAAATTCGCTTGAGGATGAAATGGAACTAATGTTTGTTAATTTAATTGCAAAATAAAATTTGAAGCTTTTAGCTTCCATTTTTGAAACATGGTTATTCCTGTGTAGCGAAAAAAAACATATTTTAAATCAGTTAATTAATAATAATAATAATAATAATAATAATATATATATATATATATATATATATATATATATATATATATATATATATATATAAAGCCCCTTTGTAAGGTGTGGGCTGTACCCGTGAGAACATTTTCTTTTATATTTCTTTTGAACAATTTTTATTATTTTATGATTTTTATTATTATTATTATTATTATTATTATTATTATAAATGTAAATATGTAAGCAAAAACACAGTTATATAAAATGTTATGACCTTTTCCAATCAGGGTCAATAAGTTAAATCACGTGACTGAGCTGTTAAATTCATACCCCACCCCGCCCCAGGCTACTGTGAACACTCACTGTTCCCTTGAGAGTTCATAGTGCCCCAATGCGGGGGTGGGTTACTGTCCATGTTGAGAATCAATGTACTAAATTATTCTTATTTTTACGAGGTTGCAGTAATGAGACATCCAGTGAGAATTCAATTCTCTGAAGTAGGAATGGTTTACTTAGGGACTGCAGTAGCTGTCACCCACCCACCCCATCGATATATAATTAACAATGGGAAAAAGTACAAGAAGTTGAAATTCCTAACTTGATTGATTACCTCTTAATAAATTCTGGATAAGACTAAGGACTCAGAAACGTCCCTAGCCACGGCCCGGTGGCACCAGGATGTTTGTTTGTATTGCTTTTACACCCCAACCCACATATTCTCTTTAACCACAACACTTCCCCAACCACTAACCTTCATTAAACAAAACTTTGTTCAATATCTTTTTCTTCTTCTGTTAGTTCAGATCCTTGGCGATCACAACTCTCCACTACTTCCTATTCTTTCTAGCTTTTAGTAAAATGTGTCTTTTCGCTATCTCTCCAAATCTAAGTTTTGCCAACCATTTACACAATCTCGTTTGGTAAGTTATGAGCCGCTTTCCTTTGTCCTTCTTGCTTTCAATCTGTCCTCTGAGAATCAATTTTTCCAAGCCTTCTTTCCTCATAATGTATCCTAGAAATTCTAACCATTTCTTCTTGATGTTAAGTATAAGTCTCCTTTTTGTTTCCATGTTCCTAAAACTTCATCTAAAACTTCGGTAATCTCATCATCCTTCTGTAGAACCACATGCTTTTGCCTCAATTCTTTCCTTCATCTGTGAGGAGATTTTTCCAGCATTCTTTATCATATAGCGGGGCCGATATTACAGAACAGTTCAGTACCCTTTTTCTTTGTTAATAACGAAATTTTCATGCTTCTTAATACTTTGCTTTTCTTTTAGAAGGCATCTTTCGCAATCTCAATGCGCCTTCGGATTTCGGCGTCACATTTTCCTTTCTCGAAACACTTCCTAGATATTTTGGTACTTGCTTGGTTTAGGTATTTCCAATTCATAGTTCGTATCTAGGTCTGTTCCTATTGCTAGCAAACATGAATTCTGTCTTCTTACTAACGCCTGTGCATACTATCCCCGAACATGCCCGACCGGAAGGGGTTCGTTATTAGCTCCAGGCAGTGCTGTTTAAACTTTCTTCTTCTTCTGGCCTGGGCGATCATGGTTCTCCACTACTTCTATCCCCTTGTGGCTCTTGGCAGTATTTATTGTTTTACTATCTCTCTTAATCATTTGCACAAGCTCGTTATGTTACTTACTGCTTTCTTCTGTTCCTCTTGCCGTCAACATGTCTTGTGAGTGTTAAATTTTCCAACCCTTCTTTCCTCATTATATGCCCTAGAAATTTCGAGTGACAGAACCAATTTCAACAAGATTTAAAATCAAAGTTATCGATTTCCGTGAATTCTTAAACAAAATGCAATGAGTTGGTGTTAATTTTTTAATTTAGCATTAAAAATCCTTAGTAGATAAGATAATTTAGAATTCATCTTTTCTGCAACTTTCATTAATTAGTTGCGAGTTGAAATTAGTTCCGAGTTGAAATTAATTCTGCACCTCGAAAATTCATTTGTCTCTGTCTGATTCGAAGTATAAGTGACTTGTTTGCTTCCATTTTCTCTAAAACTTCGCCGTTATTCATATGTTCACTCCACGGTATTCTCAACATCCTTCTGTAGAAAAATGTATCTGCTGCCTCTTCTTCATCTGTGAGGAGATTGTCCAGCATTCCCTGCCATATAGGAGAACTGATATTAAATAACATTTCAGTACGCTTTTCTTTTGTTTCTAATGAAGTTTTCCCGTTTCTTAATACTTCAGTTTGCTTTAGGAAGGCACCTTTTGCTATCCCAATGCGCCTTCGGATTTCGGTGACGCACTTTCCGTCCTCTGTTGAAACACTTCTCCAATTTCTAATTCTCATTTTGTTTATTTCCAGATAAACTGACACCTGACTGAACAAAGAAGATTTCAAATAAAACTAGTAGAGACTTCTCTTGAAAATAGACGAAATTTGGCATCATCGTGTTATTAAATACCTGCAGAAAAAAGGGTTTAGCACCCCAAGGAAATTCATGCTGATAGGATTGCTATAGTTTTACTATCCATCCGTTCTCCTCGATGGCTAGGTTACCCACAGTTTCCATTTTGCTAATCTTACCTTCAATATGCCTTGGGAGTGTTAAATTCTCCAAGCTATCATCCTTATTAGAGAGCTCAGTGAAAATCTCAATCTCTATAGTACTAATGATCTAATAAGATTGCTCATTAACGCCTCTGTTTGTTTCCCAGTAGAGTAATTATGCGGTTTTTATATATGTAATGTCATCAACTCTTCTCTAGTGGAATTTTAGCAACCTCCTGGTTCCTCGTACTATTGATCAACCTCGTGTCTTCTTAATAGTACCATTCATCAACCTGGTGTGTACCTCATCCAACGTGGTGGATGCGTTGAGAAGCGTCTTGGAGTGCTGTGCTAAAACGGGATACAACTCATCTCCTCTGGACGTCATTTTCTTCAGACTTTTCTTTCGACAGCTGTTCTCATTGGATCAAAATTGCAATCTCCAGAATAAAACTGAAATGATTGTCAAAAGGTGAGTTAATCGCAGAAGACTTAAACGTTAGAATCGATGGCCATTGTTTTCGTTTCAATGGCTTTCTTTCTTTCTTTTAATTCTTTTTGTTTTCGTTCCTTTTTCTATTTTCTTTGCTTTTTGGTCTTTGTCCCTCCATTCGATTGTCTTTTCTTTTTCTTCCAATTCAGTTTACCGTTTCTTTTTCAGTTGCTTTCTTTCTTTCAGTCCCATGTATTTTCTTTTCTTTCAATTCTATTTGCTTGCTTTCTGCCTTTCTTTTTATCTAATTTCTCTTTTCCTTCACTACTATTTTCTTTCTTTCTTTTTGTCTTTCTTTCTTTCTTTCTTTCTTTCTTTCTTTCTTTATTTATTTATTTCTTTAAAGCCTTCCTTTCTTTCTTTCTTTCTTTTTGTTTTCGTTCTTTTTTCTGTTCTCTTTGCTTTTTTCTTTTTACATTTTGTCTTTGCGTTCTATTTTATTTCTTTTTTCTTCCAATTCAGTTTACTTTTTCTTTTTTAATTGCTTTCTTTCTCTCAGTTTCATGTATTTTTTTTTCTTTCAATTCTATTTGCTTGCTTTTTTCCCTTTCCTTTTATTCAATTTATCTTTTCATTCACTACTATTTTCTTTCTTTTTGTCTTCCTTCCTTTCTTTTTCTTTCCTTTCTTTCTTTCTTTCTTTCAGAAATCTCGTTACTTTCTTTTATATTTCAGTTTTATTTGCTTCTTTCTTTTAATTGTTTCTGCTTCTTTTAATGTTTAATGATTCATTTCACTTCGATTTTTTCTTTTTCTCTTGATTTCTTTCATTTGTGGTCACCTTTCTTTCTTTCCTTCACTTTTATTTGCTTCCTATCATATCTGGTCTTTTTTTTTCTTTCTTTCTTTCTTTCTTTCTTTCTTTCTTTCTTTCTTTCTATTCTTTCTTTCTTTCTTTCTTTCTTTCTATTCTTTCTTTCTTTCTATTCTTTCTTTCTTTCTATTCTTTCTATTCTTTCTTTCTTTCTTTCTTTCTATTCTTTCTTTCTTTCTATTCTTTCTTTCTTTCTATTCTTTCTATTCTTTCTTTCTTTCTTTTCTATCATATCTGGTCTTCTTTTTTTTTTTTCTTTTTCTTTCTTTCTTTCTTTCTTTCTATTCTTTCTTTCTTTCTATTCTTTCTATTCTTTCTTTCTTTCTTTCTTTCTATTCTTTCTTTCTTTCTATTCTTTCTATTCTTTCTTTCTTTCTTTCTATCATATCTGGTCTTCTTTTATTTTTTCTTTCTTTTCCTTTCTTTCTTTCTTTCTTCCTATTCTTTCTTTCTTTCTTTCTTTCTATTCTTTCTTTCTTTCTATTCTTTCTTTCTTTCTTTCTATTCTTTCTATTCTTTCTTTCTTTCTTTCTATCATATCTGGTCTTCTTTTTTTTCTTTCTTTCTTTCTTTTCCTTTCTTTCTTTCTTTCTTTCTATTCTTTCTTTCTTTCTTTCTTTCTTTCTATCATATCTGGTCTTCTTTTTTTCTTTCTTTCTTTCTTTTCCTTTCTTTCTTTCTTTCTTTCTTTCTTTCTATTCTTTCTTTCTTTCTTTCTATTCTTTCTTTCTTTCTATTCTTTCTTTCTTTCTACTTTCTATTCTTTCTTTCTTTCTTTCTATCATATCTGGTCTTCTTTTTTTCTTTCTTTCTTTCTTTTCCTTTCTTTCTTTCTTTCTACCTTTCTATTCTTTCTTTCTTTCTTTCTTTCTTTCTATTCTTTCTTTCTTTCTTTCTTTCTATCATATCTGGTCTTCTTTTTTTCTTTCTTTCTTTCTTTTCCTTTCTTTCTTTCTTTCTTTCTTTCTTTCTTTCTATTCTTTCTTTCTTTCTATTCTTTCTATTCTTTCTTTATTTCTTTCTTTCTTTCTTTCTTCCAAGAGTCTCGTTACTTTCTTTTATATTTCAGTTTTATTTACTTCTTTCTTTTAATTGTTTCTTTTTCCTTTAATATCCGGTCCCCTTCCCTCTTTTTCTTACTTTCTTTTTCACTTACATTTTTTCATTCTTTAGTTTCTTCCAACTCTGATTATTATTATTCATTTATTTGAATTTTTTTACGTTCTTTTTTCTTTTCTTTTTTTTTTTAAATCTATTGTTTTCTTTACTTTCATTTCTCATTATCATCTTTCCTTTCTTTCTTTGTATTTTTCGTTCTTTCTTTCTTTTCATACAATTTCTTGCTTTCTTCCATATATGCTTGTATTTTTGATTAGTTTCATTCGTTCCCTCGTCGTTTCATTCATTCAGTTACATTTACTTTTTTTTTTCTTTCAGCTATATTTAATTTTTTTTCAACTACATTTTTCTCTCTTTGCAATTTCAGCTGCTTTTCTCTCTTTATTTTGCTTTTATTTACTTCAGCATTTATTTGTTTTCTTTCATTTCTGGTTGCCTTTCTTTCTTTTTTCATTTATTTTCTCTTTGTTTTTTTTCCCTTTCATTTTTATTTTTTATTTGCCATTTCTATTCTTTTTTCATTTCAGTTTGCTTTTTTTTTTTCAATTCTATTTTTCTCGTTGCCTCTCTTTTTTTCCCTTTCTCTCACTTTTATTTTATTTATTTGTTTATTCATGTATCTATTCGTCTTCATTCATTTCCAGTTTGCTTTCTTTCTTTTTCAATTCTATTTTTCTCGTTGCTTCTCTTTTTTTCCCTTTCTCTCACTTTTATTTTATTTATTTGTTTATTCATGTATCTATTCGTCTTCATTCATTTCCAGTTTGCTTTCTTTCTTTTTCAATTCTATTTTTCTCGTTGCCTCTCTTTTTTTTCCTTTCTTTCACTTTGATTTTCCTTTTGTTTCTTTTGCTTTCTTTCATCTATCGTCGCCTTTCCTTTCTTTCTTTTTTCTCTCTTTCATTTTTATTTTATTTTATTTTATTTATTTATGCATTTATTTGCTTTCTATCGTGTATTGTTTTCTTTCTTTCCTTCTTCCTCCTCTTTTTTTCTTTCTATTTTTCTCTTAATATCTTTTGTTTTCTTTTTCCAATATCGCACACGTTTGTCTATCAATTTCTCTCATTCCCTCTCATACTTTTTCTTTCATTCACTCGTTGTTACTAGATCTATTTTTGTACCTGCCACATTGTCCGCACTTTGTTCTTTCTTTGTATAGAAGTCATTCTTCTCTGTCTCTTTCTCTCTCCCACCCTCTCTCTCTCTCTTTCTCTCTCACTCTCCCTGCTTCACTCATTTTTATTACACCCCTCTCTCTCTTTCCTTCTTGGTCCATTTTTGTCCCTTTCACATTTACCTTTGATTTTCCCTATCTTTGTTCTTCCTTCTCGTGAAATGGATTTTTCTTTCTTCCCCTCTCTCTCTCTCTCTCTCTCTCTCACACACACACACACACACACATTTTCTCTCTATCATTTTTGTAGTGCCACTTTGCCCTCACCTTGTTCTTTCTTTTCATAGAATTCATACTTCTCTCTCTCCCCCTCCCTCACTCACTCACTTTCGCTTTCTCTCTCTTTGCTCCTACCTCTATTTATTTTTGTCTTTGCTAAATTTCCCTCTTTCTTCTCCCTTCTCGTCAAATGGATTCTTTTTTTTCTTTGTCTATTTGTTTACTTGCATTTCTGGTTGCCTTTCAATTCTATTTTTCTCGTTGCCTCTCTTTTTTTTTTCCTTTCTCTCACTTTTATTTTATTTATTTGTTTATCTATGCTTCTATTCGCTTTCATTCATTTACTTTCTTTATTTCACTTCGATTTTTTTTCTTTTTCTCTTTTGCTTTCTTTCATTTGTGGTCACTTTTCTTTCTTTCTTTCTTTCTTTCTTTCTTTCTTTCTTTCTTTCTTTCTTTCTTTCCACCATTCAGTCTTCCTTTTTTTCTGCTTCCTTTAATGTTTAATATTTTATTTCACTTCGATTTTTTCTTTTTCTCATTTGCTTTCTTTCATTTGTGGTCACTTTTCTTTCTTTCTTTCTTTTTTTTTCTTTCTTTCTTTTTTCTTTCTTTCTTTCTTTCTTTTTTTCTTTCTTTCTTTCACTTTTATTTCCCTCTATCATATCTGGTTTCCTTTTTTTCATTCTTTATTATTTCTTTCCCTTTATATCTCTTGTCTTTTTTCTCGTTTTTTTTCTTTCTTTCTTTAACTCTTATTTATTTATCTATTTAATTGCTTTCGTTCGTCTCTGCTTTTCTTTCTCTCTCACTCTCTCTCCCCTCACCCTCTCACTTTCTTTCTTCATTCTTTCTCCCTTTCTTTTACCGATACAAATACCCTCGTCCATAACAAGTTACCACTCAACCGCCCTTTCCCCAACTGCTTCGCCTCCCTTTTCTTCATATTAGAATGATCGCTTCTTCCGTCTCCATCTTCCAAATTGTCTCCCAATATTGTCGATGTTCCTTCAGCTCCCCGCTTTTGTGTCGAACAGTTCAAGCGGGGCCACATATGTTAAAGCTAATGTCAACAACTCCCAAGAGCTCCGAGAAAAACCCTCACCTGCACTAAGTGAGCCTGGTAATCAGGCCTCGCAATCAAACTTTCTGCCCGTCATTAAATGGCACTCATTACCCGTGGTCAGTCATTCACATTGACAAACACACGGACTCTAGATAGAAACAGCCATATATAGAGGTCACTTTTATATTGTGCAAGTAGGCATGAAACCATTTAAGTAAACATTCTGGAGACCCGTTCAGAGCCAAGATTGAATAGATACTGATTATTAGACTAGTCGGTGGTGTAGTGGATAGCGGCTCGGATTTAGAGCCGAGTTCGAATTCCAGTCGAATTCATTGCATTCACTTACGTGATAATACCCTTCAGAAAGGTGTCAATCCTCTTCTTCTCCTCTCTCCGGCTATGGATAAAATTGTAGGACAGACAGGATTCTATAGCCTTGGATAGCAACTAGTCTAGGAGATGGACAACTCTGAATTCAGAACCTGCGGAGGGTTGTTTGGGCAACTTGGCCCTTCAATCTTTCTTCCTTTCTTTATTTCTTTCTTCAAAAAGTGTATTCGGTCCTTGAAAAAGTGTGGTTGGCCCTTGAAAATGTGTTGGTTCTGCACAAAGCCTTCACCACTATAACCAAATCATATGTGCTTGTTTCCTAGAAACTCAGCTGCTTGTCACTCATACGTCGAATACGACGCAAGTGTTCACCATACATTGGATGCTCCACATTTGTAGCTTTGTGTCAGACTAAACTACTTTTAGTACATTAATAACGTTACTATGGTGCATAGCATAACCTTATCTGCCTGTCATCATCTTGAAGCAGGATAGCAAGTGTCTACCGCCTCAACTTTTCCACTGACATGAAGTGGAGCGACTATGTAGAATTATTTGCTACATCCACTGCAAGGAACGTTGATTCACTCTGTCGTGCCAGAAGTTCTTTTGCTCGTCAGAATCCATCTTGCACATTTATAAATCTACCATCCGTCCATCTATTGAATAGTGCTGCCTTATCTCATCTGCAGCTCTTGCTGTACAAAAATGACATAATCCAATAAAGGGTCTGTAATGTAATTGATCTTGATGAGGCATCTAGTCTCCAGTCACTTTCTCACCAACGTGACAATGACTTTTCTAGAAATAATTTCAGGGCAACTGCTCTGATGAGCTTTTTAGTCTGGTGCCCCGATTATACGAATTTAAGCGTGCTACTAGATTGGTAATGATGTCTTGATACAACCACCATTTCTACTCTAACAGTTTCTTTTCTCGCACTTATCACCTGCGGAATTTCCTTCCGATTTCATGTTTCCCTGAAAACTACAATCTTTAAACATGTGAATACAACATCAATTGCCATCTTCTGTATTCTTGAACACTTTTCCTTTTTTTCTTCTTATTCTCTTTCAGTTCGCCCCCTTTAATCACCCGCGTTTTAGGGTCATCATGGAGAAAAATTATACATTTTGACATTACTCACGGATCTCGCCGATGTGACCTCTATCTTCTGGCTTTCTCCTTCTATCTTTTGGATAGAAGCCATTTCTGTGTTCAATTTTAAATTTAATTTAAATCATAGGGAGAAAAAATCAGTGGGAGGTTTCTGGTCCCCGAAGTCCTCCTTTGATCAGAATGAATTATACTTATCCAAGTACCTTAGGAGTAATTCCCTTGTTCAAATTTATATTTAATTTATATTAAAGATTAAAAAAAATACATTATTTACATTATTTTACTATTGTCCTTATCTTGGTCGCCATATTTATCACAACGTTTCGGCCGTTGTACGCTCCGGCTTTCTTCAGGTGGTTGGAATTTCGAACTGAACCTTTTATTTCGCTCATTGGGGTAGACGTGCCATTTTTGATGGATGTCAGTTATCAGTTATCTCCTGCTAATTTCCCTCTGAAAGTTCTCCACGCCTTTATCCACTGTGCCATGTGTCCGACACATGGCACAGTGGATAAAGGCGTTGGTTAGATCCAGTGACAGGACCCAAAGAGTGTGAGTTCAATACCCGGTTAAGGCAGTGGAGAACTTTCAGATGGAAATTAGGAGGAGATAACTGATAACTGACATCCATCAATCATGGCACGTGGAACTAGAACAGTCTAGAATAATGTAAATAATGTACATAATACCTCATCTCAGAAATATAGACAGACTCAAAAAAAAAATTAGTTGGGTGGGGGTGCCCTCTTGGCTAACACCTATGATAAAAATGAAATGTATACCCTGGGTAATGTAGTTTCAGAATATATATGGTTATGTGGGTCTATGTCTAAAACCATAGAAATTCGATAACAAACAGACGGACAGAGGCTATATCTTTAAATATATATAGAGAGATATGTCTGGCTTTTGGTAATTTTTTTAAAATCATTTCACTCAAAGTAAGGCGATAAAGTCACTTGGACGTAAGGAACAACTGAGAGTATTAAAAGAGAGAGAGGAAGATTGATATTGCATTTAATAATTAATAGGAGTAGATAGGTTCGCCTATCGTCCGGTTCACACTCCTCTCTGGTCTTTTGAACAGTAATAGAGCTTTATCCATTGTTTCCTGTTTAGGATTAGGTTTCCAGTTTCATCTAAAATCTTTTCAGTCTCTTTCGCTCTCAGTAGCCCCCTTGTGTCTTAGTGGTATTACCGTATTGTTTGGGGTGAATTGATAAAAAAAAGTATATACACTTATTAAAATAATAAGAAAGAGCAGTAAGATTTATAATCCGGCGTTCTTAGCAGTTATTTTTATTGAGAAACAAAAAAAGTGCCCAATACAAACAGTAGAGCAAAATATTATAATTATTTCCTATTTAAAAATATGATTCCATCGCGACAGAGAAAATGTCCATGTTTCAAAACTGAAACTAAATTTATAAATTTAATTCTAAAAATTAAATCTAAAATCCATAGTCTCGTTCCGACTTTTAGCTTGACGTGCCTTTACTGATTTGGCCACGAAGGAGCGTTCAGTTAGATTACAGTAAATTCGACCTTGCTAACCGGTAAAGGCATGTCAAGCTAAATGAAGGTTCTGTATAGGATACAGGTTCGAATCCTGTCGGAGGACGAATATTTTCTGTGAAAATTTCTCGGACATTCAGGCCGGTAAATGTTGTTTAATACTGTTTATTATAAACAGAGCATTTACTTAAATATTTGTATCTATAAAAAGAATCTATAAACATAAAAATGTCTTAAAATAGTATTGTATGTGTATACATATTTATTTAAACCATATATTATCATTTATATATCTATATACTATTTATATTTTTATTAAAGGCAGAGAGGTAAAAATAAATACGCTATCAAATACAAAACATACATTTATTTTAGCGATAAAGACTTCATATATCTTCTAGGAATGACACGAATAGATAATTGGTAATTTTTTCTCATGATCTCCCAGTGAGACAGATATAAATAACCATGTTAGACCACACCTGACTTGATTCATGACCTCACCTCACCTGATGGCCACGTGAGGGGAGGGGCCCGGTAAAACTCCACGCTCCACCCGGGTAGACGACATATTCAGGCAGACCTTACGCTATAACAACACCCGACTTTTTCTTCTTCTTTTTTAATCATTTACTCCAAGCAAGGCAATAAAGCCACTAGGACGCAAGGGGTTTCTGAGTGTTAGAGATTCTGAGAATAACTACCATTAAGGAGAGAGGACAATAAAAGACTAAGAATTAAGAAGATGACGATTGGCATTGCATTTGAATTTTTGAAAATTAACCCTTTGAATACTGACCACCGCTTTACCGGTGGTAGAGAAAAATGACGTAATGCTTAACCACTGGTTGAACAGTGGTAGAGAAAAATGGTTTGATGCCCAGTCACTGGTTGAACGGTGGGTAAACACAGTTAACTATTTTTTTTATATCTACTGTGAAACATTGCATACCAATTATTTACGAATTTTGAATCAGGAGCTCAGACAGAAGGTTTAAAATTGTTCAGGAACGCCGGCTTCAAAGGGTTAAAAGACAGAGAAGATAGTGGCCTGCTTTAGGATCTTAAATAGTTGTTTATTCTTCAGTGCTGCCTGAAGTTAGGATTCGAACAGCATCGCTACTTTAGCCTTATTTCCTCCAGAAAGGTTCGAACGAGCTACGTTACTTAGTTGCACCAGTTCAGACCTTCCCATCTAAGATGCATTCTACAGTCGAACAGATCATCCACATTCCATTTATAGTCCATTAATCCTTTGACCCCTGGCCACCGCTTTACCGGTGGTAGAGAAAAATAACGCGTTTACCAGCCACCAGTTGAACAGTCGTAGAGAAAAAAATGACTTAATGACCAGCTACCGGTTGAACGGTGGGTAAACACTTGTAACTATTTTTATATCTACTGTGAAACATTGCATATAAATTATTTGCGAATTTTGACTCAGGAGCTCAGGCGGAAGGGTTAAAATTGTTCAGGAACGCCGGCTTCAAAGGGTTAAATTGACGGCGAAGCAAGAAATCGGAAAAGAGTTACACAAGCGAGAAGTGCGATAAAAGAAATTGTTATCAAAGAACATACTTCTCGCCTTAACATAGGACTACTACTTTGAATGCAAAACCATGGAGAAGGGAAACCATTAATTTCCCCAATGAATCATTGCAATTCAAAGATAACAATGAAAATGTTTCTGTGTAAAGCCATAGTCATAGATCGCCTACATCATAACAGGATTAGTATTTAACATATCTATTTCAAATGCCTATTGCATTCCTTTTTTGTATTGTCATTAGGAACTAAATTAATAAGTAGGGTAGACTTGGTTATCTAGCTTTGGTTGGCAATGTGTCTAGAAGGATTACTCTTAATTAAAAATTGTTAATAGGCTCCTCTAGAAGACTTTGTCTATTCATTGAATTTGCTTGTCAAGGAGGATCTATTTGTGGCCTTGTTCCAAGGAATATAGTAAGCATTGAAAATATTGCAGAATTTACAAGAACATTAATATATTGTTTATATGTCGGAGAATCTATGTCTTCCCTGGGCACCTTGCGACAGGCTTCATGAATTTTCAACTACTTCTCCGGACGAAATAATCTTAAGGATTTCGAAGATTTTCAAATTGAACATTGATTTGTTGACTAGTTTATTTTTATTTTAACTTTTACTTGGTTACTTACACCAAGTATTAGTAGATGCAATAGTCTGAATTTCTTAAACATTGTCATTGTTATTAATCTTTATTGGTTCATTTTTTTATATTTTAGTTGATTCTTTATGCCTATTAGTAATCGATGTTGTAGCCTAATTTCTTAGATGAATCAGTATTATTTTTGCACTAGTTTATTGTTTAGTCGTTTGCGTAAACCATGTAGTGGGCGATGCACTAGTCATAATTTTTCAAATGAAATCATTGTTATTAATTTTCGAGTAGTTTAGGTTTTATTTTATTTTTCCTTACTTCTTTACACCTAGTAGTATTCGATGTAATAGTCGGAATTTATTTGATAAAACATTATTATTATTAGAAAATGTTGACTAATTTATTATATATCTTATTTTTGTGACTACCTTACACCTAGTAGTAGTCGATGTAATAGTCGGAATTTCTATTTGAAACCTTGGCATTATTAACTTACATCAAGTTTATCTAACATCATATTTTTTTCACCGCAAAAATCGTTTTTTAGATTCTACGACCGTTAATTAAGCGGCGCAGATCGTAAATAAAGAATTACGCGAGGTTTAAATTTGTACCCTGTATTTTAGGGAGTCAGGCCGAAACCTACTTTTACTGATTAGGTTACAAAACTCAAACAGACGTCATTCAGACATAGATAATTTCGTTATTAATTATAGGCTTATAAAAACGCTCCTATGAATTATAGGTTTCTAAAAATCCGTTAATAATTATCCCCTTCGTATTCCACTGGTGAGATGTAAGTTCTATTCGAGCAGCTTCTTTCCACGAATAGCTGCTTTGTGGAACCGACTCCCAAGTGGATGCTTCTCCTAGCACTAGAATATAAACCTGTTCAAGTCTAGACTTAACCGTTGTCTTCCCCACATATCCTCATAAACTATGCCTCTTACTCAGTAACCCTCTACTTCGACTGGCTCTCAGGACTTGTACAGGATCAACATCATTGTAAAACAAGATGCAATAGTGAATATTAAAGCGTTAAACTCTGCGATGAAACTTTATTATTATTACTTTTTGAGCTTATCTTATTTTTGTTGCTTTTTATCACGTTTCTGACGATTGTTCTTAGACTCTTGAAAAAAAAAGTCCGAAGAAGTATCTGCATTGTTACTTGTCTTGACCTGGCATCTCGGCTTCAGTCAATTTCCACACAGGAGTAATGTTGCTTCACTGTGCCTCTTCTATAAATACTTCCATGATAACTGTTCCGACAAACTTTCGTCAATGGTACCTAGACTATGAATTTAAACGCAGTACTAGATTGGCGGTTAGGTCACATCGATTTACGGTTGAAATCACTAGATGTAACCGTAAGTTCTATGCTAGAAAGTTTCTTCTCCCGCACTTGTCGTTGTGTAGAACTCTCTTCCGGCTTCTTACTTGCCAATCAAGTTTGATCTTCAAAAATTTAAAGGCAATTCAAACGTTATCTTTTGTATGTTTAATTCTTGTTCTTTTATTGTTCGCTCTCCTTAATAGTGTTTTCTCATATTCTCTCACAATCAGAACATCCTTGCGTCTTAGTGGGTTTATTGCCTTGCTTGGGGTAAAGTGATTTTAAAAAATAAAAAATTGTGTGACCGTTACAAAAGCAGCATTTAATGAATGATATAATAATTCCTTCATGGGTGATGGAAACCTCTAAGATAACGACTCGTTGCGCCTTCTCTGGCTAACATTCTCGGCCGACATAAAGTGGAAAGACTATATTGAATCCGTTGCTAGGTCACCTGCTAAGAAATTTCGTCCATTGTGTTGTGTTAGATAATTTTTCTCTCCAGAATCTATCTTGTTTATAAGTCTCGCATTCGTCCATGCTTGCAATATTGCTGACACATATGGTGTGGTGCTCCTGGTAGATATTTAGTGATTCTTGATAAAATCCAAAGAAGAACCAAGTACATTATTGGTCTTGACTTGGTATCTCAAGTTCGGTAACATTCCCACTGTCATAAAGTTGCTTCCCCCTGTCTTTTCTATAAATACTTTCATAGTAAATGTTTGGATGACATGCTCACTATGGACTTTATAAATTTAAGCCTAGTACTAGATTGGCAACAAATTTAGAGTTGCATTGGTTAAATGTAACCGTAAGTTCTATGCTAACAGTTTCTTCCCTCGTACTTCTCGCTTGCGGAAGTCTCATCCGACTACATGCTTTCCAGTTAACTTTCATCTTCAAAAATTTAAATTTATATCTACTGTCTTCCCGATTACTCTTCTGTTCTTCCTGTTTCTTAGTAATGTTTCTGTTTCTAATTCTTTCACACGCAGTAACCTCTTGCGTCTTAGTGGCTTTACTGGGTAAACTCGATTTAAAAAAAAACAAAAAAACAAGTTCAGTACCAGAACAGATAATTTTTTTTATTTCTAAAACGATCTATTTGTTCATTTAATCAGATTTGAGGAAGTGGTTCGTGCCGAGAAATTTTCAGCACCCTGTCCTACTATTTGTTTTTGTTTTTTTTACAGACTCGTCCAAAGGACTGTTTTCTTTTTCTATTTTTTTTTATTTTATTTTATTTTATTTTTTTTTGTCAAGTCAGTCAATCTACCTTGACAAACAAAGAACCCGCATTAGAACAAGGCAAAACACGACTTAGAAAGTCATTTCGCTTCAGTCGATAAAGAAATACATCGATATTCTTATGCTGTTCTTTTTCTTGACGAATCGTTGAGAAACTTTCTGGAAGAATAAGCTCAAAGAAATTACGCTTCCGTATCTACAATGGCGCTGAAGTAAGTTTAGCTTTGGAAGTTCAAACAAAATCATTAAATATTATCCCTTGGAAATTCCGGCGAGATTTTAAAGTCTATTAAGGGACACAAGCTGTATAATAATTTTATAATTTTTGTTTTGTAGTCTACTTTTAGATACGAGACAGTCGTTTTTGGTAACGATCGTAATTGTTCGTGGTAAGAAATTTAATAAAAGGGACTATTTTTATATCTCCTTTTTTCCCCTTGGGCAGTTTTATTTAGTTGCAAATTTCATTTTTTTTCTTTCTTTTTTTGTTGCGTTTTTAAGTTCATTTTTTTTTCTTTTTTGTTTCGTTTTTAATTTCATTTATTTTCTTAATCCTACCTTTTTCTTTGTTTTCTTTTTTTTTCTTTCTTTTCGATTTTTTACTCTTTCTATTTAAATCTCATTATCTTTCTCTCTTCGTCCTTTTCTTTGTGTTTTTCTTTCATCGTTTTGTCAATTATGCTTTCATTCGTTAATTTTTCATTTCAAGCTTGTTATTTCATTTTTTCTCCTTTATTTGCGTCTATTTCTTTTCATTATTCCTTGTTTTTTTTTTTTTCTCTTACATTCTTTCTTTCTTTCGTTCATTAATTCTTTCTTTCGTTTCCATTTTTTTACTCATTTCTAATTTTCTTTCACTTGTTTTCCTAATTCTTTCAGCTTTTCTTTATCAATTCTTCTTTTTGTCATTTTTATTTCTCATTTCAATCTTTTTTTTCTTCCCTTTTCTTCTTCATTTGCATCAATTTTATTCATGCTTCCCTTTTCTACATTACTGTTCTCTCTCTATTCATTCTCTTTTTAGCTTCAAATTTTATCTAAATTCTTTTTTTCTAATATTTAATCATTTTTTTCTTTCTTTAATTCTTTCACCTCATCTTTTTTCTCAATTCTTCTTTCGTTTATGCTTTCATTTTTCCTTTCAATCTTTTTCGGTCATTTTTCTTTCTTTGTTATTTGCATCTATTTTGTTAATTCTTGCTTTTTCGAACTTTTTTCATTTTTTCTGTAGTTTCAATTCGTTCTTTAATTGTTTTTTTTTCTTTCTTTCTTTCTTTCTTTCTTTCTTTCTTTTCGACTTCTTCTTCATACAACTATAAATTATTGATCTGAAATATAGATTACCTTCCTTCATTCCTTTCTTTCTTTCTATCCATTATTTAAACACTTTTTCTTTTATTCCACTCTTTTCATAAATTCTTTCATCTCATCATTTTTCTCGATTCCTCTTGTTTTTTCATTTTTTACTTTTGTTAATTTCCATTTTCATCCTTTTCGTTCATTTTTCTCTTTCTTTGCTATTTGCATCTATTTTGCTAATTCGTCATTTTTTCGTACTTTTTTCCTTCTTTAATTCCTTCTGTAGTTTCAATTTCATCCTTAATTCTTTCTTTCTTTCTTTTTTCTTTCTTTCTTTTTTTCTTTCTTTCTTTCTTTCTTTTTCTTTTCAACTTTTTTCCCGGTAATTTTTCATGCAGCCATAAATTATTATTATCTGAAATATACTTTTCTTACCTTTCTTTCTTTCCTTCTTTCTTTTTCTTTCTTTCTTTATTTATTTATTTATTTATTTATTTATTTTATTTAAGCACTTTTTTCTTTTATTTTAATCTTTTCATAAATTCTTTCATCACATCTTTTTCTCGGTTCTTCTATATTTCATTCTTTCATTTTTCATTTCAATCTTTTTTGTTCCTTTTTTTCCCTTTCTTCATTATTTGCAACAATTTCATTAATTCTCCCTTTTTCGTCCTTTTTTTCATTTTTTTCAGTAATTTCCATCTACTCCTGAATTCTTTCTTATTATTTTTTTCTTTTTCTTCCTTTTTTCTTTCTTTTCTTTAGTTTCTTTTTATCTTAGTCTTCCCGTAATTCTTCATGCAACTATACATTATTGATCTGGAATAGACTTTTCCTGTCTTTTGATTCATTCATACTGTCAATCATTGGTCCTTCCTTCCTTCCTTCTTTCCTTTCTTTTTATTACATTTTATCTTCTGTTGTTTTTTTGTTTGTTTGTTTTTTTGTATAATCCCTTTTTCTCCTCTCTTCTCAGTCTCTCTCTTCCCTTCAATCGAGGTTCCCTTTCTCCTGAGGAAGCGCCTCTATTCTTGTCCAAGGTAAAAGCCAGCTGTTGTCTCACGTGACAGCCGGACACGAGAACAATGACTCAGTTAAACAGACCGTAGATAAGATGACAGCGGACAGCTGAAGTTCCAACTCATAATATCAATATTTACGAAGGTTAAATTAGTGCGTCACCGGGGCAAGTGGACTTAAAGGGATGGAAGAAGATTGTACTGCGCCAATATTCCAAGTGAAGGAGAGTATACACACCGCATTCATTTCTTTAAAATTGCTGTTAAGCACTGACTACTGGCAACAGAACAAGCGTTCTCAAGCAGTGGGGAATCTTACTTGCCTCACCCCTACGCCCCAGGTGGAAGAAGTGGCGGGAAAAAGGCTGTACATCCACTGGTTTCATTTGTGTCGACATATCTTTGTGAGTCAAGATTTTCAACTTTGGGCAAATATAAATAAAACAATGAAGTAGATAGGAAGTCAAAAACGACCGGTGTTTTAACATTTCGAGCACTCCTCCTCCTTCCATGTGCTGTGTTCCTTCAGGACGTCGGCGATCATGGCCCTCCACATCTTCTGGTCCCTTGTAACTCTTTGTTTTGTCTTTTTGTTATTTGTCCCAAACCATGTTCCGCAAACCCTCTGCTCAAGCCCATCAAGTATTTTACGCGCTGCTTTCCACTGTCCCTCTTTCCCTCTATCCGCCCTGCGAGTATCAGATTTTTCAAGCCATCTTTCCTCATTACGTAACCCATAAATTTCACCTGATGTTAAGTATGTTTCCTTTTTGTTTCCATTCTCTCCAAAAACTCGTCGTTGCTCAGATGTTTGGCCCATGGTATCCTTAGCATCCTTATGCAAAACCACGTTTCGGTTGCTTCAGATCACTTCTTCATCTTTGAGGAGATTGTCCAGCATTTGCTACTATACAGAAGGACAAACATTACGTAACAGTTCAGTACTCTTTCCTTTGTTTCCTGAATTGGCGAAGAATATCATAAGTTCCTCATGGACTGTAATATTCATCAGAATGTAATCGATTTAAATATCCTAAGCTTTTATTGAACCTTTTTAAGTCTATTGAATTACAATACCCTGGCATTCTACTGAACTTTTTATTTATTGAAGTATGCTTCAGTTTATTTATTTAATAATTAGTTATGAATTAAAACAAATTACTGTACATGTACTTGAGTTTAAATATTCTATTACTATTAAATTTGTAAACCTCCTCTATAACAAATAATCCATATAAATGTATATCTACTAATGGAAAAGAATGATACCATTTTCAATAATATATGCATATTATTTGGAATGCATCTTTTGAGTCAGACAATCTTGGAAAGAAGGAGGAATAACATGTTTGATTGATTGATTGATTCATTAATTTTCTATGGCTTATTAACATTTTGCTGGTTATTTAAAGCCAGAAAATAATTTTAGTCTGTAAAATTTTTTTTTGTTTCTTTTTTTTAGGAGATATTGATTTAGTGATACAAGTCTTACTAATTAACCCATAGCTGGGAGGAGAAGAGGTGGATTCATGCTTAATCAGAATTGTATATACAAACAAGAAATTATAACGTGGACATAAAGTGGGGGATCAATTCTATATTACAATCAATATATAAACTGATCTCTCATTTTGTGACCTCGTTAGTTTCTATACACTTATATTCCAGAGAATGTAAATAAATCTAAAACACGTGCCTGTGTAAAAAAAATCAGTATTTGATTGATTGATCAATTGATTCATTTTCATGGCTTATCAATCCTTTGCAGATAGTTAAAGCAAGAAAATAGTTTTTAGATTCTAAATTTTTTTCTGAGATAATAATGATTTAGTGATACAAGTCTTATTAATTAACCTATAGCTGGGGGAAGAAGGTATTTGAACATAAGTGAATATAGTGAATCCAACTGGAATTAGAACTCAGATCTCTGATTTCCAATTCCAAGATGTTTTCCATTACACCACCCACACATTCAAGTAAACAGCATCTGAACTTTTTTTATTTATTGAAGTATACTTCAGTTTATTTATTTAATCATTAGTTATGAATTAAAAGCAAATTACTGTACAAAAATCCATCAACAACTTATGTTGCTGTTAAAGTTTTAAAAGTCATCTATAAAAATAATTCATGTAAGTGTCTATGTGTTAACATAGAAAAGAATAAAGATTTTCAATAATTTGAAATGCCAATTTTTAAGCCGGTAATCTTGGGAAAGTGGGGTGGGCGATATTCTGACATGACAGATTGATTCATTTATAAACAAGAGGAACATAAGAAAATAAAAAAATAGAGCAATTGTTCTCAACGGGGTGGGGGTCCCATTCCAGGGGAAAATTTCATGATTTCATAGAGACGGGGAGAGAAAATCATTTACTTTTTTTTGTTTTTTATTCACAAAAATTTGGTTATTGAATTACAATACCCTGGCATAATACTGGACATTTTGCCTATTAAAATACGTTTCAGTTTATTTATTTAATAATTATCTGTGTATTAAAAAAATTACTATGTGTTGTAGCATACCTACGGGCGATAATAGGTATTTCTCCATTCACATAAATACAGTAGTAAATACTGTATGTTGGTATGCAGTTGGAGATTCGTCTCCAGCTGTGCTGGTCAAACTCTCTGCCTCCAAGCACAGAGGATCCCCAGACGACGCTATGTCGAAGAGCAGTATCTCGTCTCGGGAAACAGCTACTCGACCTCGTTTTATACGGGGTCTTCGGGGAATCTTTGGTCGAGACTACAGGCACGGATACCCGACATTAAATTCGGCCTTGTGCCACATCTGACCGCGTGGAGCAGTTGGCATATATCCCGCAGTTGGCTATTCACTTTATTCCCTTCTAGCAGTTGACTACTTCTACGCGCCGCTGGCGAATCTGATATGTGTTGTTCTTGTCCTAAGTATTATCGTTCATTACCAACCTTCGTTTGATTATTCTGTTCAGTAACCTTCCCTAGGTTAGAACACTATAACTGTCTATTCCTATTAAGTATGTAAATCTCGTCTAGAAAATGAATCTAATTAAATGTATTTCTATCTATAAAAGGCAGGAAGTGTGTGTGTGTGTGTGTGTGTCTGTGTGTCTGTCTGTGTGTATGTGTAACGAATGCACGGCCGCAATTTTCGACGGATTTGCACCAAAATTTACATGCACATGCTCCAAGTTAGAGGGAAGGCCAAGACTGACTTTGCATTCACAAATACCATCGATAGTGGAAATAATCGGTTTTTTCATGCTTCTACGGCAGTTTTAATGTAGTTTTCGGCCATTTTCTACTGGCCAGAGTGAGAGCCTATAGCTGGCTGTCATGAATAGGCAGGAAGATTCTATTGGCCAGCGTGAGAGCCAACAGCTGACTGACACGAATGTTAACTAGCATGCTAGCATGCAAAAAAATAAAAAATCGATAGCTGCATTCGTCACAAGTGGAAAAAATTTAAACCTGCATGACACTTTACGCCATTTTGTTTAGTTCTTTTTTCGTAACAGATTTAATGTTTAGTATAGAGCTTAGAAAAAATTCGCAGTGTGAGATAAGCAAGAAGTAAGGCATGTAGCAACACCAGCACGGCAAATGGCACTCGTGTAAAGGCAAGGAAGGGCAAAAATATTTTAAGTCAAGTGATAGTGATTGCTGTATTAGTCGTACGATTTTTGAATCAAGCACGGGCAACGCCTGGCCATGCTGCTAGTATGTACTTATATGGAAAAGAATGAAAATTTTCTATAATATATTATTTGGAATTCACTTTTTGAGTCGTACAATCTGTGGAATGTTGGAGTTGGTAAAGATATTCTAAAAATGGTGAAAAAGATGCATGGGACACATAAGGTTGAGACCCTCTCCATTAGAGAGAACTATTCCACGAAATCATGCATTTATTGTATAGTGATGTCTCCCTCTTCTGTGATATTAGAATAATCCTAACCTTGTACTGAGTACAAACCATCTGCATACGGATAGAAAAGGAATTCACTAAATGCCCAAAACTGGAAAGGGGTTAAAGACAAGGAGGTGTCTTCTCGCCAGATTTATTCAACCTTATAGCAAGGCGATTCTAAGAAAACTAGTTGTCATACTAATATTTATTATTGGCGAACACAATCTTAGCAACGCATGATATGCTGATGAAGGAGAAGAAGAAGAAGGGGGAAGAGAAGAAAAATAAGGGTATTATATATGTATTGGTGGGGGTGAGTAATTGAAATGTTTTTTTTTTTTTTATCCAGCCTCATATGTGCTTAAGGGGATTTTTTCTTCTTCTTTCTTCACATCTTCCCCTCCCCTTCCCTCTATCACATACAACGTTGTGCATTTCTCTATTCATTTTTTAAAAAAATAATATAGTGTTCATTAATTATTTTATTAATATAATGTTGAGAGATCAATTGATAAAATCGCCTGAGGATACCGTAAGATTGAAACCAAGGTAGAGGATTCAACAGAGTATATATATATATATATATATATATATATATATATATATATATATATATATATTTTGGCTGACGATCGCTAAAGCGTGAAACCCAGGGTCACAAACTCACATCAATCCAACCAAATATGTTAGCTCTATCTCAGATATTGAGCGCTTTCTAATAGGTACCGCGCATATAATATATAAATAATTATACATATATATATTTATTTATATTTATAAACACACACTTTTCACACACACACACACACACACACACACACACACACACACACACACACACACACACACACATATATATATATATATATATATATGATAAAGAACAAATAAAATGTTTATCAGTCTAACATGTTTCACTTTTATTAAAATTTCGTCAGTGTAACATTTCCATTGCTAAACATTTCTTGTTTGTTCATCATCTTATACTGTTAGATTCTGATCCATATTTGATCTATATTTGATCCCCCCCATATATATATATATATATATATATATATATATATATATATATATAAACACATTTATCCTTTATGGGTCCATCTTTAAAGTAGTTTCAAGATTTCATACCCCAGCAGCCAGCATCTTTCCAGGTGATGAAAGAGTCAGATAATCGAAATAAGTGATAATCATATATATATATATATATATATATATATATATATATATATATATATATATATATATATATATGCCCTCGAAATAATTCGATGGAGCTCTCGGAGAGGAAGGTGTGATTTTAGAAACAGTCGCTGCTAATGCAATGCTCTTCTACACGATTTGAGCTCTCCCAGCTACTGACGTCTTTCGGATAGTAAAAACACTAAATTCTCCCTTCCTCCCTGTCGTGCGACACTAGCTTGGAGGTAGAATCTCTGACATGTCAAATCGGTCGAGTTTCGACCTCGGCTTGAAGCAATCGGATATCTACCACACTGATGATCTGTGCTACAGCAAAACAGTCTGTCTGTGGATGACTATATATATATATATATATATATATATATATACCAGATTGATATAGACTTGAGGAAGCCCAGAAGACACTACGGACGAAACGCTCTGACAGCAATAACAAAGATGAGGACAATAGTCCGAATGTAAATAGTGTAAGCAATGACAACACATCGTAGAAAATTAGTCAGAAAGCGTTTTGGCTTTTGGGAATCTTACCGTAAAGAAAACTCTTACAAGGCTTAAAGTACTGGGCACTCAGTGAGGACCAAACTTACTCAGTTAATCAAGTGCCATACGTGATACACGTTTGGAGAATGATGTCTCTTTCGTTTCATGACTGAGTTAGCAGAACATTTTCCGGCAGTCGGTTACTGTTTCTTTCTGTTGTAGTCTTGTTGCCAAAAAAAGGCAAGACGATCCAGTCTGTACTACTATTCAACCCATATCTGGGGGCAGAAGAGACGGACTCATAACTTTTCCAAGAGTATTTGTGCGCAAGTGAATGTAATGAACTTGACTGGAATTCGAACACGGCTCTTCGATTAAACAAACTTATTACTCAGTTGTAATTGATGCTTACAAAGAATTATCCCACGTCGAGGATCCCAATGACTTTTTTTTTTAGATGTGGCACAGAGCCGAAAGTATGGGGCACATAGTGAGGATCGAACTCACTACTAAGTTGTAATTGTTCTTGTGAGAAAAGCTTGCTAACCATTACACCATATAGAGCTACCCTAAAAAGAATTGTTATAGTGTTTTTCAAACCGTAACTTAAATGTGGCGCAAGGCCGAAAGTGTGTGGCACCTAGTGAGAATCAAACTCACTATTCAGTCGTAATTGATCCAATGAGACTAGCTTGCTAACCATTACACTATGTCTAAGTGCTCAAAATTATATGAATTTAAGCCTCCAATTAGGCTGGCATGTCGCTCTCACCCATTCGCTGTCGAAACTTTTAAATGTAGCCGTCTCTTCTACTCCAATAGCTTCATGTCTCGCACTTCTCGCCTGTGAAACTCCCCCTTTTCATGTTTCCCTGATCGCTATAATTGCTAACTATTCAAATGTAATGTCAATCGACGTCTCCAGATACCTTGATCTATCTCCTATCCTTCTCTTCATCCTTTCCTCTATCACTCCTATTTGCTCTCGCTCCAACTTTCTGTAACCCCTTGCGTGATAATGGCTTCCCGCCTTGCTTCGGGTGAAACGCTTAAAAAAATAAATTAAGTGAAGATTAGATGTGGGACAAGGGCGATAGCATGTGGCACCCAGTGAGGATCAAACTCACTATACAGTCGTAATTGATCTAGCAAGACTCGCTTGGTAACCATTACACCGCGTCGAGGCGCCCTAAAAAGAATTGTCATAAACGCAAGCAGAGAGAGAGAGAGATGAAAATTTCTAAAGTATATTAAGAAACAAGATATTTGAATCGATTCCTTTTTTTATGGCGGAATCGATCAATCGATAAATGTATGTGTCACGACGAGCGT
Source organism: Acanthosepion pharaonis (assembly GCA_903632075.3). Classification (NCBI taxonomy): domain Eukaryota; kingdom Metazoa; phylum Mollusca; class Cephalopoda; order Sepiida; family Sepiidae; genus Acanthosepion; species Acanthosepion pharaonis. The sequence continues at coordinate 754,211 of CAHIKZ030001106.1, read as the reverse complement.
AAGTATGAATGCAAGTGGGATTTTGTTCTACCCGACGGGATTGTTCTGCGGACGGATGACTGATTATTGAAAATAAAGTGTAAGATCTAGGTAATCAATCATAACCGTCGCTCGAATGCAAACCGAATGGGAAAAGAACGGCGAGAGTTTCGGGTGCCGAATAAAATGGACACAAATAGGAAAGAATCTAGGTCACCATGGCTAAAAACAATGCCAAATATAAAGTACCAGAGAATGAAAACGAGGCTGGAAAAAAATATATATATATAAATAAAATAAAATGGCGTCATTAACGGAAATGGAGAGAGAAAGCGACAGGAAGAGAGAAGGATAAAACTTCAATAGAGAAAAATCGAATGAAAAAAGAAGATTGATAAAAACGGTTGAATGAAAGGGTAGAGAGAGAGAGAGAGAGAGATAATAAAGGGTGAATGTAGAGCGAGTAAGCTACAGAGAGAAATGGGGAGAAAGCCTAGGGAAATTGAAAGAGACACAAAGAGGGAGAGAAAATATTTCTTTTGGGGTGGGGGGTGTGGGGTAATCATTTCACCCCCCCCCCCTCCAAGCAAGGAGATATTGTCACAATGTCACAAGGGTGCATGGGTTTACTGGGACCGAAAGAGAACAAAAACACTTGGTGGACTTATGGATAGCGGCTCGAATCGAGGAATCGGAGAGCCGAGTTCGAATTCCGATCGAATACATTGCATTCACTTATGTCCGAATGAATGTGCTAAATGGATTCATATTTAGTTAAATAAATATTCAATGGCATAATTTTGTTTTAATTTTACTTAAAAATTGGGACGATGAACGTTCCGGACAATCCAATAGTGATTTTCCAAACGTAGCTTATATGTGGCACAAGGCCGATAGTATGGGACACCCAGTGTAGATCGAACTTACTACTCAGTCGTAATTGTTCTAGCGAGACAAGCTTGCTAACCATTACACCGCCTCGAGGTGTCCAGGACAAGCCAATAGAATGAAAGGAGGAAGGCAAAGGGAAGATGAAAAATTTTAAAGAGCCAAGAACAGAATATATATATATATATATATATATATATATATATAAAGGAAAAGATGAAAAATTTTAAAGAGACAAGAACAGAATATATATATATATATATATATATATATATATATATATATATATATATATTTTCGTTTGATACACTTGGGAAAGGTATGAATCCTTTTCTTCTCCCAACAGCTATGGGTAAATAGCAGGACAGACCGGGTTCTATAGCCTTGAGTGGTAACTGGTCCATCGCAGAAAGAAATGGCAACCTACTGCAGGAAAAAAAATCTGCCTTGTCAGTCATGTATCGAAAAATACATGATCGCCTAAGCGCTTATCATGGATGGCACATAACTGACTGATATTATGCTGTGGCCTTGTTAGGGCCAGAAATAAAACATAAGAGAGGAAATGAGTTAAACAAATATATTAACAGAAACAGTAACATAAACATATACAAACGAGAGTGTTACAACAAGAATGTTTGGTCCGAGTGTCAGAGGTGACTGCTGGAAACTTCCCTCTGCAAAAGGCAGTACCTGCTCCGATTTATAGCTGGAAGAGTCCATGCGTGCGTGGGTGAATTAACATAACATTGGGTGATCTGATTTTTCGTCGTTTAAGAACGAGTGAAATTTATCGACAGATATAATATGATTACACTTTCGATTAAAGTACAATTCAAACTATCTCTTGTGAAAAAAAGTTTAAAATTGCTTAATTCATGTCAATTTTGTATACCTATGAAAATGGAAGATTATTAACGAAATTTTAGACAATTGATGTAAAGGCAGAAACGCCTCGCAAGCAGCAAAAAAAAAAAAAAACAACAGATGTGCTGTATACAGTGACAGTGATTTAACTGACAGAGCTTTATGGAAATGGTTCGTTAAGTTTAGAGTTGGTAATTATAGCCTTATTGATATAGAACGTTCAGGAAGACTCCTCCACTAGAGCTGACAACCAAATCAAGACATTGATTGAGAATAATCCGCATTACACAACGCAGGAATTGGGAGAAACACCAAATATATCAAAATCCACCATCGATGAGCAATTAGGGAAGCTTGGATACTGAATTTGCTACGATATTTTGGCATCACATGATCTGAGTGAAGAGAATCTTTTGTGTTGCATTTGATCTGTGATTTTTCTGTATAAACGCAATGAAAATTCGCCCTTTTTAAAGCAATTTTTGATGATGAGAAATGGGTCGTTTATAACAATGTTTAGCGAAAGAGATCCTGAGATAAGCAACATGAGCCAAATTTAGCCACCTCAAAAGCAGGTCTTCATCTTAAGAAAGTCACTCTGTGCATCAGGAATAGAGTACTGTACTATCAGCTTATGCTACAGCCTTGGTCAGGTGAGTGGGATTTCGAAACTCTTTATCTCGTTCGAGGATTTTCCTAGTTCTACGTGCAATGCCTCTTCCTGATATCTCAATATCAGTTATTTCCCAAGTTCATGCTCACATCTGCTGCAACGAGGTATTGAACTCACAACTCTTTGGGTCAAGCCACTGGACAATTTTAACCAACGTTTTTATCCACTGGGCGATTTCTTTTAATTCACTGTAGAATATTTTTTCGTGGAAGAGTTAAATTTTGTGGGGTTTATTAAATTTTGTCTAATAGTTATTTTGCAATAGTCATGGCATTCACTTTCAGAGTTTAGAGTGCACGTGTTTATGCTAGTTGATTTTTTTTTATATAGGGAGGTAGTAATTGAATTATTATTAGTGCTTATCAATACTTCAAGAAAAGGGATTGTATTGTTATTGTTAAGTTCATAAATGGAGTTAAGAAAGGAATTTTTGAAAAGTTTTCTTGTTGTTCATATATTACATCTATGTTTTAAAAAAGAGAAGAATATCATCTAAATATCTAAGGTAAATTAAGGATTATTTAGTGGTGTAATATATCTTATTTTCAAAGTTAGCCATGTAGATGTTAATAAATGTTGGTCCCAGAATGGAACTATATATATATATATATATATATATATATATATATATATATATATATATATATATAATTAATAAACAATAAAGTGTAGTTTTGAGGGATTTTAGATTGTAGGTTTCGTAAAAAAACTGAAAAGGCTACGATAGTTTGTTCTTTTTACTAATAAGTATATTGAGCACTTTTTTGTGGATCAGTTTTAATATTTTATATTACTAGATTCCACTTGAATTATACACCAACGGATTTATTACCTTTAATATATATATATATATATATATATATATATATATATATATATAATGAGTACAGAAGATCCTTAAATTCCATTCGGTTACAATTTATTTAATGAACATGTATGTTCATTAAGGATTTTAAGAATCGTCTATCATTATATATATATATATATATATATATATATATATATATATATATATATATATATATATATATATATATATATATATATATATATATATATATATATATATATATATGGTGCTGTATGTATGTATGTATGTATGGCTGAGTGGTTAGACATTTCGCTTTCTGAGCATATTTTATATTACGAGATTACATTTTAATTATATACCAACGGATTTATTACCTTTTAATATATATATATATATATATATATATATATATATATATATATATAAGTGTGTGTGTGTGTTAATGCGGTGCGTTCATGTGTGTAGGAGAGCAGTTCGCATTGTGGAATCCAGTCGAATCCAGTACGTGCATATGCCCTTCTTCTCTCCCCACCCAGCTATGGGTAATCAGCAAGACAAAATGGGTTTTATAGCCTTGGATGGCCACTGATGTAGGAGAAGGCCAGCTCTGAAATTAAAAAAGTATAGTTGATTCTGCACAAAGCCTCCACCAATATAATCAGATCATATGTGGTGGTGTCTGGCTGTCAGTTCTAGGAACTGAGCTGCTTCATACTGATACGTCGAATACGACAGGAGAGTCCAGAGGTATATATATATATATATATATATATATATATATATATATATATATATATATATATATGCAACTTCAAACGATATTTTTAGAAATACTAGTTCTCGTACGATCACCAAATTTAAAACAAGTTCGAGGTCAGTACCCAGATGGGTCACCGCTTGGGAATGTCATGCGCTGCAAGCATGGATGTGCGATAAATGACTTGAAAATCTAACTGGAGACTTTAAGGATATTTATTTAGAGGAACTTCACCAATTTCACAGTTTTATGATTTCCAAGAGATAAACTGAGAAATGTGGCCATGCCATGGTCTGTTTCTAATCTCAATTTAACTTTAGAAAATCGTAGAACTGTGAAACAGGTAAATCTTTCCAAATATATATATATATATATATATATATATATATGTGTGTGTGTGTGTGTGTGTGTGTGTGTGCGTTTGGGGTGGGTGTACTTAAGTGGTTCTTTTAGAATCAATATCTACACAATTAAATAGGCAATGAGTCAGGTGACACATCATCAAAGCCTCGATACGATAAGCAAATCTGAACAATGTCAGTGAAGTTTATGTACACATTGATTTGAAAAGTTCATTGTCTTCCTTTTTCTTTTTAGTACTTTTGTTTTTGTGTGTTGTTTCGTTGCTCCCTTCAGCTGTTCGTGGTCTCATATTTTAATATCGAAAACAATAATAATAATAATAATAATAATAATAATAATAATAATAATACCGAGGTAAGGTCTAAGTGAATAATGGATTGGGAGCATATAATTATTTAATAGCAATCCATTTTCCTGCGTTTTGGCTTCAGTACATAAAAACTCAGCTTTTGTTGCCGTGAAAGTAAAATTGTACTTATCGAAGCCACTTAACGAACAAAAAATATCATTGTTGAGCGTTTGATAAAATCTTTCGCAGTATATCAGCTTGATAAACATATTTTTAAACAAAATCAAGTGACAATATATTTATTTAATTTTTTTTTTTTAAATTTTCTAAGGCCGATAATCGTCGGGTTTGTGAAGTCATCAAAATATTACGGCACCTCAAATGTATTTTTGTTTTGTACAGGCACTTAATCCAAATCTAATTATCTTTTTTTATTATTATTATTTTACTTCTTGTTTTTTTAATTTAGCTTTCCTTTTCAGGCATGGACTTCCAGGAATCCCTTCAATTAGTATACTGGAATCTTTTCCAACCAGTCCTAGGGCCCCAACTAAAACAGGGATTGTTGATGTTCCCATGTGCCACATTTTTGAGATTTCGATTTCAAGGTCCTTGTATTTTGACAGCTTTTTGAATATCTTCAATGATACATTGCAGTCTGCAGGGACTGCCATATCAATAAGGAGGCACTTTTTTTGTTTTTTGTCTCTAATAACAATGTCTGGACGGTTGGCTTTGATTGTTCTGTCAGTGTGTATTGTGTAGTCCCATAAAATTGTAACAGGTATTATTTCTTAACCGAGTCTGGGTGGTGTTCATACAAATTTCTTTCAGTTTCCTTCCAGTAAAAGTTGCAAATTTTCCAGTGCAGATATTGGCCCACTCTGTCATGCCGGGTTTTATACTCAGTGGGTGCCAATATCGTGCAACCTGATACAAGATGATCAATTGTTTCTGGATATTTATCAGAGAATCTGCATTTTGGGTTGACACAATATTTTAGTATATGTGCTTGATAATTTCTAGTTAACAAGCATTGGTCCTGTGCAGCAAGGATAAACCTTCACTTTCAGCTTTCAACCCTGCTCTACGTAGCCACTGATGGGTACGGGTTTTTTCGACATCAACTTGTTTCATACGGGCAGAGTATTGGCCATGAAGCGGTTTATCTTGCCATTGTTTCGGTATCTGGTCTGTTGCATTTGTCTTTGATCTCTTTTTTAAGTATTTTGCAGTTTCAGCCGGTGTATTGTGCTGTACTTGCATCTCTACGCCAATTTGAATCTCCATTTTGAATTTTTTGGCTTCCTTTATTACGGAGTAAAGACGCTTACTACTTTCATGTTCCTTGACGCATACCATCATCCAGTATATTGTTGCAGTTTTGTAGAGCAGTTCTAGTTGAACTAATCCTCTGTTTCTTTCGGATCTGGGCACATACAGACGATCAACATCAGCTTTGGGATGATGCATGCGGTACCAAGTGAGAAGCTATCTCGTTTTGGCGTCCATTCGCTTAATTTCAGCTTTTGTCCGTTAAGGACATTAAAGCTGTATTGCACCACATGGACAGCCAAGGTGTTTATGGCTGATATTCTGTTTTTTGAGTTTAGCTCGGTATCTAGTACGAGACGCGCACGTCTGTAGTACTCTTTTCTTATTTTTTTCCTTCATTTGGGGGTGTTGTATGCCATGTCCTTCGCTAATTCCTAGGTACTTATAAACCTCATCATGTTCCAGTTGCTTAATCTTTGTGACAAAATCTAAATCTATTAAGGGTGTTTCTGTAATTTTACCTTTATTGAATGTTACTTTTGCACATTTATCTAATCCCTATGTCGTCACTGAAGTATTTTACAATATTGAGGAGTCCCTTCAACTCATTGTCGTCTTTGGCAAAGAGTTTGAGATCATCCATGTAGAGTAGGTGATTGAATATTTTCTTATTTATTTTGTAACCATAGCTACTGTTGTTCAGTTCATGCGTAAGGGGGTTTAAGAACAAACAAAACACAAGGAGTGACAGGGAATCTCCTTGAAAGATTCCACGTCGGATATTTTGACGGTTGGATATGGCAGTGCCTCTGGTATAATTAAGGTATATACTTTGGTGTTCCACATTCCCATGCTGTGCTTAAAGAAATTTAATACCACAGGGGAGACTTTATACATTTCCAAAATCTTAAGGATCCAAGAATGTAGAGCACTATCAAAGTCTTTACGATAATCAATCCACTAAGATTGCGCTAAGATTTCTACGTCGTCTCCTGCAATTTTCCAGGATCATTTTATTTATCAGAAGTTGATCTTTGCAGCCATATGAACCTCTTCTGCATCCCTTCTGCTCCAGCGGAAGAATGCTGTTTGTTTCGAAAAAGGAATAAGTACGGTTCGTCAGGACAGACGTGATCAACTTATACGTTGTGGAGAGACATGTTATCGGTCTAGAATTTTTCGGGTCGTCTGTTTCATTTGTTTTTGGCATGAGGTATGTAATACCTCCAGTAATCCATTCTGGGATTTTATTGGGATTATCTACAAGCGTTGATAATGTTTTGCAAGGATTTTATGGATAGATGAGAGATGATAAAGCCAGAAATTGGGAACGTTGTCATTTTCTGTGGATTTCCATTTTTGGGATTTCGTTAGAGCTTGCCTAACATCATCTGTGGATATATTTTCCCATTCTTGCAGAGGCGTATCCAACATTCGTTCTTCTTCACGTCGGATCAATTCTGCATTTAGGTTATATTCCTTTGGGCTGCTCCAAATATTTTCCCAAAATATGTGTACATTATCAATCGATGGTGGCCTTTCGACATGTATAGGTGTTTTTCCAATTTCCCTGTATAATTGCTTAAGGTACGTTTGGAATATTTTATTTTGGCAATAGAACCTACAACGTTTTTCGTATCGTCTTGTTCTCTGTGCCTTTAGCTGAAGTTTCTGCTTCAGTATTTCCGTGATTGATGGAATGTCAATTAGAGATTTAATTTTATATTTCCGCTTGATCTTTTTGCACTTGCGTGTGGAAATATTAGAGTTTCTGGTGAGTTCATCTAATATAGAAAGCTCACATCTGATTTGTTTTATTTCTCGTATCAGTTTTGCTTTCCAAGCTGGCTCCCATGTCTGTTAACTTTATTTATTTTCTTGACCCCAAGCTTCCGAGACGCTGCTAAAGCTGTTGCATATATTACGCTGTTAACTTCTGTGATGTTTCCCGGTGGTTTATCTGTTAACAATGTTTCCAGAGCAGCGTTGTATATTTTCACAATGTGCTTGTTGGAATTCGTCATATGGATTTTGGGGAGCTGGTCTCAGCCTAAGAATTGTATGAAAGTTTCTCTGCTGAGTACTTGGATGACGTGGTTTTTCGCTTCGGTGATTTCAGCTTTGTGGTTTTCGAGGAATTCTAACTTAATGTATCTGGAGTCATCTTCAGTGACATTGTCTGGAGAACTGCAGGTTGTGTTTAAGGTAGATTTTATTTCCTGGGAGGTTATTAGTATTTCATTGTAGTTTTTACCTCATCCTCTGTCACATTACTTATTTCTACTTTCATCTCATTACAGTTTGAGTGATGGGTCATAGTATTTTGTCTTATATCTAATTTTATCCTATCTATTTCTGCCTTTAAGAGTCTGTTGTTTCGCATAATGTCCCTACAGACATTGGCAAGCATGTTTGGATTGAGGTTAGGTCTTATATCACTTCCCACCATAGTTTTCCATATTTGGTATGTTTGATTGGTTGTGTTCTTTGCTGCGTTTTCGAGTACAGTGAAGAAGGATGTCATGACTTGTCGATACTCTTCGCGAGGCCATTTCGTTCATTTTCTTTTTTCTTTTTTTTAGTCGATTTGGTATTGAGTCACTTGGTCCAAGGTTGGCATTAATCCAGGTTTGGTGACCTAGTGTCTATTCGTTTGTGGAAGAGTTTGTTCCAGTGACAGATTTTTCGTCCTCAGACTGGTTCCTCTCTGAGGAACGCGGCCCTTGTTGTCCCGGTTGACGGCCGATCCGGTATGAAATATTATTCGTATTCATTGAAATTTGTAGAGATTTGCGTTTTAACCTTGACTACCAAGGGATAATTATGTTCAAGTTACTAAGTTTGGGACGACTCTCGAACAAGACCCAAGGGCACGCCCAACCAGTGAGATTGGTACGAATGCAGCTATTATTATTATTATTATTATTATTATTATTATTATTATTACCACTCTACCTTTTCTTTCTCCTTTATACTCATCTTCTTCATTTTCTACTTCTCCATCATATTCTACATCATCATCTTCTTCCCATTATTGTTGTTATTATTATTATTATTATTATTATTATTATTCACCTCTGTCTTTTCCTCCTTCTTTATCCACATCTTCTTCATTTTCTACTTCTCCATCCTATTCACCATCTTCTTCTTCCCTCGTCTTCTTCTTCTTCTTCTTCTTCTTCTTCTTATTATTATTATTATTATTATTATTCCTCTCTGCCTTTTCTTTCTTTCTATCCTCATCTTTATCATTTTCTACTTCTCCATCCTATTCACCATCTTTTTCTTCTCCCGAATATTATTATTATTATTATTATTATTATTATTTCCCTCTGCCTTTTCCTTCTTCTTTATCCTCATCTTCTTCATTTTCTACTTCTCCATCCTATTCACCATCATCTTCTTCTTCCCATTATTATTATTATCATTATTATTATTATTATTATTATTATTATTATTATTATTATTATTCCCCTCTGCCTTTTCCTTCTTCTTTATCCTCATCTTCTTCATTTTCTACTTCTCCATCCTATTCACCATCATCTTCCCCTTCCCATTATTATTATTATTATTATTATTATTATTATTATTATTATTATTATTCCTCTGCCTTTTCCTTCTTCTTTATCCTCATCTTCTTCATTTTCTACTTCTCCATCCTATTCAACATCATCTTCTTCTTCCCATTATTATTATTATTATTATTATTATTATTATTATTATTCCCTCTGCCTTTTCCTTCTTCTTTATCCTCATCTTCTTCATTTTCTACTTCTCCATCCTATTCACCATCATCTTCTTCTTCCCATTATTATTATTATTATTATTATTATTCACCTCTGTCCTTTCTTTTTTTTCTTTATCTGATCTTCATTTTCTACTTCTCCATCCTATTCACTGTTTTCTTCTTCTTCTTCTTCTTATTATTATTATTATTATTATTATTTATTTATCTATTTTTTTTAATTTGGTTTTATTTTTAATCATTTTCGATGCTACTTTTAATATTAACAATCCTGTTGCCTGTCCTAACGATACAAACACCTGCTCAACGATTGTTAATGTTCAGGACGCAAGGACAAACGCGTGGATATGAACGTGAGAGACATGACGCATCCAATAAATAATTTGGCGCCAATTTCTTTCATCGAAACGTTACCTTCTCACCCATTAACATCATTTTTTTTTTACCTTTGTTTTACGTTAGTTAATTCGTATCACATACAAATGTAAGACCCACAAATCTCATCAACAAGACTGAGTGTAAGGGAGAATGAGAGAGACGAAATGAGGCAAAATGAAAAGAGTAAAAAGAAAGAAAGGAAATTAAAAAAGAAATGAATGATGTGTAAAGAGTAGGAGAAAGTAAAGTGTGAGAAAATGGAGAAAAGTGAAATAAAGAAAGGAGAATTTGATCGGTTGGTTGTTTTTTGCTTTGCGACATATCAACACCTCTATGGAGCATTTAATGCCGAAATCTAAATATGTTTACTCAATTTTATTTTATTTAAGATAATAATGGTTTTAGTGATGCAAATTTTCCTAATTAACCCCTAGCTAGGGAGAGAAGTGGCGGATTCTTATCTTCCCAAAAACAGATTTGCGCGTAAGTGAATATAACGAACCCAAATGAAATTGGAACTCCGCTCTCTGTTTAACAATTTCGAGCTATTATCCATTACACCACCTGCACATCCAAGCACCTGGTATTCCCACAGTGGTCACCCATCTAGGTACTGACATTCTTAACTTCGGTGTAAAGAAAAGAGAAGGATGTATTTAAGAAATATTGCTTTCATTTACTAAATATAGATTCGACAACAAGGCCACAAACATAGACCGTTAGGTCAGGTTCGAACTCAGTACTCGGGATATACAACACTGAATCGCTAAACATTAACTTACACTGAAACAAAAATCGCTTGAGAATGGATTGGAGCTATGGATTTTAAATTTAATTTTATAATTAAATTTAAAATTTTAGTTTCTGTTTTGAAACATGATAATTCCTGTGAAGCGATGAAACCATATTTTTAAAATAGAAAATAATTATAATATTGTGCTCTAGTGTTTTGTATTGATCACTGTTTTTTTTTTTCTAAATAAAATAATTATTAAGAATATCGGATTGTGCTTCTTACGATTCTTTCTTATTATTTTAATATATATATATATATATATATATATATATATATATATATATATATATATATAAGTTAACAACACTTAAGAGGCGACAGTCTGTTTCGTGCTAGACACAATCGTCAGGCTTGTCGCCTCTAAGTGTTGTCTTCAATGTTCACTTTTATATTTACACACGCTCTATCTCTGATATTGAGCACGTTATCCCATAAATATAGCAAACCTTAAGACTATATTTCTTCATATATATATATATATATATATATATATATATATATATATATATTAAGCGAAGTTAAACGAGTTCGTGCCTGGTCAATAACTAAAGGGATGACCACTTGGGAATGTCAAGTGCTGCAAGTATAGATGGGAAGTGGAGTAATGGATAACACCGCATTCACATAATCGGAATTGGAAATCGAAGAGCCGAATACCAATTCCAATCGGGTTCCTTATATTCTCTTACGCGCAAATTCCTTGGGAAATTATGGGTTAATTAGTCGAACTTGTATCAGTAAAACGTCATTAGTATCTAAAAAAATCTTACAATCTGAAAATATTTTCTGGTTTCAAATAACGTGTAAAAGGTCGATAAGCAGTAAAAAAACAAATCAATCAAAACCTTAATTTTTAAAGGATACCCGTATTTGAAATAGACGACTAGTTTTTATTGTATTATCTTCTCCCCCAGCTATGGGTTAATTAGTAAAACTTGTATCACTACAGCTTTGTTATCTAAAAAAAAATCTTCCAATCTAAAAATATTCTCTGGCTTTAAATAACCCACAAAGGGTTGATAAGCCGTAGTAAACGAATCAATCAACCAACCTGAGAGAAAGGAAGATTTATTTTATACTTTTATTGTTCTCGGAATGATCTTAATGTGTGTAACAGTATTTATTCCCAGTGCTTCTGTTATTATTGGAACTGTTGTTTTGTTAAAATAGCACATTCTTGCAATTTTAGAGACAATTTTTAGAAACATTTTAACAAATTATTTTTTAAAATAATTTCACAAAAACGAAGGAAAAAAGCCACTAAGATGGTAACTGAGTATGAAAGCAAAAAAGGACATTGTTAAGGAACAATAATTGTAAAAGAGTTAGATAACAATAGACATTGCATTTGAATTTTTGAAGATCAAACTTGGCTGGAAAGTATGTAGCCGGAAGATAGTTCCTCAAGCAAGAAGTGCGAGAAAAGAAACTGTTAGCAAAGAACTTGTGGTTACTTCTAGCCAATTAACCTATAAATTAATGAGACCTCGCTGCCAATCTAGTACTGCGTTTAAATTCATAATGTCTAGGTACTATAGCGAACAATTATCATGAAAGTATTCATAGAAAAGGCACAGAGCGGTTACATGGGAGAGTGACTGAAGCTGGGATCCCAGGTCAAAACCAATAACATTGCAAATTAATGTTTTAATTTTATCAAGAATCGATAAATAGATAGGGGGAACATCATACCTTATGTGACAGCAATATTATTATTATTAATATTCACGATGATGATGATGATGATGATGATGATGATGATGATTCCTTAATATTCTTGCTATATTTTCAACCATTTTTATACGGTCGTTCATTTTATTTTGATAAACATACTGATAATTTTGTCAATTTAATATCAAACGCATTCATTTCTTCTTCTTCTTTTTCTTCCTCTTCTTTTTCTTCTTCTTCTTCTTCCCACTTTGATCTTTTCTTCTTATTATTATTATTATTCACACTTCTTCTTCTTCTTCTTCTTCTTCTACTTCTTCTTGGTATGACGATAAACTACATCCAGCAGCAAGGCCTCTGATCAGGAGGTTTTGAGGATCGTGGCATCCCCTCTTAATTACTGTTAGGGTCCCATCAATGAGCAGATAGTTAACCTCCAAACTGGGTTCAAAATTCTATGAAAGTGTAAAAATACTTTTTAATACCAGCAATACATTTTTAACAGTACATATTAGCAGCAATGGATTTTTGAAGGAAAAAAATATTATCAGCAATACTTTTTTGGAAAAAAATATTACTAGCAATAAATTTATTTTCGGCATTAAATAATCCATTGAGGTTGATATGCAAAGAAACCAAATCAATCTCCTTTTTCTACGACTGCCTTTTCTTTATCTCTTAATAAGAAATACTTATTATTTCGTGGAAAATGTGAATTCACAAGTTACTCGTTCAGGAAACGGAAATCATGGGCAGTGTCTTTGGCCGTTACGGTCAAAATGGCAAAGGAGTAAAACAGAATAGATCGCCATGTTATTTCCAGTGAGCGCTGACCTTGAACAGGTCATCCGGTGCAATAAATGAAAGGTCAGCCAGTACAATGATCGGTGTTTCTTTTTAAAACGATAACTTCTCATTAGTCTGTCTGCGGCTCTTTCTGCTTCACTTCCTGACCAGTTCTATTTTTGTCTCTCTTTTAGTGTCACGTGGCCGCCATCTTTTTCACATTCTATTTTTTTCCGTTTGAACTTTTACTTCTTTTCTTTTCTTTCTCTTTTTTTTCTCGATTTATTTCTTTTTGCTTTATTTTATTCTCTTTTCATACTTTTCCTCTTTGTCCGTCTTTTCTCTTTTGATTTCTTTTTCTCTACTTTTCTGCTTCTTTGTTTATTTGTATTGCCTTCTTTTTTTTCGTTTCTTTTTTTATTATTTTTTTTACTTCATTTCTCTGTCTTTTATTTTATGCATTTTCTTTCTTTTCTTTTCTCATGTTTCGTTCTTTCTTTTTTCTTCTTACCATTCGACATCTTAAAATGTCTTTCTTATTAAATCTGTTACGTTTTTCATTCTTATTCATTTGATTTGTAGCTTTTAATCATTATCTCACTCTTTCTTTCTATTTTATTTTCATTTTTTCTTCTTTCTTTCTTTCTTTCTTTCCATCTTTCTTTCTTTCTTTCTATTTTAAATTCTTTTTTCTTTTCCAGTTTAAATTTCTTCCTTTCTTCACATCTTTTCATTAAATGCTTAACTTTCATTTCTTTCTTTCTTTCTTTCTTTCTTTCTTTCTTTTATTCTTTCTTTTTTCTTTCTTTTTTCTTTCTCCTTTTTCCATTTTAACTTTCTTTCTTTACATTTTAATTTCATTCCTTTCTTCATATCTTTTCAGTAAATTCTTAACTTTCATTTCTTTCTTTCTTTCTTTCTTTTTTCTTTCTCCTTTTTTCCATTTTAACTTTTTTTTCTTTACATTTTAATTTCATTCCTTTCTTCATATCTTTTCAGTAAATTCTTAACTTTCATTTCTTTCTTTCTTTATTTATTTCTCCCTTTCATTCTTTCTTTCTTTTTTCTTTCTCCTTTTTTTCCATTTTAACTTTATTTATTTCTTTGCATTTTAACTTCATTCCTTTCTTCTTATCTTTTCACCCGACTTTCCTCTCATCCTTTTCATTATTGTTTTACTTCATTTCTCTTTCTTTTTTATTTTATGCATTTTCTTTCTATCTTTCTTTTTTCTTCTTACCATTCGACATCTTAAAATGTTTTTTTTTATTAAATCGTACTTTTTTTTCATTCTTATTCATTTGATTTCTTCATTATCTCAATCTTTCTTTCTATTTTCATTCTTTCTTTATGGATTCTAAACTTTCTTACTTTTATTCTTATTCCATTTTTAATTATTTTCTTTCATTCTCTTTGTACCATTCGGCATATGAAAATGTCTGTCTTTATAATTGGATCTCAAGATTTTCATTCTTAACATTCGATATGGAACTTTCATTCATTCATTCAGTCAGTCTTCTTTTCCATTTTAACTTCCTTTGTTTCTTTCTTTTCATTTTACATTTTTCTTTCTTTTCTTTTTATTTCCTTTTTAAATTCCTTCTTTTCTTCCAAACTTTTCATTCGATTTTAACTTTCTTAATTATTTCATTTCAATTTTGTTTATTTCTTTCCGTTTTTTTCATTCCATTTTTAACTATTTTCTCTTTGTATAATTCGACATTTTAAAATCTCAGTTTTTCTCGTTGGCTTCATGACTTTCTTTCAATCTTCCTCATTCGATTTGTAACTTTCATTCCTTCATTCATTCTTTCTTTCCATTTTAACTTCTTTTCTTTCTTTCCCTTTTAACTTCCCGACTTTCTTCCTTTCTTTCTTTCTTTCCATTTTAAATCCACCTCTTTCTTTCTTTCTTTCTTTCTTTCTTTCCTTTTAACTCCTTTTCTTTCTATCTTTTCATTCAATTTTTTAATCTTCTTCATTATTACATTTAAATTCTATTCTCTATATATATATAGTCATCCACATTTGTATATATATATATATATATACAGTCATTCACACACAATACACACATATATATATATATATATATATATATATATATATATATATATATATATCATTATCCATATATATATATATATATATATACGATTAAACATAGTCCTATATATATATATATATATATATATATATATATTTATATTTAGAAATATAGTTTGTTATATATATATGTATATATACACGCACATATATATATATTTAGAAATATAGTTTGTTATATATATATATATATATATATATATATGTATATATACATATATATATATATATAGTCACCCACACTGAATCCCTAACTTTCTTTCTTTTTTATTCCATTTTTAACTATTCTTTTTCTTTCTCTTTATATCAGTCGACATTTTAAAATTTCAGTTTTTCTCATTGGCTTCATGACTTTCTTTCATTCTTCCTCATTCGATTTGGAACTTTCATTCCTTCATTCATTCTTTCTTTCCATTTTAACTTTTTTCTTTCTTTAACTTACTTTTTCTTTCCAGTTCAAATCCTACTCTTCTTTTCTTTCTTTCTTTCTTTCTTTCTTTCCTTTTTCACACCTTTTCTTCCTATTTTTTCATTCGATTTTTTAATCTTCTTCATTATTACATTTAAATTCTATTCTATTCTTCCCATCTTTTTCATTGAATTCTTAACTTTCTTTCCTTTTTATTCCATTTTTATCAATTTTCTTTCTTTCTCTTTATCTCATTCGGCATTTTAAAATTTCAGTCTTTCTTATTCGATTTGTAACTTTCATTCATTCATTCAGTTCATTCATTCTTTCATTCTTATTCAAATTCTTTCTCTCTGTCTTTTTCTAATTTTTCATTCTTTATTGTTACTCGTACTCTTTTAATCATTCATTGCTTTTTCTCTTTCTTCTTATTTTCTTTTCTTCTTCCTCTGTGCTTAACATTTCATCTTCATCCCTCTTTTCATCCATCTTCATTCTTTTCTTTTCTTTATTCCTTTTTTCTTTCTATTTCCTTCACTCGTTACCAATTCCTACCCACATCCGGACCTAGCGGTTCAAGTTCTATTTCTACTCTCTCATTAATGGTTATCTCAAAAGGAAAAATAAAACTCTGTTCACAACAAAAGACAATGAACGGTACATTGGTCAGTACAGCAGTTGTTTGCTGACCATGTCCGACCACATCGTTTCATCATGGATGTAATCACCGCTCTATTATAACCACAGCTTTGACCACAAAAAAAAAAAGAGAAAGATTAGTCGCCTGGGCAAGAAAATGAGCCAATAAAACAAGATCAAAAGAAAGCCAATAAAAAAATTCTCTAATGACCATTATGATACTAAGAAGACATCTGATTACGCGATATTTGTTAAGAGAAGTTTTAGTTTTATGTGTTTTTTACAGCTTATCAAATTTTGTGGGTTATTTAAAGTCGAAATATATTTAGGATGGTAAGAATTATTCTTAATTTTTGTTTGCGAGTTAATATTGCATTAAGAATTTTTGGGAGATAAAATGAACAAATCCTACTGTTTAACACATAGCTTGCTGGGGGAGGGACGAAAAGATGGTTTAATAACTTTCCAAGGGTATCTACACGTAAGTGAATGTAGTCAGTCGTTAAGCGAATACTAACGAATCTTTTGTCATGTTGTTGTTAGTGGTTGGCATTTCGTATCGTCCAGGTCACCCAATTTTGCTCACAAGGATTGGGTCAACCAATTGTATGGTTTCTCAGGCCTTTTTCCAAAAATGTCGTACGGCGGAATTGTCTCCCCAGGCTGGCAATATGAAAAAGTCAATATCCTGATAAGTCACCCAAATCTAGCGTATTGTTTTTACAAAAATAACAAAACGCCAAGTAGCCATAGTGTTCCATTCATTTTACTGAAGAGCTACGCATTTACGCAGGTGGCCATTGTTTTTTAGAATTAGCTTATCATTCAACAGTGCGCAATAGAAAATATTTATTCAAGAGCTAAATTATATATATATATATATATATATATATATATATATATATATATTTAGCGAAAAAATATATATATGTGTGTGTATTCATCCACATATATGGATTATATGTATGTATATATATATATATATATATATATATATATATATATATATATATATATATATATATATATATATATATATATATGACTATATATATATATATATATATAGATAGATATAGATATAGTCACCACATATATGTTAATACATATACAGTCATTCACACACACACACACACATATATAGTAAGCCATCTGTCTATCTGTCTATCTATATACATATATATATATATATATATATAGACATCAGTACACACACACATATATATATAGTTATCAAAGAATATATATATATATAGTCATCCACATACACATATATATAGTCATCCACACTCACACACACATTATAAGTATATATATATATATATATATATATATATATATATATATATGTAGTCATCCACGTACATCTATATATATATTTTTATACCCATCCACACACACATACACAAACACATATATATAGTTATCCACATAAACATATAAATATAATAATATATATTTATAGTTGTCAAATATAGTGTATATATATATATATATATATATATATATATATATTTCCTGTTCCTTCTAAAATCTTCTCATTCTCTTCCCTGTCCAGAAGCTCTCTTGCGTCTTAGTGGCATTATGGCCTTGCTTGGAGTGAACTGATTTAATAAACGCTTTTGTGTGTTTGTATTTGTGTGTGTGTGTGTGTCTGCCTGTGTGTCTCTGTCAGTGTGTGGTTGTCTGTGTTATTTTAACGTCACTGTCTTTATTCATATTCATCTATAATATATATTTTTGTCCTATCGGTGTATATGTGTTTGTATGTTTATATTGTTATTAACTTATTCTATGAAAGAATTAACGTAATCGCTTCCAACGTCGTGCTTTGAATTTACGACGTGGACCCGAGGACACTCCTCCTGGTACCTGATCACCCATACAAATTACAGAAATACAATGTGATCTTTTGTCCTCTATTAATCTTCTGAATTGTCCAACCTTCGGACCCCCAGTCGCTGATGAGCAGCGGGAGACGCCAATCCACTTTGGCCTGAAGCTGGAAACGGGCGAATCTGTATTCCTTGGTTGCGCCCAGTTCTCTAAATACGCGCGGTGAAATGTTCAAAAGAATGGCCACGTGTTGCTGCCATTCGACTGACATTCTACAGCTCGATCTGTCCGCGTGCCTCATGTGTCGAGACGAGCGCCTTTGTTTATCGCGGTTTCCGTGAACAAATGATTCGGGCCCGTTTCTGATTCGCACTGGTCGACGTGACATCATTGAGCCAGTAAAATTTTGTATTATAGCGTTTACTTACGTTCGTCAATATAGCATTGTTCTGAAGAATAATTTGTTGTGCAATAACCTATTTGCTTGAATCTGTTCAGAAAAACCTCTTTCTGTAGGTCTCTGTCTATATATATATATATATATCAGTCTGCATTAAGAGGTAGTTCCTTTTATGGAAACCGTCATTTAGCATTTCGGACTTTGCTAAGCAGACACTTCTCTGTAGCTGAATGGTGAAGTACGTCAGGATAAATGACGGTATCCGTAAAAAGGAATACAGGTTCAATTCCTGTCAGAGAACGCATATCTTTTTTAACTTCTCGAATATTCAAGCCGGTAAATGTATTTTATACTGTTTAATTAGAAACAGAACATCTATGTAATAAACAGTGTGTGTGTGTGTGTGTGTGTGTGTGTTCTTTTGTTAAATGTGTGTATATATATATATATATATATATATATATATATATATATATATAATTGTCATATCCATATATATATATATATATATAAATATATATATATATATATCTTAGACTGATCTCTTATTTAGATGACAGATTCTTTTGTTAAATGTATTGTGTTTATTAATCGGCGATGATAAATATTTTTTACAGATAAAACAAAAAACTTAAAAGGCCAAGAAAAATTAAAAAAATTGATAAATGTAATTATATATATTAAAGTGTATCTATAAAAACAACGTATAAACTAGAAAATATATTAAATAATTGTCGGACATTATCCATATACACACACACACACACACACACACACACATATATATATATATATATATATATATATATATATATATATAAAAATGAAATTCAGAGGGTCCAAACACTTATTTAAACGCCTGAAAACAACATTAACAAAAAAAAAATTAAACTTTAGATGATGGAGAATATTTCCGTAAATTTTTCTGAGTATTGAGTACTTAAAATTTATTAAAAATTCACTCACGTTATAATCTTCAAATATTTTTTACAGATAAAACGTAGAAAAACGTTGAAAAGAGAAAAATATTCATATTTAAAATTTTGGATCTACATAATATTTATATATATATATATATATAAATTGTAGATATAATGAATAATCATTTTTTCTCTTAGTTTTAAAACAACTATTTTGGAAAATGTTCAAATCTGTAAATTTTTATTAACCCAAAGTTCATTCATATATATATATATATATATATATATATATATATAAACATATATATGAATATATATATATATATCCACACATATACACACACACACACACACACATATATATATATATATATATATATATATATATATATATATATATATATATATATATATATATATATATATATATATTTGAAGGATGAAATGAGATCATCCTTTTCTCATGAAAAGAGGTTTTTTGGTTTATATCTCAATAAATTGTCTACCCACCAGTTATTTACCAACGCCTGATGTGTTAAGGTAAAGACACATCTGAAACGTAAACCAGCCTTGATGGATTTATGTAGCATTTTTCATACATGTTTTGATGTAATATCGTAAAAATAAAGTATATATATATATATATATATATATATATATATATATATATATATTTTTCATACATGACTACCTTTTTATTTTTATTAAACAATGAAATTAAAAACTGCCTGGTTTCATTATAAAGTATTCCATTTTTGTGTCTTTATATAAAAAATAAATAAATAAAAATAAAATTATTGCCAAATTTACTGATAAGATGAAGTAACTAATTCAAAAATTCTTAAAAGTTAGTAAAAAATTGTATAGACAGTATTTGTCGCTATTATTCAAGCAAACTGATGTGAAGAAAATATATGTATAGATTATAAATATATATTTATATGCTATATATTTATAATATATTCATATATTTATTAAATACATTTTTATGTTTAACGTTCTTTTTTTATAGATACAAGTATTTAAGTAAATGCTCTGTTTATAATAAACAGTATTAAATAACATTAACCGGCCTGAATGCCCAAGAAATTTTCATTTGTGGCCGAGTCGGTTAAGGCACGTCAGCGTAAATGACGGTTCCGTATAGGATGCAGGTTCGAATCCTGCCAAAGGACGAATATTTTCTATGCAAGACAATAAGAAACACTACCTGCCAAAAAAAAAAAAGTGAAGTTTTGTTGAAATCGGTTGAAAAATGTAGGAAATCCGATCCCATATATAAAGGAACACACACACACACAAACAAACCTGGGTTTTTTTCGAATAAGTATAACTCGATATGAGTTTGTACCATGTGAGGGAGCTTTCATTCTCGCGACAGCGATGCCTTTTAATCCACGGTGTTTTTCAAAACGCTGATTTCATTTTGACGCCAAAAAAGCCCACTATGTTTTGGAATCCCAGATTTTGCCTCCACCGCCTTGTTGCTCTTAAACTCTGATGGCGATTCTACCGTTCATTACCCAGGCTAATTTTACGCAATCCTGTGAAATCGTTTTGAAATTTCAGTTGAAAAATGTTGGAAATCCTTTTAGACCAGTATATAAACTGAAAACTCTTGACTGGTAAGTCACACAAGTCGTGACCTATATATATATATATATATATTTTGCATATATATATATATTTTTTTATATATATATATTTTTAGTGTAAGATAGACTTTCCTTTCGTGAAGGATAAATGAGACACATCTCATCCGTTGATGGTGCCTTTTGTCACCGTCCTGATAACAAATACGGCGCCAGTTTGTTTACATTGTGCAGATCCGTTTGAAAATTTTCAGTGATTGCGCAGGTCTGTGTTGCCAACATTGTGTGAAAAATTGGGTGAATTGATTGGAGGGTTCTTGAAATATTAGAAAAAAATGTTATTTTGATAATAATTTGGCAGGCAGTGTATATACATACATATGACTGACACGAATGTTAACTAGCATGTTAGCATGCAAAAAAAAATCGATAGCTGCATTCGTCAAAAGTGGGAAAAATTTAAATCTGCATGGCACTTTACTTTAATTGGCTCATTCGCTTGCTTAAACTCAACGTTGATTCTGATTCCGCAGAACTGGGTTTGGTGTGAAAAAGTATTTGTTGTTAACATTCTTTTGTCATTCGGTTTTTCCAGTTACGAGTCCTTTTTTAAAGCTGATCGTTTTGTGTTCATTTTGTTTAGTTCTTTTTTTTTCGTAACAGATTTAATGTTTAGTATAGAGCTTAGAAAAATTCGCAGTGTGAGATAGGCAAGAAGTAAGGCATATAGCAACATCAGCACGGCAAAGGGCACTCCTTTAAAGGCAAGGAAGGGCAAAAATATTTTAAGTCAAGTGATAGCGATTTTTTGAATCAAGCAAAAAGGGCAAAGCCGGGCCATTCTGCTAGTATATATATATATATATATATATATATATATATATATATATATATATATTTTACAAATAAATACAAAGAATAGACAGACTAAGAATCCATTGTTCTCAGCATTTCACCCCAAGCAAAGTTGGAAGCCACTAGCACGCAAGGGTTAACAGAAAATTTGAAGCAAGATCAGATAGGAGTGATAGAAGAAAGGATGAGGAGAAGGGTAGTGGATAGATCAAGGCAACTGGAGATGTCGATTGACATTACATTTGAATAGTTGTAGATTATAGCTCTCAGGGAAACTGGAATAGGGAACGAAGTTCCACAGGGGAGAGGTGCGAGATATGAAGCTATTGGAGTAGAAGAGACGGCTACATTTAGTAGTTTCGACAGTGAAAGGGTGAGAGCGGGATTCCAGCCTCGTAGGGCGCTTGAACTCATGAAGTCTGGGAACCAGCGAATGCAGCTCCTCGGAGCAATTACCATGACAGTATAAAAAGGCTTAAACACTAATATTAGTGTTTAAGGCTTTTTATTATATATATATATATAAAATAAAAACAGACCACTTTAAGATTCCATGTAATAAATTATTTCACCATAGCCCTTTTCAAAGGACAGCGGAAACTCTGATGATCCGCAGTCCTTTAAAAGGGCTGTGGTGAAATAATTTATTACATGGAACCTTAAAGTGGTCTGTTTAAATTATTTGCTCTGGATTTACATTGAGCTCTCTGGATTTTATCCTCTTTACAGATTACCTAGTTTTTCATAAACTATATATATATATTTAATTAATTCATCGAGTCTGACAGAAACCTCAACAGAATGCAGAAAGCACTGGACGGCCGTTTCGTCCTATATTTGGGACTCATCAGCAGTACGCATCCACTACCGAGAATTGAAACCCTGACAGTTAGGTTGTCAAGCGAACATCATACCAACTGTTCCAAATGGGCCTCGGTGACGAAGAGATTCCAAATTAGACTCAACTTAGCGCCGCTCGCTCACATATTCCGTGGCGGAACTCAACTGAGTTCTCTGTAACCATAGGACTGTGCCCCCTGGAGCCACGACTACCAACTGGAGCATTAGAAGCCGGTTCAAGCGATGATAAAAACAGATAGTAATTATTAGGAGGATTTGATAATTATATTTAATTAATTCATCGAGTCTGATAGAAACCTCAACAGAATGCAGTGCTTTCTGCATTCTGTTGAGGAATTAATTAAATATGATAAATATGATTATCAAATCCTCCTACTAATTATATATATATATATATATATATATATATATATATATATGTTATATATAATAATAATGGACTATTCCTGACATAAATGTTGCGCCTCTCAAGAGGTATAGGGAGATTGTAAGACGAGGAGAGATAATTGAGAGCATATTGTAAGGACATTGGAATAGTGATACTTGTCGAGACAACATAGTTCACTCTAACCAAATCTGATATTCATTACTAATACTTCTAATTCTTTGTATTATATTTCTGTTGTAATATATCTTTGTATTCCATACCTGTGTTTGTGTTATTCTTTCATTGGTTCTAACCTTGGACCTTCACCGTGTTACAAGGAACTTTGACCATAACAATATATCAGTCTCTTTATTATCTATCTGAATTTGTTTGTATGTGTCAATCTAGCTAGCTGGTTAGGTATCTTGTGTGTGTATGTAGGGTCTGATCTCACAACAAACTTATTACTATACATGCATAAATAATGAAGATGTCGATGGATCTTTAGCTACCTCTCTGCGCTGGTTTCTTGGGCTCAAAGACATTAATCAGAACGCTTGACGTGTCGCTCCTATTAATGACCAAACACAAAGAAACCGCAGAGAAAATGCAGGTTCCAATCACATGTCACTATCTTCCGTTGTTCCATTACACTCAAATCCGATAATTAAAATCATTTTTCTTGCCTTACATCTTTTTTCTTCCATTTTTGCGATCGCCTTCCGCCATTTTTATTTTGCGTCTTCACTGTCGCCCTTCGCCAACTTTCTTTCGCTTTCTACTTAATGTTACTTTTTTTTTTTACTGCGTTTCATCCATTTTTTCCTTCCATTTTCTTTTTCGTTTTCCATCTCTGACCGTGATTTACGCAATATTTGTGCAATATTTCAAGCTGTTTTCAGACATTATGCTCCTTTGCTAACTGAATCTACTCCTGCCGCCCGCTAAGACACGTGTTGTGTACAGATGTGCTTGGCAGACGACAAACTAAAATGTGGATAAAAAGAATAGAGACGAATAAAAAAAAGATTTCGCAGGCTTTTTTTTCCCCGTGGCTGATCTGTCAGAAAATCTCACATGGAACATTTACTTTGTCGATCTTTTTTTCTCCCCCATGGGACTAGGATTGTCATGGCTGTTCATCTGTTAAGTAGCCCATTAATGTTTTTCTCGTTCTCTGTCATTTTCTTCTATTTCCTTTTCTTTTGCTTTCTCTTCATATATATTGGAGATGTGTGGGTGGTGTGATGGATAGCGGCTTGGAATAAAAAGTTGGACAACCGAGTTCGAATTCCACTCGGGTTCGTAACATTTACTTATATAAAATACCCGATTTATTAAAGATTTTTAATTTTTTCTCAGCCCCTAGCTATTATGATAAAATAGTTAAATAACATTTACCGGACTGAATGTCCGAAAATTTTCATTATTATTCACAGGATTCGAACCTGGTCCTATACGGATCCACCTACGTTAAATAACAACGTTAAACATAAATAAAAATGTCTTTTTAATAAATAAATTGTCGACCTCGTCCATTTCTTTAACATATGACGTTGTTTACATTCGATACGCCAGACAGTTATGGTACGAGATTCATGGAAGATTGTAGGACCTTGTCTATCATGGTGGCCGAGTGGTTAACGTCAGCGTATATGACTCCGTATAGGATGCAGGTTCGAATCCTGTCTATGAACGAATATTTTCTCAAAATTTCTCGGACATTCAGGCCGGTAAATGTTATTTAATACTGTTTAATAAACAATTTGCTTAAATACTTGTATCTATAAAAAATAACAACGTTAAATAAATAAAATGTCTTTAATAAATACATTTACTTATATAAAAATACCATTCGATAAATTAATCTCAGCCCCTAGCTATTTTAAATAGTCTGCATTGTTATTCACTTTGTGGTAGGATCCATTAATTTGCTATTCGACAAATATGGTTGGTACAAGAGAGGGAATTTCAACCAGAGACTCAGTCAACACATTCTCCAGGAACGGTCGTCGGAATATACCATTGTTGCAAATTAGTACATTTTGTGTTGCATTACTATTCCATGATTAGTCAAGTTTCAACAATGAATCTCATCCTCGTCGCCATTGTTGCAAATTAGGTGGATCCTACCACAACATTCCCACACACACAAAAAAAAAATCAAAATATATTTCAGTTTTAAATAAACCAAAAAGGAGTATACCTTTACACTATCATACTGAAGACAAGGACTTTTCTCGGTCTATAAAAGCAAACCGTTTTGAGATAGCAGGATCAATTTCCTGACAAATATCAAGTGATGGTCTTTCTATATTCAAGCAGATCGTAATGGATGACACCTTCCACCAGACACACAGCAAGGACTTCTGGGAATAGAATCCTCATTTTAGCGCTGTAACTGGTTTCAAATTTTTGATATCCAAGACATTTTTCTCACCTTTAACAATATGGGACAAAACAAATGAAAAATGAAAGGTTGGCATTTCTGGTTAAAAGAATGCTACATATGGTGGTACATTGTGTTCAGTACTCGAGAGAAATCTCAAGGAAAATCCAGAATGCCTCTGTTTTTCCAGTTTTCTTGAAATGTTTGGGGCCAATTGAACATGATAAAGTTTGTTTGTTATTGGGGTGGGGGTGGGTGTCAAATCGCAGTTACTTTGATATGGATTCAGTTCAATAATCTCTTTCTGTTATATAGCAATAAAGTGTCGGCAGCGACACTTGAGTTTGAATATAGATCGCCAGTGAGCAAACACAGGCGATCCCATTATTGAATTAAATGGATCACGTGACTTTAGAGGAAACGTGTATATAGCAAGTCGCGTGACGTCTAGATTGATCGTTATTTCTCGTCTATCCTATGTTACTATACGGATCTTCATTTTTACTCTATCCTCTACTACTCTACGGATCTCCATTTTTAGTCTATCCTCTATACTATAGGAATCGTCATTTCTAATCTATCCTCTGTTACTATACGGATCGCTATTTCTAGTCTATCCTCTATTACTAAACGAATCGCCATTTCTACTCTATACTATTTCTCTACTCTGTTCACTATTCTATTTCTTTATTCGGATCACTATACGTATTACCATTCGACGAGTATTATCGAGCAAGTAGTATTACTGCGAGTGATATTCGAAGGCGTCTGGTACCAGTATTGTTCAACAGTGTTACTATAGTTGTATCTGCAATTACAAAGTCTCTACTACAACGAGCATTACAAAAGTGACAACGAGTATTCGTTGATGTTACCAAAGTTTCAAACGAGTGTTCGTTGATATCACAAAACTTTCAAAATTTATTCACGCAGATTGGTTCGTCTTTCAGAACAGGATTATCGCACTCGACATTTCACAACTGACTTGCCTTCGTATACACCGCACAAATGTTTTTAAATGCAACTATCTGCGTAATATATTTTCGGAATTCATAGAGCAAATAATTGTAAATATCTTACTTGTTGAATTTCTTGACATATTTGGGAAGGATATTTTGAATAATCCAGAACCTATAGGGACAGCAATCCACCTGAATACAGATAAAACATTAATTCAGTAAACATCCAAAAATAGAAATGGGGGTGGGATAAGAAAAGGATGTATGTTCTTTTCGGACTTATACAAGGACGCGATTCTGAGAGAATTAGAAGTTATTGGCAGCAAAAATCTTAACAAGATATGTTAGCGACAGTCTTGATAGCAGACACTGAAAGGAAACTACAAGAACTCGAAGATAAGGTATTGAAGGAAAGCGACACTGAAATCCGAAGGTGCATTGAGATAGCGAAAGATGCCTTCCGGAAGCTATGAAAAGTATTAAGAAACAAGAAAATCAAACAAGTACCAAAATTTAAATATCTAGGAATTGTTTCAACAGAGGACGGTAAGTGCGACACGGAAATCTGAAGGTGCATTGAGATAGCGAAAGATGCCTTCCAAAAGCTATGAAAAGTATTAAGACACAGGAAAATCAAACAAGTACCAAAATTTAAATATCTAGGAAGTGTTTCAACCGAGAACAGAAAGTGCGACACGGAAATCCGAAGTTGCATTGGGATAGCGAAAGATGCCTTCTAAAAGCTAAGCAAAATATTAAGAAAGATTACGTTAAAAACAAAGATAAAATTGCTAAACTGCTATGTAATATAACTCTTCCTGTATGGCAGTAAATCCTAAACAATCTCCTCATAAATAAAGAGGACACTTGAAGCAAGGGAAATATGGTTCAACAGAAGGATGCTGAGAATGCAATGAGCCCAACATGTGAGCGAGGACGTGGTTTAAAAAAAAACGGAAATAAAGAGGACACTTAAACTTAACATCTGGAAGTGCCAGTTAAAATGTCTACGGCACATAATGAAGAAAGAAGGCTTGGAAAATGTAATACTCACAAGGCAAGAGGGACAGAGGAAAACAACGCATCACCTACCCGGCGATCTTAAGTAAATGAATGTCGGGGCAAGGTATCAGAGAGATCTCAAAAAGACATTTATTAAGAGCTACAAAGGATAGGGAATTGTGGAGAGCCATGATCGCCAATATCCTGAAGAGACATGATACATAAAAGAAGAAACCTCTATGGGGTAACACTCTATAAACGCTTATAAACGACACGCCATTGAAGAGAAAAAGATAAACTAATTCTAGAAGCGCTCCCCTGCCTTAGATCTTCTTTGGTTTGTTGATTCAGAATTCATAGCAATGAAATGACATTGTTATAATGCTAAAATATATCCAGTAGTAAGGCATCTGATCAGGAGGTTTGAGTGAGTGTAGAAACACATCTTAATTGATATTGTTCCCAGGACCACCTTATGTTGAGATGGTACCACTTATTAGGGTCCTAACTATGGGCAAATAGTTAACCCCCAAACGGGGGTCAAAACACTATGAAAATATAAAAATACATTTTTATAATAAAAATACCAGCAATACATTTTCATAGTAAAAAAATTACTAACAATACGGATTTGTAAAAAATTATCAGCCATACATTTTTGTAAATATTACTAGCAATACTACTTTGGAAAAAAAAATATTACCAATAATACATTTAAGACAAAAAAAAAATAATGAAAAATATACCTAGTGTAACAGCAAAATTGTCCAAATCGTGTAACAGCAAAACTGTCCAATTGTTAGATTAAGTTCTTAACTGTTGTATCTTAGAACTGATTAAAGATATCTTACTGGAATTTCACCGAGATTTTTATAGCACTGCTGGGCTCTACCTTGAGTAATAAGAATGTATAATTACTCTCAAAACTTAATAGAAGAATCGTGATAAAATCGATCATAAACGAAAATGACATGTTCATCATTAATTAATCATAACTAAGGATCGGAAGTTCATGAAAGATTGAAATAAATTTCAAAGATATATATATATATATATATATATATATATATATATATATATATATATATATATATATATGTATATATAATTCCAGGATCATTTTCCAACTTATTTCAAGATGATCTTCGCCTTTTGTAACCTCCTTTCTCTCCCGGAGTAACAAGTTTCCTCCCACGTTTCATATACGATTTCATTTTCAAGTCTTTTTTCACTGATTTTCGGACTGTCATAGGTAAAACTCCTCTCTCACATGCTAAACGCCTTATGAATTTAGTTGGATCTTTTCTAACTGATCTCTTTAGCTCGATCATTTGGAAATGATGATCCCTCTTCCTGTTTTGACCTACTGATCGAGTTTTCATTTCTATTGTTCCGTCCTTTTTAAACTTATTCACCGTTCTATTGATGTTTCTTGAATGGAAGCCAGAGTATGGATGTTGATAGCATAACCGAAGGCCTGAATGATCTTTCCCCCTCTCGCCATTGATCATTTGAGAGGACGGTGGGACTGACACAAAACGATTTAAACCTGTACTCTTTCTTGCTGAATAACTGAAAGGTTTTTTTTCAGTGATTCTTGCGAGAAATCATATCAAGATGGTCTTATCTGAAAACATGCAAAAGGAAACTTAATCAGTATCGTGTTTTTTTTTTAGATATTAAACATTTTGTGGGATGGACATTTATACTGTTACACGATCTGGACAATTTTGCTGTTACACCCGGTATTATCAGAAGTACATTTTTTGTAAGTAAAATAAAAAAAAAAAAATTCCTAGCAATACATTTTTGGAAAAAAAAAATTACTAATAATACATTTTTGTAAATGAAATTACTAATCCACCCAAGAAAATTTTGACATTAAACGACCCAGAAGAAGTTGATGAATATGTCAGAGGTTAGTGTTCGATCTCAGGTGAATATCCAAAATCCGATAAGGTGATTTTCTCAGCAGCCAGGCGAAGCCCTTCCCCCTTAAGTTGAAAACTATATTATCGCCTTCTTCCCTTATTTCCAAATTAATCAGTCCTATTTCTGAATCTGAAAACGCAAATCTATCTTTAGTTAGATGCACACAATCGCATATATGCTTCTATATGCACGAATGTTCTTTTTGTTCGTTTCCAAAACGCGTGATAAAGTGATGGCTACAAAAAAGGCTGAAGGCTTTGGAGGCGGGGAGCTGTTTCTACTCCGGCCGGAAGGTCAACTTGGGCATCTTTTGTCCTTTTTCTTTGGGAAGTGACACATCAGAATATTTTATAAAAGACGGCATTTGCCTTCAGTTAGGCAACAACAAATTCACTGTCATATTTCGTTCATTTTTTCAGGACATTTCGCAAAAACTTCCTTTCCATTTACTTCTTAAGTCCTTATATTGATTCATTTTGTCTCCTGGATCATCATCTTCTTCTTCTTCTTCTTCTTGTCCTCCCCTTCTTCTTCTTCTTCTTCTCATCCTCCTCCTCCTCCTCTTCCTTCTCCTTCATCTCTTCCCCTTCTTCTTGTCTTCCCCTTCTTCTTCTCCTCCTCCTCATTCTCTTCCTCCTCCTACTCCTTCTTCTTTTCCCCTTCTTCTTCTTCTCATCCTACTTCTCTTCCTTCTCATTCTTCTCCTTGTTCTCCTCCTCCTTCAGGTCCGCCTACTTTTCTCCTCCCCCTTCTTCCTCTTCTACTTCTTCTCTTCCCCTTCTTATCTTTCTTCTTTTTCTACTCATATTCTTCCACATTTTCTTGTCTTCCCCTTTTTCTTCTTCTCATCCTACTCCTCCTTCTCTCCCTCCTCCTACTCCTTTTCTTCCCCTTCTTCTTCTTCTCTTCCTCTTCTTCTTCACTACCAGCAAACATTTTTTTGTTTGCTTAGCCGATATTTTTTGGCTTCATTTCATGGCACTCCGACTTTTCGAAAATTATATTTATTCTTCCTTTTATGAATACATCTTCATCTTTTCAAACGTCGTCTACTTTATAACTCTTCCTATTTCCTCCTCTACGATGTCTTCATCATTCGAATATTATTCATGTTATTATTATTATTAGCAATTATTATTATTATTCCCCTCTGCTTTTCCTTATATTCATCTTCTTCACTTTCTACATTTCCATCCAATTCACCATCGTCTTCTTCTTCCCATTATTATTATTATTGTTATTATTATTATTATTAGTAGTAGTAGTAGTAGTAGCCATTATTATGGTCTTATTCTTTGTCACCTCTTTGCCTTCTATAGTTCCATCCCAAAGCCTTCCTTCATTTGTAATTATTATTACCCTCTTGAAGCTGTGAAGTTTTTCCTTTGCCAGTCACCGCTGATGCATGTTTTGTCTTTTCTCCTTGGGGTTTATCTCTGCTCATGAGACTAATCGTCCCCGACGTATCACTAGTAGTTCACTTCGGGTACTCTTCAGTTTCGTATTTTGCTTCCCTTTTTTCTTTTTTTTTTTTAACAAGAATAGAATAGAGAAACGATAATATTTTTACTTAGACTAATACGCAATTGTCGTTTCTGGTTGATCCCATGGGAGGAAGCAATTCCTTCTCTTTGTTGTCAGCCAGAATAGACAATAATAGGTTTCAGCGGGATCAATAATGCCTGACTTTACTCAACTAACATGTACTGAGGACAAACATTATGCAGAAAAAGAATGGAAATGGAATAATAATAATAATAATAATAGGTCTTTCCGCAGACTTGACAGGTAGTGTGACGATAGCAGAAATCGAAATACAATGATGATGATAATATTAATAATTGAGAGAGAAGTACGTGAAGTAAGGCTAATAGTAGTAGTAATAGTAGTAGTAGCAGTTGTAGAAGAAAAAGAAGAAAAAAATGCAGCAAAGAAGAGGAAAAAAAATAAATACGAGAACAATAGTCGAAACGGAAAGAACAAACGAGAAAAGAGAAATATTTCATAAGAAGACGACTGATTTTGCTTTCTTCCGGCATATAACCGCTTTGTATATATATATATATATATATATATATATATATATATATATATATATATATAAAAATGAAAAGAACGAAGAGTAAGATTTCAGCGTTCAAACATTAATTTAAAACGGAGTTCTATACAAAAGTAGAGTAATAAATATTTATTTATTATTCAGTTACATTAGAACATGTACGTATCCACTACAAAACTTGTAGTGAGTATCTACATGTCCTAATCTTAGTTCATTTCATATATATATATATATATATATATATATATATATATATATATATATATATATATCAAGTATGTGGTGCAGTTCAACTTACATTACATGAATCATTCACAAAAAAAACAGATATAGAATTCTCGCCATTTATATTATTAACTTTTATATCTGTTTTTTTTTGTGAATGATTCATATATTATATATATATATATATATATATATATATATATATATATATTATGCACTGTTATATTAGAACATGTACAAAAACACTACAAGTTTTGTAGTCTGTACTAATGTTCTAATGTTACAGTAATTTAATATATATATATATATATATATATATATTATAAAGCAAAATACATATGATGAGACAAAAACCTTATGAAAAGAGTGATAAGCCGACATATTAAAAATTTTTCTCCATGCCTAAATGATAGACAAAAAAAAAAAAATTTTCCGTAACATCTCTTATATGCCACTTAATACTCGACAATCTCCTCAAAGATGAAGAATAAATTTGAGGTGACAGAAATGCCGTTCTACAGAAGTATACTGAGGATACCATGGACTGAACATTTGAGCAAACGACGAAGTTTTGGAAAAAATGAAAACAAAATGGACACTTATATTTTGTTATAAGTTCGTATAACGCTCATAATTCCTGATTAGTAAGACTGTAAAGAAAACACTGGAAACAAGGATTTGAATGAAGATTTGAATGAGAACATGGCTTGAGAATACAGCAGTTCAATGTAACAAGCCTACGCCTACAAACGCTACACCTGTGTGCTTCACTTTTGCCACTGTTCCCTGATCCGGTGTTCTACTTATAGCAGACAGACGAGTCCATGTTTCAATAATAGTGTAGAGAAGGTTAGAGAGTATTTCTGCACAACATAAGCCTGGTTATGACGATAAACTACATCCGACAGCAAAGCCTCTGATCGTGAGATCGGAGGTTTTGAGGAGCGTTGTACCACTTTTTAATTGCTGCTGTTCCCAGGTACCCCCCCCCGCCACGCCTCGGGCTAGTAGCAATTATTAGGATCCCAGATACGGATTTAATAGTGAAATTCAAAACAAAATAAAACACTATGAAAGTACAAAAATACATTTATTACCAGCAATACCTAATTATAGTAGAATAACCAACAATGCCTTTTTATGCCAAAATGACCAACAATACATTTTATCTCTAAATGCAATTATGTTCAAAATATTTATAATAGTATTGTCTAGTTTATTTTTACTGGTACGGTATTTACTATAATAAATAAGAGTTATGCAGTCTTCTGTCAAGCATTTATTTCTGGCGCGTCAGGCGAATAGAATATGGACCGACCATGTTAGCAAAGACGAAGTTTTAGAGAACAAAACAAATACGGTGAATTTAAAAAAAAAAAAAAAAAAAATGAAGCAAGACAACATCGAAAAAGAAGAAAGGAAAGGAAAGTCTTTTTGAAAGCATTTCAACCTTATTTAAAGAAAAAGAAACAAAAAAAAATTGTTTGACCTTAAATGATCTCTTGCTGATCGATGGGTCGTTAAGTTTTAAACAAACAAACAAACAAACAATTATAATTTCGTATAACGCTCATAATTGTTGTTTAGTAAGACTGTAAGGAAGACACTGGAAACAAAAGTTTGAGTGAAGAAGGGTTTAATCACATGAGAACATGGATTGAGAATGACAGTAGTTCAGTGCGACAAGCGTACGGCTGAAAAACGCTACAACTTTGCGAATCAATTTTGCCACTGTTCCTTGATCAAACATTCTACTAACCGCGAAAGAGACCGTTGAAATTTCTAGGCCACATAATGAAGAAAGAGGGTTTGTAAAATTTGATAATGAACTTTGATGGCAGAACAGGGTTTAGCAGAGATAACAAAAAGACAATTTATTAAGCGCTACGAATGGCAAGGAATTGTGGCGATCCATGATCACAAATGTCACAAGTGGTCACCCATCTAGGTATTGACCAGGCTCGACGTTTCTTAACGTCGGTGATCATAAGGAAACCGGTATTTCAACGTAATACGGTCATAAGTCTAGGAAGTGGTTTTAATAACATTTTGATATATATATATATATATATATATATATATATATATATATATATATATATATATATATATATATATATATATATATATATATATATATATATATATATATATATATATATATATATATATATATATATATATATATATATTATATATATAAGGTTAATATATATATATGTATCTATATATATATTAACTTTTTATATATATCTATATATATAACCTTGAATAAATATATATATATAATATTGTTTTAAGTATTGTTTGTATATATATATATATATATATATATATATATATATATATATATATATATATATATATATATATATATATATATGTTGTTTTTAAAGGTATGCTGTGTGTTCAATATCAGGAAATATAAATATAAAAGTGAACAATGTGGTCAGCACCGTGCTTTCATACCTGAACGCAATATTAAGGTTTGTAGGCAATTTTGTGGTCTGAATACAATATTCACTCATGAACCAGCGATGTCAGGATGATTGCCCCCCCCTCTAAATGCTTTTCAGTCAAGTCCTATTCCAGGCTTTTCACTTCTCCTACTGAACCCGGTCAATTCTTCTCTGGGTGCCTGACATTCTGATTCGTCCCCAATGTGTTTGTCGAAGCTTCTACTGTACACCTTTTTCAGTCGCACTCCATGTGAAAGCTACTGACTGCGTGTTGCATACTGTCAGCAGTTTTTCTCAGACAGCCTGCACAACGATAAGCCAGTTCTTTTTATCATTTGAGCACTTAATTTTTTATTACTATGAAAACTTACTGCTGGTAATGTTTTCTAATGTATTTTTATATATCATGTTTTTACACCAATTTGGATGTTCACTATTTGCCCGTAGCAAGGCCCTTAACAGTTGCTGTTACCCTTGGGCAGTGTGGACCTGAGAAGAGGCGGTACTACTCTCCTCAACATCTCCTCAGAGGCCTTGCTGCTCGATGTAGTTTATCATCTTACCCAGAGCAATAGAAACGGAGGCTTACCGCCGATAAAAAGCGTGCTCGATGGAAAGAAAACAACAGGGCAACATCGGGGAGAGCGTCTATCGCATGCTTCTGTTGCAATCGAGGCTGACACTCGTGTGGGCCTGTACAGCCATAACAGATACTGCGTTGTCATCAGCAACTGAGGTAGAACTCTTTAGTCGCAGTCCCATGGCCTCTCGCGACCAACGGACGCCACACATAGAGCCATGGACAAAATTATGAGGCAGGTGTATGAAAGTTAGAAATATATTTGAAATTCCTTTATCTTATCATTTAAAGAAAAAAAGAACAAAGTTTTTTTAAGTAAATTTAACCTATATTTCATACTTGGTGTGGGCTCCTTTTGCTTTTATAACTGCTTTTATTAAATTTTACATATTGGAGACCAGCTTAGCACAAGTAGTTGGCATGATTTACTGCCATTCTTCATGAAGTTTGTCTTCTAATTTGCGTTTTGAAGTATATTTGTGCAACCTCACTCTTGTACCTAAGCATGGCCACAGATGTTCAGTGGGATTCAGGTCAGGGGATTGAGGAGGCCACTACATTACCCTGACTTCTTTCTTTCCAAACCAACACTTCAAAACTCTGGATATGTGGCATGGTGCGTTGTCTTGTTGGAAGATTACTCCATCCGGTATATTACTGATGAAATTTTCTCTGATGAAGTTTGGTAACATTGG
Organism: Acanthosepion pharaonis; assembly: GCA_903632075.3. Taxonomy (NCBI): domain Eukaryota; kingdom Metazoa; phylum Mollusca; class Cephalopoda; order Sepiida; family Sepiidae; genus Acanthosepion; species Acanthosepion pharaonis. The sequence goes on along the minus strand of CAHIKZ030001106.1, from coordinate 718,648 downwards.
TCTAACATTCTTGTGTAAGTTTTGGAATTCATTCTACCTTCTTGTGTGAATGACATTCCTGCCCCGGAAGACGACATGCAGCCAAACACAATTACGCTCCGACCTCTATATTTTAAAGTTGAGGCAATATATTGATCATCATATGTTTCCCTAACACTTCAACGAATATAAACAGCTGCAGGGGTCCCAAAAATCTGATAAAAATAAACATTTTAGGATAATTTTCTATTTAATAAAAAATACAATACTGATAGGCGTAATAAAATCAATTATAAAAGAAAATAATAAAAATAAAAATAAAGAAACTTACTTCAAAGTTGCTTTCATCAGACCAAAAAAACTTTTGCCTAATCCTCAGCCGTACAATTTTCATGCTCTTTTGCAAAAGAGTGTCTCTTTTTCTTATTAACTTAAGGCAGCAATGTGTTTTTTGTAGCTTTACATCCTTTGAGGCCCAGCTTCTACTAACCTTCTTGTCACTGCGCGTGTCTATATCACTTTGTTACCTCTCGAAGTTCAGCAGTTTTTTTCCTATCACCTAGAGATACCCTCTTTAACAGTCTGTCTTCCCTTGTCTTTGTACACCTTTTTCGACCTTGATCATCACGCTTTTTGAAAGAATTGGTTTTATTATATCTTCTAATGGATGATTATGCACCAATCCTTGAACAGTCGATAAAGGCATTGGTTAGATCCAGTGACAGGACCCCAAGAGTGTGAGTTCAATACCTGGTTAGGGCAGTGAAGAACTTGGAGAGGGGAATTAACCGGAGATAACTGACATCCATTAAACATGGCACGTGGAACTAGAACAGTCTACCCCAGTGAGCGAAATAAAGGTTTCAGTTCGACATTCCAACCACCTGAAGAAGGCCGGAGCATACAACGGCCGAAATGTTGTAATAAAGATAGCGACAAAGATGAGGACAATAGTCCGAATAATGTAAATAGTGTTCTTTTCTTGAACATTTCACTTTTCTTTCAATTTTGACCCTTCTTCGAACAACGCAATGATTTCAAACGTTTCAGCTTCAGGAATGTTTTTCTTCAGAGACATTTTGAACAAAAAAAGAAGCACTTATAAATTGATACTAAACTTGTTACTAAAAAATTAGAAAAAAAAACTTTATCACTACAGATTAAATTTCAAATAAATGATTTTGCCACTTACGCTAAATAAGTAAAAATGAACACAAATAATTATTGGTTCCCACCCTACCATAAATGCTAGTGAAGCATCAAGAATGATTATTATAGTGTTTTAAGCTAACATATGTACGTGTTTCAATCATATTTCTAACTTTTCTATACCGGCCACATCATTTTATCCATGGGTGTATTTCTTATTAAAACCTACTCTAGTGAGGCACATATTGTGTTTTCGGTTTGTGTAAAGAACCGGTTCCTAAGCCACCTCTGTGTTTTCCAGATCTTCATACATTATCTCTACAAGAGTCTGATTAAGCATTAAAAATGCCGAGTATGCTGATATATCTCGGATGGAGCTACACAATATTCATTTTCCCGCCGTCTTCAAATACGTTTACAAGACCTTGTGGGGGACTATTAATTTTCGCTACAGCCTCTTTCCAACAAAGTCACAGTCGCAAGGACATTACTATTCTATCGTTATTTCCATGGCAAATGTTTAGTGGTGCGTTATACTTTATTACCACCAGCCCAGACATTTGCAGCCAAGACCCGTCTTGCTGCGTCCACAAAGTCAAATCACCTTCATCTCCTACGTATTCCTTTAATAAGAAGGATATGCTACACAGAAAGCTTCTTTCTAAGAACCGCTAAATTGTGGTTTGCGGAACATCCCTTGAGGGTGCTTCTCTAAACACTATACCCCTAGCATCTCTAAATCTGGGGCCAGTCGTTGTCTATTCTCTATAGCCTCATAACTTTCAATCCCTACGTCTTCCAGTTACATTCACATCGCACACCATTGAGCCTTGTATTGCGTGAACATAACTTTTTAGAAAAAAGAGGGAGAATCACAAGTGATTATGATTGTTCCCGAGCAGACTGAAGTGAGTAACCGGCTATATATATATATATATATATATATATATAAATACGAGGTTATATGGAAAATATGTGGATGCGAAACGTGTAATTGTCGAATCGAATTCAAGTTCAGCAGTATTCTGCTACGTTGAATTTTGCCCAAATCCTATCAGCAATATTAAATAAAAATAAATTTTTGAATAAACATTGCTGAGGGTGGCCCGGTGGTTTGAAGTAATTGCGGAGTCCAAAAAAGCAAAAAACAACAAAAACAAAAAAAAATACCTTTAAAAAAAAACACAATCCTTTTAACATACATTTTGTTTTGCGAGAAAGAAGGCCCTACTATCATTTTTCAAGTTATCTTAATTGATTTGTTTTTTTACGACTTATCAACCCTTTGCAAGTTACTTAAAGCCATAACATAGTTTTAGATTGTAAGATTTTTGGGAAGCTAATAATATACTTGTACTGATTCAACTCCTACTAATTAGCCTATAGTTGGAGAGAAGAGCCTTTCCAAAGGTAATTTGTGTGTAAGTGAATATAACGAACCCGAGTGGAATTTGAACTCGGCTCTTCAATTTCCAATTCCGAGCCCTTATTCATTACACCATCAATACATCCATGTTTAGAGCACCTGGTACATCCAAGCAGTTATCCATGGCTAGGCTCGCTGATCGTACTAGAATCGGTGCTTCAACATAATATAGCAGGAAGATGAAAAAAAAGAATTAGAAATGGAAAATTCAAATATCTGGGAGAGAATGAGGAAAGATGGCCTGGAAAATTTAATACTCACCGGGCATGCGGAGAGCAAGAGAAACATGGGAAAATAGTGATTAACATACTTAACAAGTTTGAGTGAACAGATGTCAAATCAAGAACAATGAGAGACGGTAAAGCGCCTGAAGTTACTTAGAATAATAAAAGACATGAAGTTGTTGAAAGCCGTGATAGCGCCCGACTTGAAAGGACAAGACACATAAAAGAAATTTCCTTTGAACTTCTCAAAAATGGTGTCTTCTAATCTGATTCTGAAATTTCAAACCAAATCACTTACATCATGTGTCTGTAATGTGGACACAAAAGCGCGTATAAATATATACGCTTTCATTTCGATACGTGCCTTAAGTTGCAGGAAGGTCTTTTCTTTCCTTGCACGCTTCAGATCTTCCAGTGTTTGTCTGAACAGTCTGACACACTGACCGACTGAAAAGCAAATGATTCAGAATGCCGTTCGATTCGAATTAATCCTCTACTGTTTATTCTAGTAAAACTGTATGACGGTTTCGCATCTGACCGACAATTGTTCCGGTCAGTAAGTATTACTTGTGGGTAGTTGATAATTTTCCTTATAGAATTGTTGATATTTGATATGTGTTGAGTTTTTTCGCCTTAGATTCCTAAATTACATCGGCTTTTTCTTTTTTCTTATCTATTCTAGTAATTGTATCATCTTTTCCTTCTTCTTCGACTTCTCAATTCTCTTTCTTCGTATTCTTCGATAAATCTTCGATGTTTATTCTTCTACTTGCTCTTCTTTCTTTTTCTTCATTTTCTTCTTCTCATTATTATTATTATTATTATTTCCTTTGATATCTGGCGTTTAAACATTTCTTTCCGGGTCCCGTCCGGGACCTAAGGTTAGAAATGACATCATGACACTTTCCACTGACAAAAAAAAAAAAAAAAAAAATACATAGATAAATCCCTGCGTAAAGTGTAGGCTGTATTTGTGAGAACAATCTTTTGTATCTATTTGAGGCATGGACTTCCAAGAATCCCTTCAATGAGTCTACTGGAATCTTTTCCAACCAATCCGAGGGCTCCAACTACAATAGGGATTATTGATGTTTCCATGTGCCACATTTTTGAGATTTATTATTATTATTATTATTATTATTATTATTATTATTATTATTGCTGCTGCTGCTGTTGTTGTTTTTTTTTTTTTTTATTTCCTCCGCTTTCAGGAGTATACTGTTTTCTTTCCGAGTCTCGTCCAGAGATCTAAAGCCAGAAATGATATCATGGCATTTTCCACTGAGCAATTTAGAAAAAAAATCGCATATATTTTTCATAGATAAAGCCCTTCGTAAGGTGTAGACTGTACTTGTGAATACAATTTTTAGCATTTCTCTGAGGTATGTGTTACCGGGGATTCCTTCAATGAGTCTATTAGAATCTTTTTTCAATCAATCCGAGGGCTCCAACTACAATTGGAATTGTTAACGTTCCCATGCACCACATTTTTGAGATTTCGATGTCAAGATCCTTGTATTTTGATAGTTTTTGTAGATCTTCAAAAATACATTGCAGTCTGCAGGGACTGCCATGTGAATAAGGAGGCATATTTTGTCTTTGCAATGTTTGCGGTCTCTAATAATGATATCAGGGTGATTAGCTTTCATTGATCTGACTGTGTGTATTGTGAAGTCCCATAAAATTTTTACAGGTCCTGTCTCCGTTACCGGGTCTAGGTGGTGTTCATACAAATTTCTTGCAGTTTTCTTTCCGTAAAAGTTGCAGATTTTCCCGTGCAGATATTGGCCCACTCTGTCATGCCGTGTTCTATATTCGGTGGGTGCCAATATCGCACAATCTGATGCAAGATGAGCAGTTGTTTCTGGATATTTATCACAGAACCTGCATTTTGTGCTAATACAATTTTTCAGTACGTGTGCTTGGTAATTTCCTGTTAGCAAGCATTGGGTCTGTGCAGCAAGAATAAAACCTTCGATTTCAGATTTTAACCCTGTACTACGTAGCCACTGATGGGTACGGTGTTTGTCTCCATCAGCTTGTTTGGTAGAGGCAGAGTATTGACCGTGAAGCAGTTTATCTTATCGCTTCTGTATCTGGTCGGTTGCATTTGATTTTGCTTTCATTTTTAAGTATTTTGTAGCTTCAGTCGTTGTATAATGCGTTACTTTCATCTCTTCATCTATTAAAAACTTCATTTTGAACTTGTTGGCTTCTTTTATTACTAAATACAGTCGCTTACTACTTTCATGTAATTTGCCACAGATCATTATCCATTCTTCTGTAGTTTGTAGGTGTCTTGAATGGCCAATTGCTGGAGGTTTTTATTATTATTATTATTATTATTATTATTATTATTATTTTCTTTGATTTCTGGCGTTTACACATATCTTTCCGGGTCCCGACCAGGGACCTATGGTTAGAAATAGTATTATGACACTTTCCACAGACAAAAAAAAAAAAAAAAAAAAAAAACTATTACATAGATAAAGCCCTTCGTAAAGTGTGGGCTGTACTTGTCAGAACAATTTTTTGTATCTCCTTGAGGCATGGACTTCCAGGAATCCCTTCAATTAGTCTACTGGAATCTTTTCCAACCGGTCCTAGAGCTCCAACTACAACAGGGATTGTTGATGTTCCCATATGCCACATTTTTGAGATTTCTATTTCAAGGTCCTTGTATTTTGACACCTTTTTGAATATCTTCAAAGATATATTGCAGTCAGCAGGGACTGCCATATCAATAAGGAGGCACTTTTTTTATTTGTAGTCTTTAATAACAATATATGGGCGGTTGGCTTTGGTTGTTTTATTATTATCATTATTATTATTATTATTGTTATTAGCCCTTATTTTATGTTTTTTTCAAAGTATTTTCTACTTCTTTCTCCTTATTCTTCGATAAATCTTCGACGCTTATGACCCTTTTCCTTCTTCTCATTGCTCTTCCTTCGTCTTTTTTTTTTTTTCTTCTTTTTGTCAGTCTAATTATTATTCGATAAATATTCGACGCTTCTTTTCTTCTTTTTCGCTTTTTCTTTTCTCCTTCTTCCCATTATTATTATTTTCTTATCCCTTCTTCAATAAATATTCGAAACTTCTTCTTCTTCTTCTTCTTCTTCTTCTCATTATTATTTTATCTTATCCCTTCTTCGATAAATATTCGACGCTTCTATTTCTTCCTTTTCTTTTTCGTTTTTGTTTTTCTTCTTCACATTATTATTTTTTCTCTTATTCCTTCTTCTTTTTCTTCTTCTTTTTCTTCCCTCCTTTTATGCTCATTTTCAACGTATTTCTTCTTCTTCATCTTCTTCTTCTTCTTCTTCTTCTTCTTCTTCTCAATTCTCTTTATTCTTATTCTTCGATAAATCTTCACCGCTTATGATCCTTTTTCTTCTTCTCCATGATCTTTTTTCTTCTTCTTTTTCTTCTTTTTTCTTCTTTTCGTCATTATTATTATTATTTTCTCTTATTCCTTCTGTTATGTTTATTTTCAATGTATTTTCATCATCATTTTCTTTTTCTTCTTCCTCTTCTCAATTCTCTTTCCCCTTATTCTTCGACGCTTCTTTTTATCACTTCTTCTTTTTCGTTTTCTTCTTCTTCTTCTTCTTCTTCTTCTTCTTCTTCTTCTTCTATTTTCCTCGAATATTTATCGAAGAAGGGATAAGATAAAATAATAATGAGAAGAAGAAGAAGAAGAAGAAGAAGAAGAAGAAGTTTCGAATATTTATTGAAGAAGGGATAAGAAAATAATAATAATGAGAAGAAGGAGAAAAGAAAAAGCGAAAAAGAAGAAAAGAATAATGAGAAGAAGAAGAAGAAGAAGAAGAAGAAGAAGTTTCGAATATTTATTGAAGAAGGGATAAGAAAATAATAATAATGAGAAGAAGGAAAAAAAAGCGAAAAAGAAGAAAGAAGCGTCGAATATTTATCGAATAATAATTAGACTGACAAAAAGAAGAAAAAGAAAAAAGAAGACGAACGAAGAGCAATGAGAAGAAGGAAAAGGGTCATAAGCGTCGAAGATTTATCGAAGAATAAGGAGAAAGAAGTAGAAAATACTTTGAAAATAACATAAAATAAGGGCTAATAATAATAATAATAATAATAATAATAATAATGATAATAATAAAACAACCAAAGCCAACCGCCCAGATATTAGGACAGCTAGTCAATCCCTATTGCAGACTCTTGATCAAGCACAGTGTGTTTCATACTGCAACAATGCTGAGCAGACCTTAGTTACAGTTTTCTGGGATCAACAATCTGAACAACGCCAGTATATTCAAACGCTCAGTCGCGATGACTTGTGACTTCATGCTATCACAATTATCAACGGACCCAAGTGTTCCGTCTACCCAATTTCACTCACAAGGCTTAGGTCAACCCGTGTTATGATTTACAGGCACTTTCCAAATGTGCTGCACACTGGGATCATCCCCCCACCCAGACCGATAACGTCAGGGGGTTTCCTTCCTGACAAATCCACCCTGGTGAGATTCGAACCAGGATTTCATGTCCAGAAAGCGTTGACAACATATAAAATAAACGTCCAACTGGTTTTCACATATTTTCCTACATACAATACATATATGTGTTTTAAGACATTTTTTTTTTATGGGTATACATTCTTTTTTATAGATACAATTTAAGTAAATGCTCTGTTTCTAATAAACAGAATTAAACAATTTACCGGCCTGAATGTCCGAGAAATCTTCACAGAAAATATACACCCTCCGACAGGATTCGAACCTGTATCCTATACGGAACCGTCATTTAGCTTGACGTGCCTTTACCGATTTGGTTACAGAGGAACGTTCGATTAGCATGTTCGATTTTAATGCTTTTAAACTATAATCTTCCATGAATATCTTACGTACATTCATATCTGCTCAAAGCGTATCCAAATGTAAACAAATGACGTCACACATATATTTAATGTGCAAAGTCCGACAATTATTTTAAGACATTTTTATGTTTATACATTCTTTTTATAGATACAAATATTTAAGTAAATGTTCTGTTTATAATAAATAGTATTAAACAGCATTTACCGGCCTGAATTTACTTAAATATTTGTATCTATAAAAAGAATGTATAAGCATAAAAATGTCTTAAAATAATTGTCGGATTTTGTCCATTACATTTATGTGTGTTTGTCAGGAATCAATTTAGTATAATGTCGACTAAAAGGCGGACATAATTTTAAGAATTGTGGGTATTTGTAAGCATGCATATTTGTGTATATGAATATGTGAGTATATATATATATATATATAAAACATTAGGCAGCATATGATTTACATACAAAGAATAATCACGCATAGAATTAATCAGAAGTATTAATGCGATTATTGGCGACATCCGTCGCTAGAAAACATAATATATGCATTAAAATCCTGTTCATCCATAGTGCGAGTTTTGATCCTTGAAGAAAAACTTGTTGTCTGTAGTTTTTCAGTTTATTTGATGTTAAAATGCTAGTACTTACGGACGGTCTTCCATCCATCATCAGGCATGTGTTTTTTTTCTTATAAAATCAAAAACTATTTTTTTGTTTTTCTTCCTTTTCATATTCTTCGTCCTTCCTTCTTTTTTTCCTTCTTTTTTGTATATTTTCACCTTATTTTCTTCTTTTCTGTCAATGATTCACGTTTTCGTTCTTTTTATTGTTCATCCCCCCTCTTACTTCTTACATATCTTCTATTTACTTTATTTCCTTAATCTTTTTATTTTCGACTTCTATAATGTTTTGCATTTTGTCTCATCTCGATCTTTTCGGCGCACACTTTTCCGACATTTTTCATTATTTCTCTTTGTGGAGTATTGGACAGTGGCTCATATTGAGGAATTGTAGGGCCGAGTTCGAATTCCAGTCGAATCCATTACATTTCAATTACGAGCTCATACCCTTTGGAAAGGTATGAATTCTCTTCTTCGCAAGACCAGGTTCTATAGCCTTGGATGACAACTGGTCTCCCGTACAAAGAAACTGCACCTACTGCAGAAATAATCTGCCTCGCCACCCATGTATCGAAAGATACATGATCGCCTAAGCATGTATCACGCATGGCACATAACTGACTGACTGATCTATAAAAGGAAAGCAAGGTGGAGTAATGGATAACAGCTCAGAGATCCGAGTTCGAATTCCAGTCGAATCCATTACGTTCACTTACGTACTTGGGTAAGGTATGAATCCTTTTCTTCTCCCCACAGCTATGGGTAAATAGCAAGACAGACCGGGTTCTATAGCCTTGGATGGCAACTGGTCTATCGCAGAAAGAAATGGCAACCTAATGCGGGAAAAACCTGCCCCGTAAGTCATGTATCTTTCGATACATGATCACCTAAACGTGTATCACGCATGGCACATAACTGACTGACCCCTGGGAAGTGTATGAATCCTCTTCTTCTCCCCCAGCTATGGGTAAATAGCAGGACAGACTGGGTTCTATAGCCTTGGATGACAACTGGTCTACCACAGAAAGAAATGGCAACCTACTGCGGGAGAAGAAATCTGCCTCGTCAGTCATGTATCGAAAGATACATGATCGCCTAAACGTGTATCACGCATGGCACTTAACTGACTGACAGATATAAATTTATTTTTAATTAACTGCTTGTTCTACATTTCTTTTCTTCCTAACACTGTCACATTTTTTCCTCTTTTGTCTTTCACTGAATAATATTTTCATCATCTTTTACATATATCTTACTCAAAACTTATATTTTCTCCTTCTTTTGTTTCTACTTTTTTCTTCCTATTTTAGCATATATTTTTCCTCTTTCATTTTCCTTCTTTCATCATGTTTTTCAGTCCTGTCGATCATTCTTCTTCCACACCTTTTTTTTTATCCTAGCTGTTCATTTCGTTTTCTTCTTTCTAATTTAGTCTCGCTTCTGTTATATCTTCTTAATCACGTGACTGTTTCTTCTTCTTCTCCTTCTTGATCTTTTTGTTCTTCTCATTCTTGTTTTTCTTCTTCTTCTCCTTGTTGTTGTTGTTGTCCTCATTCTTCTTCTTCTTCTTCTTCTTCTTCTTCTTCTCCTCCTCCTCCACTTTGTTCTTCTTCTTGTTCTTTTTGTTCTTCTTGTTCTTCCCCTTCTTCTTCTTCTTGTTCTCATTCTTGTTTTTCTTCTTCTTCTTCTCCTTGTTGTTGTTGTCCTCCTTCTTGTTTTTTTTCTTCTTCTTCTTCTTCTTCTTCTTCTTCTTGCGCTCTGCTTCTTGTTCATTTTGTTCTTCTTCTTCTTTTTCTTTTTGTTCTTCTTCTATTTGTTCATGTTGTTGTTGTTGTCCTTCTTCTTCTTCTTCTTAACTTAATGGCCTTTTAGGCTTCTTCCACGTGAAATAGATGTTCACTATTTGAATGATAAGAATTATATGTCACAGTGTGGGGGGTGGATGACATCAGGATTATAGCGATGCATATAGGTGGGGCATGGCAAAGAAAGAAATGTTGGGATCCACTGCACAAGATCTTAAAACACTGGGGGACTGTAATGGAAGATATCTCAGAATGGGCACACATTCATGCAAATCTGAAAACAGATGCCACCTAATATATATATATATATATATATATATATAAACTTTCTCAACGATTATAAATTTATTCATATATTTACTTCATTTCATTCTTTGGCATTGTGAATTAAAGTTATAAATAAATGAGTTAATAAATTTTGAAATCTTTTGGTGACTTTCAGGACACCCTGTATAATAATCCAGTCACTTCTCGGCCATAGAGACACAGCCTCACAACATCAATGCAGTTTCTGCAACAAGTACGAGATTAAGTAAAAAATTATTCGTACTTTCTCTATAACATATCTTTAGTTTTGTCACACTGCCTTCTGCACACGCATGCTTATAGTTGATACTGTTGTGGTCATATGATCGAAGTTTGAGCTTGATAACGCCAGTTCTCTTGCTGCTGTTACAGTGTAAACATGGACGCTTCGCTAGCAGTGTGCACCAAGGAGGAACAAAGAGCAGGATCTACGGAGAACAAGCTACCTCATCGATGATAAAACACCGGCTCGCCATTACTATTTCTCGAGTTTGAATCTTGCTGAATTTCCCCGTCGGTGGTCATGACTGACGGGCTTCCCGCTCCTTCAATTTTAAATTTTCGATCCACTCATACACACTTCTGCTTGGCAGCGCAGTGTAAAGGCCTCCGATAAATTTCAGATCACTGCTCTTTGTTCCTCTTTGATGAACACCGATAGCGTCGCGGCTATGTTCACACTGTCACAGGATCAATAACACTGTTATAATGTAAAATCTGTCAGCAGTGGTCATGAAAAGAGCAATGATCCGGGAGAACATGCTCCCCATCGATGATGGCTCGCCGGTTTGCCATCTCGAGCTTTGAATCTTCTCGTCAGTTGACAAGCATCCTACCACTATTACGAGCGTCAACCCTGTCCGGTCATTTTTACACTTCTCAATCCACTCATACACACTTCTACGCGGTAGAACACTCTCACCGTATTGTATTAAAAGCCTCCGATGAATTTCAGCTTCGGACAAACCTTCCAAACTCTTCACTACTCCTTGTTCCACTTTGATTAACACCACTAGCGTCGCGGCTATGTTTACACTGTAACAGCAACAATAAAACTGGCGTTATCAAGCTCAAACTTCGATCCCGTGACCATGACAGTACCAACTATAAGTACGCATGAGCAGCACGCATTGTGACAAAACTAAAGATATGTTATGGTGAAAGAGCCGATAATTTTTTTTTATCCACGTATTATCATTACGGACCGAGAAAAAAATCAATGGATCACATAGTGAGTATCTGATCTCTTATAAATGGCATAGAAGATTGGAATATAATCGTTAAAGAGTGTTGTGGAGTAGTTGAACACCCCCCACAAGATGGACTGGTCTATGATTATTTAAAAAGCACTATCTTTGAGGGAGAGCCGTTAACAATAGAGTCCGTTAAAGCTGTGCTAGTCGATCTCTCTGCCTTCGGGCAGGGATTAAGCCAAACAAGGCTATGTCTCTGAACACAATCTCGTCTGGGGAGGTAGACAGATTCTCAAACCTGTATGTCCTCTTTGGTGCACACTGCTAGCGTCGCGGCTATATTTGTACTGTAACAGCAACAATAACACTGGCGCGATCAATCTCAAACTTCGATCAGGCGACCACCATAGTACCAACTATAAGCACGCATGAGCAGAAGGCAGTGTGATAAACCTAAAGATATGTTATGGTGAAAGAGCCGATAATTTTTCTTTATCCACGTATTATCATTACGGACCGAGAAAAAAATCAATGGATCCCATAGTGAGTATCTGATCTCTTATAAATAGCATAGTAGATTGGAATATAATCGTTAAAGAGTGTTGTGGAGTAGCTGAACACCCCCACAAGATGGACTGGTCTAAGACTATTTAAACAGCACTCTCTTTGAAGGAGAGCAGTTAACGATAGAATTAGTTAAAGCTGTGCTAGTCGATCTCTCTGCCTTCGGGCAGAGAGTAAGCCAGACAAGGCTATGTCTCAGAACACAATCTCGTCTGGGGAGGTAGGCAGATGCTCAAACCTGTCTGTCTTCTTTGGTGCACACTGCTAGTTGAGCGGCTATGTTTACACTGTAATATCAGCAAGAAAACTGACACAATCAAGCTCGGATTTTGATCATGAGACCACAGTAGTATCCACTATAAGCATGCATGACCAGAATGCAGTGTGACAAACCTAAAGATATGTTATGGCGAAAGTCGGGGTAATTTTTTACTTACCTTCGTAGTATTATATATATATTGCTACCCTAACTCCCAACTAGTGATGAATTCAGAGTTGTCCTTCTTCAACATTGCTTGGCAGCAAAACATATAGCTCTCTGTCTGCACTGCTTTTAAACCCTATCTAAGGAGATTCATTCATTTCCATATGTATTTGTGCAAATTGTGGAATATACTATCACACGGGGGCTTCCTTAAACATTATAGTTTATCCTGCTTATTCCCATATTATTATTCCTTTCCTATTACCTCATTTGTGCGTCCATATCACTCAGTTCATTCAATAAACTCCTGCCTTGAATGTATCACGAACCTTGTATAAGGGGAAGTGGGACTAAAATTTAAAAAAAAAAAGTGTCATCGGCGTGGACCTGAACCCGACAAACCGATTCTACTTTCCGCATCGATAACCGCTGCATTACGGATACATACTTATATATATGGTATGCTATGCATGATTCTATGGTTTCACCATGACCCGGGTCTAAAACAAAAAACCTTTTATTTTCATTTAGATTTCAAGCCAAGTTTTGGTTAAGTCCTTTATTTATGTCTTTTTGTTGCGTTTCTGTACAAAAAATAAAAGAAAAAAAAATTAGAAAAAAAAAAAAGAAAAAGGAAAAAAAGTAATACCAATTTCGCTCCAGCAGTTCAAAATAATTAGCTAGGGCGAAAATTATAATGGCGTCGATTTTGAGCGGGCGGCCGCCAGCACTTAGTTAGGCCTATCATTGAGTTTAATTTTCGCTTGATTAGGTCCGGTACAATAGTTTCGCATGCCATGCCGCAAGACTTTTCCCGCCATTTTTGGGATTAATCTGGCATATTTATTTTTTGGAACGGAACAGGCGAGACTTTCAGGCAAATGTCTCAGACATACCCGAAATGAAGGGACGATAATACGACTAATATCAACAATAATTACACTACGAAATGTCAGGGCTATTATTATTATTATTACTATTATTATTATTATTATTATTATTATTACATCATCAAGTACTATCATTTATAGTTTGCTGTTGACACTGGATACTTAAATGCTAAAAACGATTATTAATATGAAAGAAATAAAAAGAATAGAATAATGGCGATTCAGAAAGAGGAGGAGAAAATGAAGAAGATAAGGATAAAGAAGTTAAAGGCAGAGGTGATGACAATAACAATAATAAAAATAATAATGATAATATTATCAATAATAATAATAATGTCAATAATAATAATAATATCAATAATAATAATAATATCACCAATAATAATAGTAATAATAATAATATCACCAATACTAAAAATATGCTCAATAATAATAATAATCACATGACCAATACTATCATTAATAATAGCAATATCACCAATAATAATAATAATAAAATTAAATAATATCATCTATAATACTAATAATACATCAGTAATAATAATAACATCCTCAATAATAATATCAATATTAATATCTTCAATAATAATAATGTCATCAATAATAACAATAATAATATCATCAATAATCAAAATGATTGACGTAACTATTAGGGCGATTTAATAAAAGAAAAAAGAGACAATGTTTAACAATGTTCAATAATATTTCGACAGTATTTCTGTCTTTTTCAAGGTATTGTTAAAAATTGTATACGAATATAAAAATATAAAAAAATCATCTCGAAAAAATATAATTCTTTCTCCAAACGTCGCTTGTTTTGAGAAAAACAGATCTACTGGTAATCAAGGTGTCAAAACGAATTAAACGCGAGTGGTGTAAATGGTTGGTGAATACGGGACGAGATATACTGAGACGTGCGTAATATGATGGTATTTGTGATCATCTTGAAATTGTCCGTTAGCTGATTAGTTACTAAGAGGAATTAATCAAGTAGCTTAGTATTTATCGATCCACCCACGAGAATAGAATGTGGCACAAGGCCGGTTTAATGTGGGTATCCCCGAACCCGTAGGCTCGGCCAAAAATATAGCCTTTTTGAACCCGCCTAGACGGATTCAGGCCCTGTCTACCTCCCCGAACGAAACCTTGCCCTTCGGCAAAGCTTCGTCCGGGTTCATCTCTGCTAGTTCGAATGTTAAGTAGCTTAGTATAAATTTTGGTACCTTCGCAATGCCTTAGGATTAAAAGGCATTTTTTTTTTAAATGAAAAATCTTTCCCGAATCTCTTTTTTTAGCTTTATCTTTGTAAAATATGTGTGTTTTTCAATTTCTCAGTGGGAAAAGTAATGATGCCATTTCTGACCTTAGGTCTTTGGGCGGGACCCGGAAAGAAATGAGTACACACCAGAAATCAAAGAAAATAATAATAATAATAATAATAATAATAATAATAATAATAATATGAAGACGAAGAACATGATTATCATCAAATAAATTGAAAATACACCAGTAAAATCTTTATCAATTAAACAGTTGATTCTATAGCATCAGCCACATACATAATTGACTTTAACATTTACCCTTGATGACTGATAATGTAGAGTGTAGACTAGAATTATTTCCAAATATATAGCAACCTTGATTCCTATAGAACAGTTGGTCTTCCTTATTCATTAAATAGTCCCTGACACTCGAACATCTTATGTTTTTATTTCTGGCCATGTTGTATGATCAACAGTTAATTCTGTTAGACACGCAGACATTTCGTCTCAGTTTGAATTTCCTTCAGTGACACCGGCATTCACGTCAACAACATTTTTTCTTTGTATATCAAATTCGACACATTTCCAAATTTCAGTTATCAGTTTTCGTAAACAAATTCACACTTCCAGTGTCTCGTATATGTCTTGACCCATTCACTGTTATCGCCATCAGTGTGTGGTCTCCTGTATTTACAGAAACACATTCTCTTTAGACATAGGTCCCCCTCGAATACAATGCTCAAGAGCCACTCAAAGTAGAAGTTTAGTAAACAAGGTTGTTGCAAATGCGTAAACGGAAGAATTAATAAGTACATTTCATGAAGATATACAGTGAGTCTCCCGTATTCGTGGGGGTTAAGGACCAGTAGTGGCTGCGAATAGTTAGAATCCCGAAATACTTGTAGACCCCCCCACCCCTAAAAGTGCTTATAAGTACCTATTTTGATTGTTAAAACCCCATATGTCTTAAACTTTCATCCTAAACACTTTAGAAACATTTCAGACGCTTTTGAAAGATAATATTGATGACCACACCCTTAGCGTAAATTTTCTTTCATACGTACAATAATCATTTTTAATTACACATAGATCGATACAACCATTGAAAATACTATATAAAATATGGGTAACAAGATATAAAATATAAAGTTTAAAACATTTTTTTAAAAATAGAACTGTGATGACGCCCCACCCCAGACTTAGCATAAGCCACTTTTAAGACCCCCAGCCGCAGCCCCTAACAGATGCGAATAACGTTCATCTCGCAAGATTCCCTCCTTTCGCGACGTCCACACCACCCTTGCCACGGCTAGCAACGTAAAAAACACCAAGAGGATAGTAGAAAGAATCGCGATCACTTAGACACCACGCTAATTCCCATATATACCTTTCCTTTACGATCACGTGTCCTACTTATTAGAAATGGAATCACCTGTGTTTGCTCACTGGTGATCTGTGTTCAAACGCCAGTGTCGGCAACGACACCTTATCCCTATACAACAAATATCTAAAAAGAAAGTATTTCTGAACATATAGGTGGCTTCACAGTGGTAGCAATAACAATGAATGAAACCAGCATGAAAAAAAACATATATGAGGCCACTCGAAGTGTGAATTTATACACGAAAATTGATATCAGACATCTGGAAATGGGTTGAATTTGATATACAAAGAAACGCTCAAGACATGCTCGGACCCGCTTACAGTCTTATAGAGATCGGAATTTTATTACACTTCTAGTTTTGTGTTTCACTTTAATTTTGTCCATACACCTACGGCTTTATACTATTGTAAGATTAAGATAATGAAATCAAGTATCTGGTAATTTTTATAACAAACAATGGAAAATAAGACACAAAATTCCGAAGGTACATTTGAATAGCGAAATATCCCTTTCAAAAGCTAAATAAAGTATAAATACCTGACTGACCTTGACCTTACCGAATATCTTGTATTAATTTCTTAATGTATCAAGTATGCAGAATCCTTAGTGCAATCATTTGGGCAAGCCGGGAACCAGGTAGGTCTCTATTGCAACTTGAGTCAGGCAGAATATATCACAACCTCCCCTGAACCATCCAAGTTGAAGTCACTCAATAATATATCCATTAAAAGAGTTGAGGACTCGATATATCTTGGATCTCATATAATAGATTCCTAAAAAGACTTCAACATTTGCAAATCTCTTGCATGGGCTGCGTGTAACAAACTTCACAAGATTTGGTGCTCGGACCTTCCATCTTCCTTAAAAGGCCAAACCTTTCGAACATTGATTGAACCAGTCCTACTACATGGAGCAGAAACCTAGACATTATCTGTTCGTCTTGAAAGCCGACTGGGTGGAACATCTATAGAAAAATCCAGAACATCAGCTTGAGATCCCATACATCGCATAACACAATTTACAGAGAACTGAAAACGATCTCTCTTATACTAAAGCAAAAATGATTAGAGTTTGCTGGCCACTGCTACCGAATGGACAGGTAAATCGTCTCACCCTTACACCTTCTGGAAATGACTTCACGCGAAAATTGACTTTCCCAGACACCATAGCCCGGGACTCAGGATTGTAGAACGAGGATCTAGGGATAGTAATGCCGGACTGAACAGCGTGGAAAGGGATTGTCAATGGAGTCCAGGCCAACCATAGGGAGGCTGAAGGTGATGAAAGTATTAAGAAGAACGGAGCTGGACTGCGATGTGATATTAATCCTCCGATAATTGCAGTGAAAGCTGGATAATTTCCTCACAGATGAAAATGAAACTTGAAGCGGCAGACATATGGTTCTATAGAGGAATGCTGTGAATACCATGAAGGAAGCATGTGAGCAATCAGGAAGTTTTAAAGAAAATGATTTGGAGAACTGCTGAAGGAAGCGGGCGGGATTAAATTGATGTCATAACAGTGACTGTGAGGGATGAGATGGAGACTAAGGTTGCTTAGAGCTACAAGGGATAGGGCATTATAGACCACCATGATCACGCATGCTCTGAAGAAGAAGAAGAAGAAGAAGAAGAAGAAGAAGAAGAAGAAGAAGAAGAAGAAGAAGAAGAATATCAAAAATAGAAGAAAAAGAAAAAGACGAAATGCAGGGATCAAAAAGAGAAGAAAGACGATGATCAAAAACAAAAGAAAAATGGAAAGTTACAAAAAGAGAAAGTAAAAGAAATAATGTGATCGAAAAGAGAAAATGAGGGGAGATTATTAAAAAGAGAAGAAGAAGAAGAAGAAGACGAGCATCAAAGAAAAAGAAAAAGACGAAATGTAGGGATCAAAAAGAGAAGAAAAAGACAATTACAAAAAGAGAAGAGAAAGAAAAGAAATAAGGTGATCAAAAAGAGAATATGAGAGGAGATTATTAAAAAGTGGAGAAGAAGAAGAGATGAAATTATAAAAAAAGAGATGAAAAAAGATGAAATTAGGTGAGACGAAGAGAAGTGACTCAAAAGACAAGAAGAAGAAGAAGAAGAAGAAGAAGAAGAAGAAGAATGGAGAAAAGAGATACAAAATCATATTAAAAATATAAAAGTGAATGAAGGAAGCATAAAAACAAAGAAAACAAAGAAAAAAAGGAATGTTGAGGATAAAAAAATAGAAGAAGAAAGAGAAGGTAAAAATAACTAAAACATATATAGGAAGAATTCAGAAGAAAATTAAAATCATTATCTTTCACTCTTAAACCGTCAATGTTGTGCTGTGTGTATCTGATAAGAATAAACTAAACTATACTAGAGTCTTCCCACACTAACTCACGGGGTCAAACTGCCCTAATCATAAACATCCCATATGAAAAATCCCAAATTTTAAAAGGACTATCCCCGAGGAGGAAAACACATGTACCATAAATAATAGACTATTTCTTGTCTGGGATGCCGTCTGATGAGTTCTGATGAGTTTTGATGCCTTTGTTTTTATACGCTTATCAAATGCCCAACGAAACGAAAATGTTTGCCATCATTTTGACCTTTTATATTCTTTATATTTTACCTCGTCTCTCGCCACCCGGAAGAACAGACTGATTTTGTTTCCTACATAGAGTCAATAGTCGGACAGATTTGGAACGCGTCATGTTCGGTCTGGCGCCGTAAGCCTCTAATCACGCTCTTGATTTAAAATCTCAACGAGTTATATTGAGCGCGAGATCTGCCTCAAACGCAATGGCCGATATATCTGCGTGTTTGAACACATACCAATACGCATGCGCTAACATGCTAAATTAAACTTTTTATATTTGAACGTGTGTCTTACTGTTCCTATATCCAGATTGCTTCAATACAAATGTTAATGAGGGGTCACACACTCAAACACACACACACATACACACACACACGGACACGGAAATATATATATATATATATATATATATATATATATATATATATATATAATCTCCAACTATAGGGTTGGTGTATACGAAATAAATTCCAATAACTAAAAAAAATACTATTCTTCAAAGAGTGCTCAATACAGAGTAGAGCAAATATAATTTATTCGAAAATTATAACATGAATACGTTAAATAGCCATTTTTCTTTTCAAATTTCACTCACAAAAATAAAGTGTAAACCCTTTATTCTACATTCAACATTTCACTGATAAGACACCATGTTATCAAAATGCAGGTGTTTTAACGTAAAATAAAGTATATATAAACCCTTTATTCTATATATATAATATATATATATATTGAAAATTTCTCCGACAATCGGTAGAGAGATGGTAAGTGGACTTTATCAAAGCAATTTTCATTTTCGTATTTTGAAATAAAAATTGGACGAAACGCGTAATTACCAGTTTTATTGTCATTTTTATTCTTAAATTTATATATATATCCAAAGGAAACCTGTTTTGCTGTATCACTGCTCATCAGTGTGGTTAAACATCCGATTGTTTTGCCGATAAAGTTCGATTTATTTATGCCTATTTTTTTGTCAGATAGAGTGAAAAATAAAAGACAAGAAAAAAATATTCTTATCATCTGAGGGAGTTTATAAATATATATATATATATATATATATATATATATATATATGATAATTTCTCCGATAAATCGTGTAGAATAACAATATTTATGATGTCAATAAAAAAGTGAATATTCAATTTATTTGTGAAAACTGACAAATAAACTTTTGCAACGTTGTATATTGCGGACAAGACAGTTTAATTCCGTCAGTTGGTCCTGGACTTTATCAAAGTTTATCTTTTATTTTCATTTTCCGTATTTTTTAATATGTTGTAACTTTGATAATGTCTTATGAAGCCACATTGGATCAATATTGAAACGTTATTAAACTTATCAGACGTTATGAAAAAGAAAACACTTGTCTATATTATTTAATGAAACGTGTATGAATGAAAAGATTCCTAAATTGTCATATTTTATTATATATATATATATATATATATATATATATATATATATATATGAAGAAAATTTTTGAAAAACCTGTTTTTTTAAAATGAATGAAATATCGACGTCTGCTCAATCCTTTTTCAAGACAATATTCATTAAAATACAATACAGTTGAATTGATGGACATTTTATCCAAAACAGATAACTGAAAATTTTTAAAACGAAGTTCCGTCTAACATTATTTCACATGCCTACGTTTGTATTCCTAATTTTTTTTTTGTCATGATAAAGACCGAACGTATCTGTAATCTAAATGCATTAAAAAATTAGAACAAAATACTAGAACTAAGACAAACAGAAAAATTAGATCCGATTCTTATCAAATATCATGCAAAAAAACGACCTAAAATATGCATGTGTCATCCTCTGAGATATTCGGAATTTATCTTTTAGCCAAATGTAGATTTATTTTGTTGCATTCGTGAAAGTATTAAAATATTGTTTATATCATGCAAAAACTAAAAAAAAAATAGAATTTATGAAGCAGGTATAATGTCCATCTGGATGAATACTAGACCTGGTTTCAATTATCAAGATTGATGCTTTTAAAAATTTGAGAAAATAGTTCTTTTCTATTTCTTTTTCATGAACTGAATATTCATCATTTATTTGTGAAATCATCTTCACATATTTTCCCTGACTATATCAAACTTTACCTGAATCATCAGTGAAGGACGAAACCTTTTAAAAGCCACACTTCTAGGACAACTATAAAAAAACAGCATTCTCGCATCACAGTTGAGAGACTCATCCGATACGGACAAAACACATCAGTTTAAAACTAAAATTCCATACTTTATGTGATCGCATAATTTCCGGATCTAGTTGGTTTCCAAAACCACACTCAGGGAGATTGAAGCCTATAAAGTTTGCAACTGTTCAAAAGTTTATCTTTATAAACTACAAACATTTTATTCGGGTTTTACCAATTTTAGCTGCCTTTTTTAATGGCCAAAATCCTAAGAGGTATATGAATGCCTTAAAATCCTTGTTATGAATAATAACATTATTATTTTGATAAAGGAGGCGGTGTTGTTGTCATGGATATTGTACAACCAGAAAATGTTGGACTTGCTAAATGATAGAGACACTTATGAACAGATTGTATTTCTAAAATCTAAAAGAATTTAATGGTCCTATAAGAAACTCAATGTAATGAAGATAAGATTTGGCTTTCCTTATTAACTACCATCCGACTTTTTTCTTCGTTCAACAATAATGTTATTTAAAAATTTCTAACTATCACCGAACGTTAAAGAATGAAAAGAAAACAAACACTGTCTATATTATTTAATAAGCAACATTCCTTAAGGCCCAGCCATTGATCCTCAAATATCTTTTTAAAATTCTGGGCACCGTAAGTAACAATTATGAATGAAAATTGATTTTAAGCTGCCTAAATATCTCAAATGCATCAAATTATGCATCCTTTGCATATATTGTTTATTCCATATATATATATATATTATAAACAAAATTTGGTTTATATATATATGCATATTTCTAGAATTTCTTGAATCTGGACCTTTAAAGATGTCATTCCACCTGATAAAACAAACAAAATTTTATTTATCTAATAAGTTGATTTAAAATATGAATAGATTAAATAGAATAGAACGTCTATAGTTTACCTATGTTTAATAAACCTTTTTTTTAGACATATTCATTAAAATAAAATAAATTAGAATATGATGGAACCTAAAAAAATGACAACATCTTATCCCAAAAACACAAGATATTGTTACTGAAAATTTTCTGTTCAAAAATATTTAAATGATGAATTCACATATTTGAGGATACCTTTTCAAATCTTTCGTATCCGAACAATTATTACAGAGAGCTAAAATAAAGCGTTGTCACTCATCAGCGGCGAAGGCCACTTTCAAAACTATTCAATGAAAGTTTTCAGCTGCCTCTGATAATATTTTTTGGTCGCATCTTTTTAGAAAAACCATTTGACAGAACGTATCTCTCATAATCTAAATGCATTAAAAATTAGAACTACTATATTACCTACTAGAACTATCCATAGTTTATTAAATAGCACCAACAGACAACACATTAGATCCGATGCTTGCATCTATCAAATATCATGCAAAAACTGTGACCTAAAATATGTGGGTGAAACATGTAGGTCCGTAAAATCTCGTGTTTTCGAACATAAACGAGATATTCGCCTCGGAAATTTTAACAATGCTATAGTTGTACACACAACTAGAGCAGATCATAGTTTCGATTTCGATTCCGTGAAAGTATTAAAATATTTTCATAATAAAATCTCAGGAGGATTTATGAAGCAGGTATAATATCCATCTCACGCACAGTGAATACTAGACCTGGTTTCTTTAATATTTCCCCTTTTATTGATGCTCGACAAGCATACACATTTTTTAGAACCTAATAGAATTGATTTCAAAATAATCACAAACTTTTAGAATACGTTTTGAAAGCGTCGCCCATGTGACGACGGCGTGACCAAAAAAACTTTTTTAAAAATTTTCCTATCTGTTTTGGATAAGACTTCTTTTTTTATGTCCATCATATTCAACTGTATTTTTTAATGAATTTGTCTTGAAAAAGGTTTATTAAACCGAAAAACGTCAGACGTCGACATTTCATTCATTTTAAAACAACATTTAAGGATTTTGTTTGTTTTTTCCTTCATTCTGTCGGATTTATTCGATTATATATATATATATATATATATATATATATATATATATATATCGTTTGGAAGCAAAAAGCCATTGAACAATAATATATAAGAATTTATTGGGTCTATATATATATATATATATATATATATATATATATAATATAGATCATTTATATAAGAATTTATTAGGAACAAAATGTTTCCTGAAACCGACATATATATATATATAATATATATATATATATATATATATATATATATGAATGTATCGTTTGATACTAAGACATTGAACAATTTTGTAAACATTTATTGGGCACAAAATGTTTGAATATCTATCTATCTATTTTACCTTTGCATTTAGAA
This sequence comes from Acanthosepion pharaonis, assembly GCA_903632075.3. Taxonomy (NCBI): domain Eukaryota; kingdom Metazoa; phylum Mollusca; class Cephalopoda; order Sepiida; family Sepiidae; genus Acanthosepion; species Acanthosepion pharaonis. The sequence continues at coordinate 695,528 of CAHIKZ030001106.1, read as the reverse complement.
ACTCTTGAATTTGATTTTTTCTATTTTATTAGTGGACGAACTGCAATGCACCTTATATAGTTTATTTTTGTATTTGTAAGATTAATTTAAATTTAATTTAGTTTTGTATTAATCTCCTGTTTTTATTATTAACATCTTCTATGGATGTGCTGTTATGTAGTTAGTATTTTTAACATCTTACATTGATTGGTTGCTATTATTAACATCTTATATACATGCTCTTTACTTTTTGAAGGTTTAATTTTTTACTAGTTTCTTAAAGGTGCGATTCATATCTAAAAAAAATTAGGTAGGAGACCTGCATACAAGTTAACGTCAGATTAAATTACATCCCTATGCCCCCACCCCCGCTTTTATTTCTTGCCTGATTTGGAGACAACGAATTAACGTTCCATCTGTAAAATCTAATATCTGACCCAGAGAACTTCCGCATGTCCCATTTGAAAAAAGAAAATTTTTTATCGAATTCAAAGTTATTTTCTATTGGTTGTCCTTCTCCTACTTTGCTTTTGAAATTAAATTAATCGTTCACTGCCAGTGACCATCAATCGGCTAGCGATTTTTAACATTATTTTTATTTAATATCCTAAAATAAATCATATCTGTATATTTATCCTGTTTGCATTTATAACCAACAAAAAGCTGGAGGCCCACTATCCAGAACAACTTATCCCATCTAAATAATCTTAACGTAATCACAAACACTTATAAAACCGTTATGGATATCAAATAAAAACATTAATAGCAATTTCCCATAAAATAAATGGCAAAAAACTGTTCCTCCCAATATATTGGAGAAACAGGCAGAAATTTTTAAAAAAATGCATAAGTAATGACAAAATTTTGATTTCAAAATGACTCATAAAAAAGATAATTCACTCAGAAGGAAAATCTCGGCTCTTATCCAAACATTAATCTACGCTCAGTGATTCTTCACTCCCAAAACCCAAAAGAAAATGGTTGAATCCAACACAACAATAAAAACAATATTTCTACACGCTTGATCCAGTTGACAATATGCATACAAGAGCGTTTTCTAATTTCATCTATAGCTATAATACTTTTTTTTTTAATACTTTCGTTTAATAAATTGATTTCAGCCAAAAAGTTCACACCTTTCTATAGTCTTTTTACCTTTATACATATTGTCTTTTACTATAAGTGAACTCTTTTTTCTTATATATAATAATAATCGACTCTCCTGTTGAGATTCGATGTATGAGGGTCAAGCAGATCATTTTCCATACATATATTTGATTATAGTGGTGAAGGTTTTTTGCAGGACCATCCACACTTTTTGAAGGGACGAATACAGAGACCTGGTGTGAAACGACCCTCCGCAGGTTTTGAATTCAGAGTTGTCCTTCTCCTAGACCAGCTGCCATCCAAGGATACAGAACCAAGTCTGTCCTGCTATTTTAACCATAGCTGGAGGGGAGAGGATTCATACCTTCCCAAGGGTATTAGCACGTAAATGAATGTAATGGATTCGACTGGAATTCGAACTCGGCTCTGGTGATTCCTCAACCCAAGCCGCTATCCATTATATATATATATATATCATATATCTATATATATATATATATATATGTCTGTGTGTGTGAATATAGACAGATGGATAGATCAGTGTGAATGTATATATATATATATATATATATATATATATATATATATATATATATATATATATATATCGATATATGTATGTATGTATATATATATATATAGAGAGAGACGTATGAACAGACGTAGATAGATAGATAGATAGATAGATTGAAAAACAATACAAATACATAGAAATAAAACCAAGAAGGTAAACTTACACTACAGACATTAGTAGAAACTACACATCACCACAATTTAATAAACGTGAACACACACGTACACATGCACGCATTTATATTCTTACTTTCCAAGGAAGAAGAACGCAATTATACCTCGTTAAATAATAGCAGTTTTCCCCGCCTCTTTTGAACAATTTATTTTTATGAAACTCTGCGGAAATGATTTTTACAAATTAGGTGAGCGTTGTGTTGTCTGCCATTATTATTTCAATTTTCAAGTGAAAAATGAAATTATAATAACTATATTTTAGTTTGGCAAGCCTCCACGGCATTTTCGAGTGACATCTTGTTCAGCAAATATGATTTTTAGTTTTCTTTCCATATTTTGGGCCGTTATTTTATTTATTATCTGCTGTTTTCCATATCTGACACGAAGCAACTTCTTCTTCTTCTTCTTCTTCTTCTTCTTCTTCTTCTTCTTCTTCTTCTCAAAATTATTATTATTATTATTATTATTATTATTATTATTATTATTTCTTCCTTAGTTTTCTGTTGTACGTACATTTACTTCCGGGTCCCAACCAGAGAACTAATGTCAGTAAGAGCTTCATGACATCTTCCATTGTTCAGTTTTATATTAAAAAAAAAAACTATACCCGCTACCCCGCCATAAAAACAAACATATTTTATATAGATAAAGCCTTTCTTAAGATGTGAGGTGTACTTATGAGTACAATTTCTTTTTGTTTAAAGGCTTGGGCTATCAGATTATTATTATTATTATTATTATTATTATTATTATTATTATTATTATATTTCGATTTCAGCTATGGTCACACAACTTACCAAGTCTGCGGGAAGACTTAAGGCAGGTAGCGATATGTTGTTATGGCTATATGTCATGATTTGTTTTTCTAACTCCCATATCATCACTAGCGTAACATGGACAAAGTTCTTCGTGTGTGGGCTGGACTTATCAAGATAGTTTTTTGTATTCTTCTTAAACTGGGGTTTCCAGGGATTTTTTTTTTCAATTTGTTGTTATGTTCCTTTTTTTATCATTCCAAGCGCACCTACTATGACTGGTACTATTTTTGTTTTCATTTTCTACTTATTTTCTGTTTTCGATTTCCAGGTCTTTATAGTTTGATAGTTTTCTTTTCGGTTTATGGCAATTATATCTGAACTATTTGCTTCAATTTTCCTGTCTGTACAGATGATTTAATCCCATAGAATTGTAAAGTCTTCTATTTCTGCTGGGTGATGTTCATACGAGTGTTTATTAACATCTTTTCCAAACTGCTTGCACATTGCCCAGTGTAAGTATTGACCCACTCTATTGTGACGATTTTTTTATATTCATTTGGCGTATATACAGAAAATCCTGAGATTAGATTGTATATGATTTCCTAATATTTGTCATAGAACCTCCATTTTGGATCCACACAATTATGTATGATATTTGCTTGAAAGTTCCAAGAGAAAAGACACTGGTCTTGCGCTGCAAGAATAAAGCTTTCCTTTTCAGCCTTTAATTCAGATGCTCGTAACCATCGATAAGTGTTAACTTTATCAACATCGGCATGTGATGGATATTACTCAAGTAGAATTTTCTTGCCAGCATTGATTCATATGTTCAAGAGCTGTATCCTTTGCTTTCTTTTTCATATTTTTGTTGCAACAGTTGGTTCCTGTTTTCTGTTTTGGTTTTCCACGTCTTTATACTTCGATAGGTTTTTTCAAATTCCTTGCTTGCTATGTTACAGTCTGTTGGGGAAGCCATGTCAATTAGTAAACAAGTTTTTTTTTTCTTTTCGGTTTTTGAAAATGATGTCAGGCCTATTTGCTTCAATCTTCCTGTTTGTGAAAATACTGTAATTCCATAAAATTTTAATGTCTTCTCTTTCTGTAACCAGTGCTGGGTGAAGTTCATACCAGAGTTCATTGACATCTTTTGCAAAGTGTTTGTATATTGTCCAGTGTAAGTATTGCCTCACTCTATCAGGACGACATTTCCTGAGATTAGATTTTATATGATTTCCTAATATTTGTCACAGAACCTCCATTTTGGATCCACAATATTATGTATGATATTTGCCTGAAAGTTTCTTGTGAAAAGACACTGGTTTGCGCTGCAAGAATAAAGCCTTACGTTTCAGCCTTTAATCCAGAGGTTCGTAACCATTGATGGGTGTTAACTCTAGTATTATCGGTTTTATTAGCCTCATTCTGGATATTGGCTTTGCAGAGGTTTGTCTTGCTAGCATTGTTTAATCTGTTCAAGAGCATTATCTTTTGGCTTTCATAATTTTTGCTGCAACAGTTCAATCGTGGATTCTGTTTTGGTTTTCTTCAGAATCTATTAAATGTAAATCTCAGTTATATTTGCAGCCTTCTTTCATGATTGAATATTTTTTCTTTTTGCTTTCGTGTTGTTTGACTGATCCAGTCCTTTGTTGTTTCCATATATGTTAGTAAGCCACTAGTTGTCTTGTATGACAAAGATGAATAAGACATCTTTCACCTTCTTTACAGGGTATGTATAGACGGTCTGCATCAGCGTTTGGATGGTGCATGTTTTGCTTAGAAAGAAGCTTTCTTGTCTTAGAATCTATTCGTCTGATATCATTTTGAATCTAGTTCAAGATGCTGAAACTATATTGAACCACTGGGATGGCACGGCTATTAATGGCCATAATTCTTTTCTGAGAATTCAATTCAGTTCCTAATATCAGTCGCTTCCTTCTATACTACTCTTTTCGCACTAGTTCTTTCATTTTTATGGTGAATTCCTGATATCTCATCTATAGCTAGGTACTTATAAACGTCTTGCTCTAAATCGTTGATTGTTACCTCTGGTTCTCAGCTAAGAGAGGAGATTTGTTGTAGTGGTTCTATTATTATTGTTATTACTATTATTGTTATATTATATTATATATATATATATATATATATATATATATATTATTATATATTATTATATATATCGTTACATTATATATTTTATTATATATATATATATATATATATATATATATATTATTTTTGTCTATATTTCTGAGATGAGGTATTATGTACATTATCTACATTATTCGGACTATTGTCCTCATCTTTGTCGCCATATTTATTACTAAAATAAATAATAATAAATATGGCGACAAAGATGAGGACAATAGTCCGAATAATGTAGATAATATATATATTATTATATATATTATTATATATATTATATTATATTATTATTATTATTGCTATCCTATTATTATTATTATTATTATTATTATTATTATTATTCGACTCCATTTGTAATCGGAAAGAAATTTTCGAATTTTTGTTGAGTTCCTTGCATTAGCTTTCACGCAAATATCCATGGGAAAGCTATGAATCCATGGAGTTTAAAAACAATAAAATCGACCTGGCTAAGCGAACGCTCCTCTTTTGCCAAATCGGTTAAGGCACGTCAGGCTATATAACGGTTCCGTATAAGATAGAAGTTCGATTCCTGTCGGAGGACGCAAGTTTTTCTATGAAAATTTCTCGGACATTCAGGTCGGTAAATGTTGTTAATACTGTTTACTATAAACAGAACATTTACTTAATTTGTGCCTATAAAAGAACGTATCAACATAAAAATGTCTTATATATATATATATATATATATATATATATATATATATATATTGAAATTGTCATTTTTTTCGGTCATTTATATAGATATATATATATATATATATATATGTGTGTGTGTGTGTGTGTGTGTGTGTGTGTGTGTGTGCAAAATGAAATCAAATTACCCCATTCAGATGACCATTTCGTCCCCTGGAGATTCTTCTTGGGACTTGTCAATGCAAATACATTTGATAAAGAAATGAATTCTAACGTTTTTTAAAGAAATTTCTTTACAAATGTATTTGCATTGACAAGTCCCAAGAAGAATCTCCAGGGGACGAAATGGTCATCTGAATGGGGTAATTTCGATTTCATTTTTGTATTTCGTTTATATGCTCTAAAATAAATATATTGTCCAGTCTTTTGTGGATCAGTTTTAATATTTTATATTAATAGTATCTACTTCGATTACTTACCCATGTATTTTTTATATATATATATATATATATATATATATATATATATATATATATATATATATATATATATATATGTGTGTGTGTGTGTGTGTGTATATACTACTGTTCAAAAAGTTTGAAGCTACTCCTGGTAATGTTTTTAAATTGCCCCAAAAATAGTATTTTACTTTAAATAAGAGAAAAAATATTATATATGGTTAAAAAAAATGAGAGGATTTTTTTATTAGAAATTTTGTTATGACAAAAAGAAAAAAAAGTTTTTATGATTAAATTTTGCTCTCGTCAAAATATCTTTCTTTAGCTTTGCATTACTGCTGCACAAATTTTGGGCATTCGTTTCAAAAGTTTTTCAATGTATAAGTCTAATAATTGATTCCATTCTTTTTTAAATTACTTTAAGAGCTTTTATCATTTTTTCGCTCTTTTGTCACCGTTCATCCCATGCTAATTCTGGAGGTGGTTTCAAACTTTTGAGCTGTTGTATATATATATATATATATATATATATATATGTATGAATAAAAATGACAATAGGAAAACTGGTAATTGCTGACGCGTTTCGTCCAATGTGGACTTTATCAAAGCAAAATACGAAAATGAAATTAATTGAACAAAGTAACTAATAAAAACAAAAACAGAATATTCCTAGCAACTGGAATGTAGAGAAACGCTATTTTCATATTTTTAACTGAAAATAACGTCAGTATTTGTTCAATTAATTTTATTTTGCTTTGATAAAGTCCACATTGGACGAAACGCGTCAGCAATTACCAGTTTTCCTATTGTCATTTTTATTAAAAAAAATATTGTCTTCTCTACTGGTTAAATCGCAGAAAATTTCATATATATATATATATATATATATATATATATATATATATATATATATATATATATATATGTGTGTGTGTGTGTGTGTGAAATTTGTTCTGCTTGGAGGAATATTGCTTAGTACCAGGTATATATAGCTTGCTTTGGGTCAATAGTTTTACATATACTTTTGGTCTAAAATTCTTCCATTCATGAAATAACTGCATTCAGTAGGACACTATACTGTGTAACTTTTTGATCTTCTCTAATATTATATACAGAACATTTCTTAACTGTAAAATATCAATTTTGATGTTGTTTCCCCGGCTTCGAAGTTTCTTGGAATTATTCATTCTTCGTTCGTAAGTGTCATAATTTGTTTCAATTATATATTTCAGAGATAGAACATATGTAAATATAAAAGTTGACACTGTGGTTAAAACCGAGTGGGGACAGACTGTTTCATGCCTGAACGCAATCTTCAAGTCATGCCTGATATGAAGATTGCATATATACACAATCATATATATATATATATATATATATATATATATATATATATATATATAATTATTTTTAAAAAAATTATAACATAAGTATGTTATAAAATCACTACAAAAATAGCCATTTTGTTTCAACACACTCGGTTTCTTATCAAGTGATGATGTTGAAGATAAAATAAACGGTTTTATATACATATATATATATATATATTAATGTATGTATTTATATTAAATGTTATTTATGAAGGAGTTGGGCTTAGCATTAGGGATGAAGTATTTTATCGAAATGGTCTGACTATCGCTTTTGACGTGAAATTTCAGTCATCATACAGTTTTGATTTCTAGAACGATAGATACAAATAAGCAAATAGACAATCTATCTCTTTTTCTTTCTCTCTTTCTCCTTCTTTCTGTGTGTGTGCGCGTGTGTGGGAGGTGATTGTGTGTGTTTCGTTGCGGGAGCCTGGGCGTGTGGGTAAACATTTGAGACGGTTGCTTTCTTTGATTACGAACATTTGCGATTATCTTTCTTCCGTTTCAGACAAAATAACATGATCAACTTCGATCTGCCAAAAAAAAAAAAAAAAAAAAGTAAGAAAAAAAAGAAAGAAAGAAAGAAGAGGTAAAAAATAGACAAAAAAAAAAAAAAACAACTTCTTATCACTTTTGTGTCAGTCGTTGACCGGGAGAGAATGATTACTTTTTTCATGACGCAAAAATAAGCTTTCACCACACAGACCGGAAATTCTCTTTGCTGCACGTCTTTTTTCCGACTTCCTGTACGATTTTTTTTTCCCGTTCGAGGCCATTGTCTCGTTATCACAACCAGAGCGGAGGATGGATATTTTGAACGACTAGAACAACTTTTTGTATGACACAAGTTTTTCTTTAGACACGATGACGTATTTTCCTCGGAGGAAAGACTTGTTGAAATTTTACTCGGAATTTCTAGGGCACATTCATTCACTGGTAAAACGTCTTTATTCTTATTATCATAATATTTCAGCCGATATACTCTCTGGCTTTATTTCGAGTTTCTGAGACGAGAACTTTCGTTTCGATTAATCCCTTCCATATTGCTTGTTTTTGGGGTTTTTTTTTTTGGTTTTTTATCAAAAGCATTTTGGTGTCTAATCGCTTTTCTAACAGTAAAATGGTCCCATTTTGGAACTAAATTGTAGTGTTTTCAAATTCACGTCTGATTTGGCGTACTTTAGGCCGCTTGGTCATAGGGAATGTATATTTTTTTGTTAAGTCTTTCGACTACACGGGCCGGTAGACGTATTTTAAACAATTTAAAAGCATCAAATAAAAAAAATAAAAGAAGGTCTACTCAAAAAATGTCCACCCAATAAAACAGCCTTTAAAATAATAAGAAATAATTCTGGATAAAAATAAAATGTCTCAATTCCTTGGAAGCTCCTAATAAATAGATATTAATAAATAGATATTAATATATGATTGATATAAACTGATTTAAACAGACAAGGAATAAACTGATAGCAATAGATACGAATGGAAATTATCATCGATAAGGTACTATGACGCTCTCTAACTATACGTAAGTGTAGTGATGTTCAATCGGAGAGCCGCGGTACACCAGTGTGCCGCGAGTGGCCCGTAGGTGTGCCGCGAAAATTTTTAAAATTCATTAATTAAATTATTTTCGAAATAAGTCTAAAGCACAATAAGTGTACATATAAAATTGAAAACATTTTAAATTTATAATACGCACACATCATTGTAATAATATATAAACGTATAAATAATATATAAAATAATATAAAAAAGAAGCTTTTCTGCAATAAGCAATATTAAAAACAAAAATCGATCACGGCCAGAATCCATAGAAAAAGATTTATGAGTATGACCATCCAAAATTTGACCTTGCAAAGAAGATATTCTAAAAAAAATATCAAGCTAAGATATCTCATTAAATATTAAATTATAATAAAGAGAAAAATATATATAAGTTTTTAAGAATTTAAATTATTATCTGTTTATTAGAAAACATAATAAATGTTTGTTTTTTTTTTGTTAATAATTAAATCATAAAAGGATATATGTTAATAAATACACATATACCGACGTTTGTTGTGCGACTCGGGTTTCGTTGGTTGCCCAACTCGTCGGGCACGAGTTATAGCTTATTGTTTATTTTAATAAAATATGCAGTTGCACATGGGATGGACGCTGATTCGAAGTTCAAAATTAAAATAGTACAAAAATAGTATTAAAGCAATACTAGGGTTTAAGTGCAGGAAAATGAGGTGTAGTTATGAGTCAATACTAATAATTTTAAAAAAAGTGGGGGAATTGAAGTACGCTTAAAATTTAAAATTTGAACGCTGGACGCTGTTCGTAAAATCTATTTCATTGGTTAGAGGGAGGAGGGTAAATAATATGTGACCCGAAGTAAAAGTGGGCGGAAAATTAAAATTTGAAATTAAATTTAGACGGAACGTGGGTTATCCGGGATTTTTTAAGAGAAACAATTTTCTGTGCATACAATTCGACATAAGATAATTCCGTTTATTTAGTAGTTTTAGATTACTAATATTTTTTAGGATTAATAATTTTTCGTGATAAACATAGATTGCACTTGTCTCTTCCCCCTGCCTGGGAATGGATTGATTTTAGTGACCAATTACCAATTCACTGCGGGTGTGTAGCTATAATACGCAAATGCCACAGGACTCTTTACTTTTTCTGTGGAACCAAAATAGATTTGATTCACACACACACACACACACACACAGACACACACACACACACACACACACACACACACACACACACACACACATTGACGTACTATACCACTTGATTCTCCCCACTCGGAACCGTTTCGAACAATCAAACTATTGATCTCTTCATGTCCACAACAAAGAACATTGATATATATATACATGAATTATTCACACAAAAACTAATGCAAAGGTTAATGATTTAAATGGCGAGACATCCATCATCGCAAACAATTCAAATAATATACAAAAACCTCCGTATCCGTTATGAATGAAATGATCCTTGTTTATATAAATTTCTGCCGTATTAGTTCTTATTTTTACTACAAGCTTTCGTCTGTTCCTACAGACATCTTCAGGTATAGAATAGATGTTGTTCTTGTTTTTTCTCTTAGTAATAAGAGGACAACGAAAATATATGTATTGTTGTATCCGAAAATGCTATTGAAAATGAGTTACTGTTTTTGGAGCGCGCTAAAGCAACGCTGAGTTTGATTTTAAATTTTTTAAAGGTTGTGCGTTCATATATATAGTATATATAGTGTAACCCGGATATAAGCGACCCGGATATAAGAGAAACCCGGATATAAGAGAGATTTTCTCTGGTCCCAAATTAGAGCCTGTATTAATGTATATAAAATAGACCAAACCCGGATATAAGAGAAACCCGGATATAAGAGAGATTTTCTCTGGTCCCAAATTAGAGCCTGTGTTAATGTATATAAAATAGACCAAACCCGGATATAAGAGAAACCCGGATATAAGAGACTTCTTCGGTCCCGACAACTCTCTTATATCCGGGTTACACTGTATATATATATATATATATATATATATATATATATATATATGTGTGTGTGTGTGTGTGTGTGTGTGTGTGTGTGTAAATGCATGTATCTGACTGTACTAACTGTATAAATGTTACTGTCATATTTAGCTTAGTTTTCTTCCTTCTCTGCAATTATTTTCGCGTTGCATAAAATATTGTGTTGTATTTATGGACGCAAAACTAGGATCTTATTTTTCCTTCTAAATCCCGATAGACTGACCCCACACGCGCAAATTTAACTACAGGTTCAAGTGTGACGTGGAAGCTTAACTATGGGTTCAAGTGTGACACGGAAGTTTTACTATAGATTCAAATGTGACACGGAACATTAGCAACAGGTTCAAGTGTGACACGGAAACTTAACTATGTATTCAAGTGTGACGCGAAAGCTTAACTATAGATTTAAATGTGACAGGGAAGTTTAGCGATAAGTTGAAGTGTGACGCTGAACTTTAACCTTACGGTCAAGTGAGCCGTGAGATAACAAAATGTTTGAAGAACTTTGCATAATAGAAATAAAAGCTGATTATTTTTGTTCGTATTTTTAAAACATCTGCATATAAGCAAATAGATATTTAAGCTGTTGATAAGTTTATCTTTTTTTTCTTTATTTTTATACTTTATTGTTTCAAATTTATGGTTTTTATTGCTCACCCAGGGTAGGAGTTGTCCAGACTGAGTAAGAGAGGAATGTATTATTTCTATATACCTATGTATGATTTCAAAACCAGTTAAATTGTATCAGATTGTGCCGTGTGTGTGTGTGGGGGGGAGTGACAGGCAGAGATGTAAACATTCCAACTCAGAAGAACAATCGTATATAATCGTCGTTGTCGCCAACAACTGCTCGCATCCTAGCATCGGGATCGTCATCCTCTCTCTCTCTCTCTCTCTCTCTCTCACACACACACACACACTTACACACACACACACACACACACACACACACACATACACACACTCTTCCTATTCTCTCCCATGGCTGTGAATCAAAGATAGTTTGCGAAGGCAGTTCACGTGAATTTGATTTTGGCGGACTACTCTGCGCGACAGATGAACACATATATGTAGCCAGATGAACCTACCTCACGGCTCAAAGGGAATTAAGAAAGGCGAGAACTGGTGAAATATAATGCAAAAAACAAATTACGAAGTCATCCTTTTAGTTACAGAGTTTTTTCCTCCTTCTCCAGAAATTATTTGGCGAGTCCAGGTAAAAGCTAGTTCAGCGTTGAGAGTCACAAAAGAACTTCTGCATAAATTCAATGTACAGAATATAGCCTTCAAACTTGGGAATGTTTCCTTTGCTCTCTCACGCCTTTTTACTCTTGCTGTCACTTTCGGTAACCCCTTGCTTGCTAGTGGCACTCCTGCCCTGCTTGAGGTGAAAAGTTATTAAAATAAATGTTCGTTTTTATATGTGCTACCCCCAGTTCTTAAATTCACATCAGGATGCACCCGATTTTAGATTTTTAAATACTAACTGATAGAGTCTACTAATTAAAAGCACAAGATTCTGTGCTTCCGTACACCAACTGATAATGACATACATGAGTCTAAGCCTTGGGACTGCATAACATGAATTTTGGCCATCTTATTCACACAAAACAAAGCAGATTTGTGAAAGAATATTCGTACATTAGGAAAAATATAATTAATATGAAAGACAGAGCATGTGTTTTGTTTTTAACAATACCGCTAATATAGCGAATTTAAATGCACACCATTTTATGACGTCATTCTTACTGGTTTAAAATGACTTTGTAACATGTACTTACGTGGTTAAATGAAGTGTTGCGTGTGTTTATTCAATCTCGTCACGTTAGTGAATAGGGAAAATTTCCTTTGATTATGCTATCCATAACTCTATCTTCCTCTCTGTCTCCGTTTGAAGGTTCAAATCCAAAGATTTCCCGTATACATTAAATGTAAATATTAAATTCCCGATTCTTAATGTTATGACAGGACACAGGCTTGCCTTGGTTTGGTTTGGTTTGGTTTGGTTTACAGCCTATCAACCCCAATGAGTTATTTAATGCCGACAAGCGTTTTATTGCTGGTAATATTTTTTATCTATCTATCTATCTATCTATCTATCTATCTATCTATCTATCTCAGGATATATTAATTTGGTTTGTTTTGTTTTACGGCATATCAACTTCAATGGGTTATTTAAAGCCGACAAGAGTTTTATTGCTGGGAATATTTTTCTTTTTCAAAAGTGTATTGTTAGTATTTTTTACACTCTCATAGTGTTTTGGTTCCACTTTGTGGGGGTAAGGGGTTAACTATTTGCTCATAGTTGGGATCCTAACAGGTGCGAGGTCAGGGTGGGCCTGGAAACAGAGGCCTTACTGTCGGATGTAGCTTATCGTCTTATCCAGGGCCGAGGACATAAGCTTTCCACATATGCCTCTTCTTTATAACCGACATGTCATCTTGGTAAAGACAATAGAAGTTACCTTCACCGCGGTTTTGCAATTCAGAGTTGCCCTTCTCTTAGAATGGCTCTCAACTAAAACTAAAGCGTTTGTCTATCCTGCTGTCAACCCAGAATTGGATGTTTGAGTGTGGTCAGTTTCATAAATTTTCCAAGAGTAATAATGTGAAAGTAAACGCAATAGGCTGGGGGCGAATATTGAACTCGGCTAGTCGATTCCAAATCCGTGCCGATATCCGTATCAGACTTTCAGTTTGACTATTCTAAACAGGGGCGCCTAGAGATCCCATCGAGCGAGGTGTGCTTTCTAAGGGTTAAACGAATCGTGACAACAGACATTCAAATAGATTCGCCCATTGTCAGTAGTTGACCATTTTAAGCAGCAAGGCGTGAAACGATGATTATTTCCTTTCCCGTAAGTGAACTAAAAAGGGTGTCAGGGTGGGTGCTAATCTCCTTGACTAATTTTGGTGGGAATTGTCCAAATACAGAGAGAAGTTTAAACCACCTCCAAAGTCCATTTTTAAAAAAATAGAATTCCGTCTCCAATATATTTTCGTCTTGTCAATGGGCAAAATGCAAAAGGGCGAATGTAATATAACAAATAACCCTTGAAAATTGTCAACGCTTTTCTCTGACGGTTTTTTTTTTAGACGTGTCATTTCTGAAGAAAAAAAAGTAAAAAAAGAAGAAGGACGTTGTCCATTGCCTGTCGAAATATTCAATTGAGTGCTGTTAATGTCTAATCGCCTACCATGTACTTTTTACGTGCGCATGCGCATGTACCCCCGTTACTGTTAACGCTAGTGTGTAATCAGACTAAAACGCTATTAGCATTTTCTGCATTTTCAAAACATTTTTTTTTTCTGAGCTGAAGATAAAATTTTAAAATTTGGCTGCTAATTCAAATCGCTAAAGCCATAGGGAACCTTCTCACCATGTAAAAAATAAAATCAATTAATAATATAATTTACGATGTGCTTGTACGCTAAGCCTATAAGAATTTGAAAACTTTTAAGGCAGAGATTTCTGTTGCCGTTCTAATCTGTATAAGTTTAATGATAAAGGTTAGAAATGAAAACAGAAGAAAGCAGAAAATGGATTTACTTTGTAACTAATTAGAAGGAAAAGGAGAAAAAAAAGAAACAGAAAAATTTCCAACTAAGAAACGGTCCATCCGGGCTGTTGAAAATGCATCATATTTCTAAACCACGGTATACAAGTATGTAATACTTTAGAGTTCAGATTATTCACCCACATGTGAAAATCCTGATCAGTAGAAAAGTGAACAGGCAAATGGTAGAGAGTTGTTTCAATCTGTAGGAATGATTGCTATCCCGCTCCCTAAATGTATAGACAAAGACTACAGATGCATACTGGGATTGCTTCCTAGACAATAAAACAGAGCTCTTCCGACATATTGTTGTTCTTGAAGTCAGAACGCTGTCTGTACCCCTTTTGTGAATTTTTTGGCTTATTAATGCTACTTTACCTACATTAGTCTTATATATATATATATATATATATATATATATATATATATATATTGTTGTGGTAGGATCCACCTAATTTGCATAGTGGAGTACCGACCATATAAATATGGTTGGTACCGGGAAGAGAGGAATGAATCAAGAGATTCAACCAGAGACTCTGCCCGACTACGACTCAGTCAACACATTCTCCAGGAACGGTCTTACCAGGAATATACAAAAGACTATATGTAAATATTGTGTACACTTTCTTGTTTCAATACATTTTGTTCTAAGTACATTTTATGTTGCATTATTATTCCAGGCATTAATCAAGTTTCAACAATATATATATATATATATATATATATATATATATATATATATATATATATATATACCCTTAAGAAACAGCAGATATTTTTATATATAGTGCTCAATATTAAAAATATTGAGATAATATTAAAAATATTAAAAATAGAGCATTAATATTATAGAAAATGTCTACTTAACTTTAAATATCAATTTTTTGTTGTTTACCCCAACTTCGAAGTTTCTTGGTAATGTCCATTCTTCAAGGAGTTCTTTTTTTAAGTAATCCTTAAAAAGAAACGTAACATGGAGCCAACTCTAGCATATGTCTCAACATACAACAAAAACAATCCAGAAATATTCACGGAAATTACAAAAAATCTAGACTTACTTAGCAAGAATAATAAACTGAATAATATACTAAAAAGAACCAAAATAATTAAGAGCAAACGCCAATCTAGAAACCTAAGACACATATTAACCTCATCTAAATTTAACCAACATACAATGCAGGGAGTCACAAAATGCAACAAAAAAGATGTGGGGTTTGTGACATCATTATAGAAGGAAACTCCTACACTTTTGAAAACCCCAAAAAACATTCACAATAAATAAAAACTTAAACTGCAACTCCAAAAATGTAATTTATGTACTTAAATGCACAAAATGTAAGAAGTCATATATAGGCATCAGGCAACAATTGAACAACAGGGTCTCCCTACACAAAAGCAATATAAAATTGACAGACAACAGAAAACTTTTTGTATCACAACACATTTTCAAATGTAACCAGGGTAAGTTTAATATCATGCCGATATATCAAACAGACAATTACTCGTATCTACAAATACAGGAAAAAAACTTTATAAACAAATTTAAACCCGAACTAAATAGATCATAACCCCACACACAAAAACACAGAACATGCACACAAGGTGACCAAATACAATGATCAAATCACCCACATACATGGACGCACGCTCATATACGGGAGACACGAGGATATATATATGTATGCACACATTTATATATATACGCATGTTGACAAAAGAGGGAAACTACTCACGAGCACGCACCCAAACCCCACACAACTTAGGAAGTACGTGCGTGTGTATGTACGTATGTGTGTGTATGTGTGTGTGTGTGTGTGTGTGTGTGTATACTGGTTCCATGTAGCTTGGGAAGTATGTGTGTATATGTGTGTGTATGTACTGATTCCTTGTGGTGGGATGGTGTGTATGTGCGTATGTGTGTGTAAGCGTGTATATGTACAAATGAGTTTACTAATTCCTCGTAGTAAGACAGTATATGTAAGGAGGGGGAATATACGCACACATATATACACGCATACTGACAGAAACACACTAAAATGGAAACAGACCCAAGAACACATAGGGGTCAGTAAAACATTAAAAGATAAAATGCCGATAAGTAATTCAACATTTCGCTTGGACCAACCTTAATTGTTTTATGACCCTTCGCGCAGAACTCTTCATTGCCAATTCAAGAAAGAAATTCGGATTACTAACACAAAAACAAAAAATGTCTCATATCGAGAATATTTAACATTGAAAAACATAAGGAAAAAATTAATCATTTTTAATAATATGTGGAAATTTCCGCTTTTACCTGAAGACGGTCGCGAGACCAGAAACCCGTGTAGTAAAATTATGTAAAACAAAGCATAATATTTTTTTTCTAAATACATCCACATTACAACCAAAACGTTTGCAGCACTTCTCTTCTTCTTTTTAATATATATATATATATATATATATATATATATATATATATATATATATATATATGTAAGTATAGGATTGGTGTATACGGAATAAATTTCAATAACCAAAAATTACTATTCTTAAAAAGAGTGTTCAATACAGATAGGAGCGAATATAATTATTTATTCGAAAATTATAACATAAATTATGTTACGTTATGTTTTTTTCAGCACCTGTGGTGTCTTATTAAGTGATGTTATAATTTCGAATATGTAATTATATATATATATATATATATATATATATATATATATATATATATATATATATATATATATGTATGTATGTATGTATGTATAAATAAAGAAAGAACAGTAAGATATATAATCCGGTGTTATTATTGATATTTTTATTTTTTACAAAACAGTGATCAATGTGAATTTACAGTACACATATATATATATATATATATATATATATATATATATATATATATATATATATATATATATGCAGTGCAGTTCGATAAAAGTGATTCACCTGATTTTTTTTTTACTAAATATTCTCTTCTCCGATTAAACGAAAGTTGAGCTAAATTCAAAGGATAAGCGATCTAAAATCCGAAGAAGAAGCTTTGAAAGCTCTTTGAATTTAGCAGTAAGTACTGTCAAGCATCCGTTCAGTATAATGTTCTGGGGATGCTTTTCTTTTCATGGAACTGGTTTCTTAAAACCTATTGAAAAGACCCTCAGGAGCGAGCAGTACAAGAAAATTTTTACAGTATATATAGTTAGTTAGTTAAACTTAGAGAGCTAGACAAAGCTACCACGGTTTCATCTAAGCGGATCATAACCAACAAAAAAAATGTCAACTATGTCTAGAGGAAAAATTAGCTATAGTTTTATACAAAGAACCTGATCATTTATTAAATTCTAAAACTGAAATTCTAAGTAAATGTAGACATAAAAAACGTTGGTTGTTAGACTAGTTCCCCTCCCACCATTTGTATTGTTTTTGTTTTACCTCGATTTGAATAAATGGTTAACCACCCCCTGTTGTCTGAGTTTTCTTTACCCACTCCCTTTATTTTGTTGGTCACGTGGTTATGATTTTTTGTTTATAGGCTGTAAATAGACTATTAATATTCCATTCTTTCGTTACCTTTTAGCCAGCCTTCCCTGACGATCCACTTAGGTGAAACCTTAGTAGGTTTGTCTGGCTCTCTAGGTTGAACTAGGTCTGCTCTACTTACCGTATCGAGCACTTTATTTAGTTATTTTGCTTACTTGTATCGGTTTTTTCTTTCTTTTGGCTTTGGACTTGCATGCTAGACGATTATTTTCGGCTCACGCACATGTTCTTTTTTTCCCCTTTGGTATTCGCAAATCAAGACACCGAAGGCTTTCCGGACGAGTATAATTTCTTATACTTATACTTATAAGATATATATATATATATATATATATATATATATATATATATATATATATATATATATGTATGTATTGTTTGCTTTATACTATTTAGGTACTGTTCTATTCTTCTGTTATTGTTTCTGCAAAATTTGCCAATTCCATTTGTTGGACATTTATACCAATAACTTTTACCATGGACAATGACTGTATAAAAACAATTATCACTTGGTATCAGAACAAAACATGATTATGTGATCTGATAGGACTAGCGAATGGTTGCATGTAAGTATCATATTGTGATCAGGTCGTAAGTCCCGATTTCGGAATTGGCTCTGGTTATCGCAAAAAAAACAAGGAAAGATAAGAAAATGATGAAAACGGTTACCTTTATCAAAGCAGAAATAATGTAATGATTAAGTGTCTTTTCATTCGACCGTAAAGTTTCCTAATAAATGAAGACTCTCCATCATTTTTTCAGTAAAAATTATTTCCTTTTAGTAAACACGCGAACCTGAAGCTGCTAGAAATGCTCAAGCAAAACAGCAAATTGAAGTCTCTCCTTTCTATTTCTCATTCGCTCACTTCTACTCTCGCCTTCACTGAAAAGTAGTCGGTAAAATTCCCCTACTAAGGGTATTATGAACTATTCAGACTATATGCTTCATGATATTTAACACCCTGAGAAAGAACTCTATCCCGGTGAACATTTATCTAAATCGATGTTCAAGAGATAGAAACGGATCAATTTTCGTATATTGGTCCCAAGAAAACCGTGGAAGCAGGCGGCTCGTTCTACGTCTGAACAAGGACAGTGGTCGCTAAACACCTTTTCAAGATGCTACGACGGTCACCAGACGTTCAAAGAAGACCCTACAACCACATACCCAAACGAATGGGATATTATGACAACGTTACAGTACAATGTTATAAGTGTGAGATATCCAGTGATGGTAGAAGTCATTACGAAGTATGAATGGTTAAGCAATTTGTTTGTTTTGTTTTACAGCCTATCAACCCCAATGAGTTATTTAATGCCGACAAGTTTTTTTATTGCTGGCAATATTTTTTTTATCTATCTATCTATCTATCTATCTATCTATCTATCTATCTATCTATCTATCTCAGTATATATTAGTTTGGTTTGTTTTGTTTTACGGCATATCAACCTCAATGGGTTATTTAACGCCCACATGTTTTTTACTGCTGGTAATTTTTTTTTTTATCTATCTATCTATCTATCTATCTATCTATCTATCTATCTATCTCAGTATATATTAGTTTCGTTTGTTTTGTTTTACGGCATATCAACCTCAATGGGTTATTTAACGCCGACATGTTTTTTACTGCTGGTAATATTTTTTATCTATCTATCTATCTATCTATCTATCTATCTATCTATCTCAGTATATATTTGTTTTGTTTTGTTTTACGGCATATCAACCTCAATGGGTTATTTAATGCCGACAAGATTTTTATTGCTGTTAATATTTTTTTTTTCCAAAAAGTATTTCTGATAAAGTTTTTTTCCCAAAAGTATATTGCTGGTAATATTTTAAAAATATATTTCAGGTAATATTTTTTTTCAAAATATATTGATGGTAATAATGTATTGCTGGTAATAATTTTTCCTTAAAATTTATTGCTTGCAATAAATTTTACAAAAAAAAATGCATTGCCGGTATTACAACCTATTTTTACACTTTCATAATGTTTTGACCCCATAGCTAGGAACTTAATTGGTGCTACCATCCCGAGTTAGGGTAGATCTGGGAACAACATTAAATTAAGAGGTGGTTCTACGCTCCTCAAAACCTCCTGATCAGATGCCTTGTTGCCGGATATAGTTTATCGTCATGCCCAGGACGGATAGTTATAGAGATGAGAACACTAACCATTAATACACTCCTAAACACACGAATGTATCAAAGCTTTTTTTACTACTAAAATTCACCCAATACAAAACTCGCAAGCCACTTAAAATGTAAGCTTAAATATTAATGCAATACTTAAATGCAGCGATCAATTTTGAGTTCTTCTGTAGTTTATTGTTGCCTGTCGCATCTATTCATCCATATCTATGGTGATGAAGGCCCAATCAAGGGCCCTTCGCAGCCTGATAGGGTGACGTTTAATAGAGTATATACAGTAGCGTCCATAATATAAGGAACGGAAACAACAAAGACATAAATATGTGTATTACTTAAAAAGTAATGCATGATTAGCAATGACATTTTTACCGAATAAAGATTCGGGTGTAATGCATAAATATTATACAAAGTTACAAAAATTTACATAATAGTTTTTTTTAAATAAAGATTAAATGGAACAATGGAAATAAGCAACTGGACAAAAGTTAGGGAACGATGTTAATAATTTGCATAAACTTTTAATTTACATTGTTAAAAAAATTCAATCGAGCTTTTCAACAATAAGTAAAAGTTTATTTATCATTAGGACTTTATTTTTAAGCAATATGGCAAATTCTATACGCAAAACGCTCTCTTTTGAAGAAAAAAAAACTCATTATCGCTAACTATCAAGAAAAAAGTCAATTTCAGAAATTTCTGATATTGTTCATAGATCTAAAAGTGTTGTTCATCGAGTAATTAGCAGGTACAAAACCGATAAAACGTTAGATAAAAAACCAAAAACCGGCAGACCTCCAAAAAACATCGCAAAGAGAAGATCGAAGAATTGATAGAATATCTACAAAAACCGTTTTGAAACTGCTACATCAATTGCCCGTAAATTTAATGAAGAGACAGATAATAAGATCTCAAGGAAAACGGTTGCTCGCAGGTTAAAAAATGCAGATTTGCATGCCCGTATTCCAGCTTCGAATCTTCCCGTTTCAAAGCGAAACCAAAGGGCACGCCTGGAGTATGCGAGAGAACATGTTGTTTGGACTGACGCACAATGGGATACCGTTCATTTCAGTGACGAGTCCAAGTTTACTATATTTGGTTCTGAGGACAAAACTTACGTACGCCGTAGAACAGGTGAAATACTGTCTTCTCAATGTGTCAAGAAAACCGTTAAGTTTGGTGGCGGCAATGTGATGGTGTGGGGAATGATTTGATATGCAGGAGTTGGCCCTATCATCCGCGTACATGGCAATATCAATGCTGAGATTTACAAAAGACTTCTTCAGCAGCATGTGGTATCAAGATTACACCATAATCTTTATGAATCTCCTATTTTCATGCAGGACAATGCACCTTGCCACAAGGCTCAGAAGGTTATGGCTTTATTTGAAGAAGAAGGAATCGCCCTAATGAAGTGGCCAGCCCAGAGCCCCGACCTGAATTCAATAGAAAATGTTTGGAAGATAATTGGAGAAAGGGCTCAGAAAAGAAACCCGAAAAACCAGGATCATCTATGGGAGTTATTGAAAGACGAATGGGAGGGAATTACTGCTGATTTTTGAAAGAAATTAATTAGATCATGTGGTCGACGGTGCAGAGAAGTCATTGAAGATAAGGGGATGTTTACCAAATATTAAATTTTGTTGACAATCAAGTATTAACAAGATCGTTCTTTAACTTTTGTCCAGTAGCTTATTTCCTTTGTTCCATTTAATCTTTATTTAAAAATAACTATTATGTAAATTTTTGTAACTTTATATAATATTTATGCATTGCACCCTAATCTTTATTCGGTAAAAAATTTCATTGCTAATCATGCATTACTTTTAAGTAATACACATATTTATGTCTTTGTTGTTTCCGTTCCTTATATTATGGCCGCAACTGTACACACACACACACACACACACACACACACACACACACACACACACACACACACATATATATATATATATATATATATATATATATATATATATATAATGAGGACAGACAGGTAAACAGAGAGACAGACAGTGACAGGGAGATAGAGATAGATAAAATTTCAGATAAATATATCTGAACATGATGAGACAGAAAAGAGAAAAAAATGAAGGAATAAGATTAAAACCTAGAAAGAAAGAAAGAAAGAAAGAAAGAAAGAAAGAAAGAAAGAAAGAAAGAAAGAAAGAAAAAAGGGTGGAATGTAATGACATGAATAAATAAATAAATAAATAAAGAAAGAAAGAAAGAAAGAAAGAAAGAAAGAAAAAGAAAGAAAGAAGTGTTGTAGGTAATTACCTATAGAAAGAAACTAAAATGGGAAGTGGTGAAATACGCCAAGAATTAAAGAAAGAATAAAAGAAAGGCGGTGGGTAATGATATGAAAAATGAATGTGAAAGAAAGAAAGAAAGAAAGAAAGAAAGAAAGAACGAAAGAAAGAAAGAAAGAAAAGAAGGAAAGAAAGAATGGAGAAAATACACGAGGTAAACTAGAAAGAGAGAAAGGAGGGTTTAAAAGCTTAACATATCATAAGAAGACAATACGACAAGTAGGCTTAAAATAGACATTTAGCTGAATAATCTGATGGAGAATGGCGTTTGGTTTTCACTTAACAGCTTTTTCCATTTAATTTTGTTTACCTGTATTTTATCTATTTATCTTAGTAACATTACATTCTTTTTTGTTTGAAATTTTAATTCTGTACTTTTATTTATTTATTAACTATTTTATTTGATTTCAATCAATCGCCCTTCATTCCAGCCAAAGATGAAAACGAAAGCCTTTTTTTTTCTTTAATTTTCCACCTCTTTTCTCCAAATAAAACATACGAATTTTTCCTACGTTTACTTAACCAGATTCAATTTCGGTTTTTGAAACAATTATCTTCCGGGGTGCTGTCTGAAATTATGAGCCGCAATTTTGTCACGACTCGATGGTTTGATTTGGTTTGTTTTACGGCATATCAACACATCAATGGGTTATTTAGTGCTGACAAAATTTTTTATTGCTGGTAATATTTTTTCCAAAAATGTATTGCTAGTAATATTTTTTCCTTCAAAAATGTATTTCTGGTAATATTTATTCTTATGGTCCGGTTCCTTGTACCACGGTGATAGTCCAAGGTAGAACCAATAAAGAAGAACTCGAACACGGATATGAAATAACACAGATATATTACAAACAGGGATATTTATACAAAGAAGTAGGAAGTGTTAGTACGAACAATCAGGTTTCGTAGTAATAGTCTGAACACGGCTCTTTTTCGGACTGCTTCTGACTCGACTGACTCGCTCTGACTGATAGACTCCTGACGGACTTCACTCCAGACTTCAGACTGAACGGTATTTAGTCACCCCCCCCCCACGAGGGCATCATGTGGAACAAGGCCGGTTTAACGTGGGATCTTCGAATCCGTGGGCTTGGCCAAAAATATGCCCTTTGACCCTATATGAACGGGTTCAGGGTCGGTTTACCTCCCCGAAAGAGACTGCGCCCTTCGGCGTACCCTCGTTCGGGTTCCTCTCCGCCCGAAATCTATTTCTGGTAATGCTTTTCCATCAAAATGTAGTGCTGGTAATATTTTTTTTTCAAAAATGTATTGTTGGTAGTAATTTTTTAAAGTATTTCTGGTATTAAAACCTATTTTTACATTTTCATAATGCTTTTACCCCAGTTTCAGGGTTAACTATTTTGCCCATAGCTGGGACCCTAACAGGTGCTATCACCCCGTGTTAGGGTGGACCTGGGAAAAGCAGCGATTAAGAGGTGGTTCCAAGCTCCTCAAAACCTCCTGATCAGAGGACTTGCTGCTGGACGTAGTTTATCGTCTTACCCAGGACGGACGATTCGATGGACCACTCGAACTGGAAATCCTCAGTTTTCTTTTTTTCTTTCACTGAATCATTTTTTTTCGCTTTATTCAGAATAGAGTTTGGGGGAGAGAGAATGTGAGGTTGAACAACAGAAGAGATTTCTTTTTCAGTTCAGCAAGGAACCCAATTCGTCTGTCGACCTCTGACATCACGAAAGTGTGGCTAAACAAGAATGGTGGCCAGCTGAGGAAGAAAGAAAGAAAGAAAAAGAAAAGTGAGCAAATATATGAAGAAAGAAAGAGACAAGGTATGGAGGTAGGTAATTAAAATGAAGAGAAAAAAAGAAAGAAAGAAAGAAAGAAAGAGAGAAAGAAGGAAAGAAAGAAGGAGTGTTGTAGGTAATTACCTATAGAAAGAAAGAGGCTCTAAACGTTAAAACTCTTGGTCATACATAAGCATTGACTTTGCGACTTGCTTTCAGTCAACCACATATATAAATTTACTTTTTACTTTGAATACGATACCTTGTATCTGTCTATATTTCTGTGATGAGGTATTATGTACATTATTTACATTATTCGGACTATTGTCCTCATCTCTGTCGCCACATTACAACGTTTCGGCCGTTGAACGCCCCGGCTTTCTTCAGGTGGTTAGAATGTTGAACTTAATGGCACAGTGGATAAAGACGTTGGTTAGATCCAGTGACAGGCCTGATCAAGCATTGGTTTCTCCTATCAAGGGGGATGCTGGTTCAAATCCTGCCGGAGAACGCATTTTATTTATTTAGTTTTCTCAAGTCTGCAGAGCGGTAGTCGTAACACACACACGGCTAAAAAAAAAATAAACAAAATAAAACAAGTTGCCTACTTGAAACACTGATATCTACTTAGCATAACGTTTGAACTGATAAAAATAATTTGGAGTGTATCTATGAATCTTAACTTACTGTTTTCGATTATCAACCTTTTTTCATTTTAACCATTTTTTTTCTTTCTTTCTTTCTTTCTTTATTTCTTTCTTTCTTTCTTTCTTTATTTCTTTATTTCTTTCTTCTTTATTTCTTTCTTTCTTTCTTTCTTTATTTCTTTCTTTCTTCTTTCCTTCTTTCTTTCTTTCTTTCTTTCTTTCTGTATTTCTTTCTTTATTTTTCTCTGTCATTATTCTTTGTCCTTTTTACTTCTCATCTCTCTTCTTCGTTTTCGTCTTCTTTTTCTTCTTCTTTCATTCTCATAAGTTTATTTTTTTGTTTTAAATCTTTATTTTCTTTTTTTTGGTTGCCCTCTGTATTTCTCTCCTTATCTTTAAATACACCGTAATATTTATGTCTGTTTTAACACCTTTCCTTATTTTTACATTAAAAAAAAATTTCTTCCTTCCAAATTAGAATCCATCCATTTTTCAGTCAGTTTCCCTTTTTAAAAGGGGTGGGAAGATGTTAATTCCGACAATTCAGTAACGCTGGTGTTGAAGAGCAAACCTCTCGGGTGTGGCAGGTGGTAGTTACTTTGTTAGGAAGGATGGAAAAAAAATTCAAGAGAATTAAGAAAGGACTAACAACTCGGCAGTGTCATGACGAACGGATGTGAATTTCCCCTTTGCTTCTCTGTTGTTTTCTTTCTCTCTTTTTTTTTTTGGAGGTGGGGTAATAATAAAAATAAGGGGTGATGGGTCAAAAGCAAGTGTCCCTGAAAACTAAAAGAAAAAGAAAAAAAAAAGCAAGGCAACATTTCATAAAGCTCTCATTAGAAAAATGACATCAACTTGCCTTCATCATTAACACAGGTCTTCATCGTTAGTAACATTACCAGTTTTTTTTTTAATATCGTTTTGTTTAGAATATTTCAATTTCTTACACTCTCTTTTTTCTTCTTCTTCTTCTTCTTCTTCTTCTTCTTCTTCTTCTCTTGTGATTCTATCTTTTTCTTCCTTTTCAGCTTGTTCTTTATCGTCTTTTACTCTCTTGTAAGCGATTCTCTCTCTTTATTTCGATCTTATGCAATATCCTTCTCCATTTACACTGTTGTCTGATCATTCAGTCACTTTAGCTTCTCTTTCCTTTCTCCATTTCAACGTCTTCCTTTTACTGCTTCCTCCTTTCTTTCTTTGTCCAACTTCTTCTTCTTCTTCTTCTTCTTCTTCTTCTTTTTCTTCTTCTTCTTTTCATTCTGTTGTGGATTCCGGGATGAAATCCGGTCTCAAATGAATGACAAACGCAGAATTGAAATATAGCAAATACATGTATTGACGTAGTAATATGGTTAGTAGATCCAGAAATGCGGTTAGTAGCAATAATAATATATATACAGTCTGGGAAATTCAGTATCGAAGTAGGACTTCCTTCTGAGTCCTACGTGCTCGCAACTGTAACTCCTATAAAGCGGTTACCTCACATTCTCACTCTCTCACTGTATCACTCTCTGGGTATTCACCGGCAGCAGTACAAGTACACACTGGTCGAGTCCACTTGTATAAAAAGGGGTGGAACCCCTTAACACTTTCTTTCAAGACATTTCCTGATTTGAAGCCTTTCTTCCTTACTTTCTTTCGTTCTTCTTTCCTTCTTTTCTTTCTTTCTTCATTTTTTCTTTTTTTGTCTTTTCAAAATATATTCATTCTTTTCCTTATCTCATCCTTTTCCCTTTTTATTTACTTCAAGACATTTCGAGATTTGAGACCTTTCATTCTTTTTTCTTTCTTTCTTT
The DNA here is from genome assembly GCA_903632075.3 of Acanthosepion pharaonis. Lineage (NCBI taxonomy): Eukaryota > Metazoa > Mollusca > Cephalopoda > Sepiida > Sepiidae > Acanthosepion > Acanthosepion pharaonis. Next base: position 669,039 of record CAHIKZ030001106.1, on the reverse strand, counting down.
CTTTCTTACGTTCTCTCTTTCTTTTTTCTTTCTTTCTTTCTTTCTTTCTTACGTTCTCTCTTTCTTTTTTCTTTCTTTCTCGATTTCTTTTCTTTTACTCATAGCTTTGTCATTGTTTTCCAGGTTTTAAACTTTCTCGTTCTTTTTTCGTTCTTTCTTCTGTCTTTTTTTGTACACTTTTCTTTCTTAATTATTTACATCAATCTATATATTTGTTTCTTTTTATTACTCTTCCAGAGTGCGCCTAAATGCTTACCAAGATAATTTCATGGCGTGTGGCCAAATGAGTATTTTTTTTTTCAACATTATCCCCCTTGTGGTTCACACACTTCTTCCATCGGTTTTACCGCGCATGGATTTCATTGGGAAGAATCTTTAATCCTGTTGGCTAAATAAGTCATGAACAGCAGATATGACGGCAATATTACTGCGATACAAGCCAAAGGTTTATTCATGTTGGGAGCAGATGATAGTGATATAGAACCAAATCAAGAAAATAGACAGAGTGATCAAACAGTTCAATCTCTCCGTCACGCACAGCAACCATGGCACTAAGGACGTGTCTTAGGGCATTTTTATGATGAAGCAAGACTCTTTCATCAGTTTGTTTTTCCTTGGGGTGGTGGTCTTGATATCCTATCGTAACTGTCTTTGCAAGTTGGCATAGTACTCTCTATTGATGGTGTGAAGCTTTTGAAAATATTCAATGAGCACAATGAAATCCCAAGAAACTGAGGCCATCACCTTCCCTGGAGATGAAATGATCTTAGTCTTCTTTGGAGCGGGCGAGGAGGGAGGAATTTATACTGCATGGTTTGTCTCTTTCTCTCCGACTCAAAGTGGTGAAGACAACACTCAACCTTGGTGAGGAAACGTTCAAGGAAACCAGCTGTATCTGCCTCAAACAATGTCAGATTTTCCTGCAATGTCATCGGCCTGGTGACATATGATTAGGTGTCAAAAGATACGGCAGCCGCCGAATAAAAACCTTCGCCATGCCAAATTCATTGTACAAAATATTCTCAATTCTCTCACGGGATATGATATTTATTCTGTAATTATACAGAAATGTGGCACAAGGCCGAAATAGGGGAATGGGGAGAGGACGGTCTTCTTCTGTCTTAATTTTAACTTAGCTAGCCGCAGACACTGACCCAATCGTACGAATAATATTCCTTACACCAAAACAACACTTTCATACGTACCTTTCAAACTACAAGCACCATAATACTTCATCGTCTCTATGAACTAAACTAACTAATCCCCATATATACAATTCAATGTCTGTGTGGGGGGGATAAAACAATAATTCTAAAAATTAACCCCAATGAGTATTTACAATATGATCACAAATCTATTTACAAGAAATTAAAGAAACTATTATTAGTAATAACCCCCCCCAATCACTAAATGTGGCAGAAATACCAGTTCACTGACCGAAATCAATGCGGGACTATAATAGTATAAGACAATCATTCATCCCACGCACACACACTAACACGTACTCATTCAAACACAACAACAAATACGAAAACACTCACGCGAAACGAAAGGCGTCCCGCATCCACCGGAGAACTGACATCACTGACCACCTAAAGAGGGAAGGGATGGGTGATTAAACTTAAAGAAAAAAAAAAGATGGGACAGAAATAAAAATGCTAACAGCATTGACTATTTGATTTATATTCAATCCCCTTGTCATCCATTACCATGTGGTGAACACGATCAATGATTTCCTCGGTGGTGGCAGTTACAGGATATCTAAACATTGTCTCATCTTCAAGATTCTCCGTTCACCTCCTAAATTCAGCTGCCCACTTTTGCACTGTTTGCAAAGCTGGGGCGTCTTCCCCTAACGCAGCGACCATGTCAGAATGAATGACTTTTGAGGCTAAACCCTTTTTCTGCAGGTATTTGATAAGGCTACCAAACTTTGTCCATTTTCAAGAATGGTCGCTACAGATTATATTTAAATTCTTCGTACTACCAGTTTATCTGGAACGAAACAATGCATTTATAAAAAAAAAAAGAAGAATGGCAATTAACGAATGCAAGGTTTCACAGCTCTAGCATTACTTCTTCAGAGTCCGCCTATGAAGTTTTCTACAAACACTTATTTTTCAAAATTAAAAAGAAAAAAAAAACTTTTTCTTTTTTCTTCACTTTTTCTTTATTTCAAGGGTTTATTCAATCTTTGTTTTTTCTTTCTGGTTTTAAACCTTTGATTTATTTATTTGTGTACTTTTCTTTTATATATATTATTTTCTTTTTCAAAATTAAAAACAAATCAATTTTTCTTTTTTACTCGTTTTTTCTTTCTTACAAAGATTGAATCATTGTTTTTATTCTGATTTTAAATCTTTTCTTTCTTTCATTTTTGTACACCTTTCTTTCTTATTCAATACTTTCTTCTTCAAAATTAAAAAAAATCATTTTTCTTTATTCACTTTTTCTTTTTTTCAAAAATTTATTCATTGTTTTTATTCTGATTTTAAATATTTTCTTTCTTTCTTTTTGTACACTTTTCTTTTTAATACTTTCTTCAAAATTTTAAAAATTCTTTTTCTTCTTTAATCATTTTCTTTCTTTCAAAGAGTTATTCTTTGTTTTTATTCTGATTTTAAATATTTTCGTTCATTCTTTCTTTCTTTCTTCGCTTCTTTCTTCGTTTCTTTCTTTCTTTTTTTATCTACTTGCTTGCCCGCTTGCTATTTTCCCTTGTTATTTTTGTTGCCCTTTCCTGTTTTTCTCCTTTTCATATTTATTTACATTTAAAACCTTTCCTTTTTTTTTTTTCGCTGTCTCAGATCTCGCTTTCTTTTTATTCTTTCTCATTGTTGTCTCCAATTCTTCACTAAGATATTTAGTTATTTTTTGAATTTTTTTTCTATCAATATTCACTCAAGGTAGACGGTTACTGTATGGCGTTGTATTAGCGTAAGAAATGGCAAAATAACAGGAAATATAGATAGCTAATTCTAGACTTGAAGAGGTGAAGATTTAATTAGCGAATAAAATTTAAAATTTCAGAGTTGAAGAAGACTTTAGAACGTATCCTAAGCAGGAAGCAAGGGTTCAACCTCTACTCCTGTTCAAAGGACATATTGATAGGAGAAAAAATATTACTGATTAAAATTTCGAAATTCAGGCGGAGACATCAGAAGTTCAGAGTTGTAACAACCGGAAGCCCAATCCTAATTAGGAAACAAGCGATAAACCTCTATTCCTGTTAAAATAATCGGGGACGAGTATGAGATGGGAGAGAAAAAATTATTAGGTTGGTGCAAAAATAATGACGTAATAATGTCGTTTTGTGACGTATTTTTTAACGTTAAAAAACGACATTCTTACGTCATTATTTTTGCACCAACCTAATAATTAGTGAAAAACAATTCAATATTCAGGCGGTGACGTCAGAATACAGATTTGGAATAGATTTTAGAAGGAACCGAAAACCCATTCCTAAACAGGGAACAAGGGTCAAACCCCTACTCCTGTTAAAAAAAAACTGTGGAGTAGAGTGAACTGGCAAGTCTATCTACTTCGATTAGCCGAGTGGAAAAGAAAGACTATATAATGATACGAATACATTCCGAGCACCCAAAACATCTTTTTTACCTGGTTTTGAAAATTGATAATACATATTTCGGTCATGTGATCGAATACAACTTCCCATAATTCCTCAGAATTAATCATAGTCACCACAAACAGTCTTCGTTCTTTAAAATTCTGTTCCCATTTCCTCTTTCTACCGGGTGATTGAAAAATAACTGTTTTATGTATGAGTCGCCAGTCCTGACTTAACACCCTGTGACTTTTTTTTCTACTATTCCAAACCAAGATTTTGGAAGAACTTTAAGGGCGAATACAAGAAGTTATGTCTTCCATATCACAAGAGTTCTTACCTGGCGTTATGCTGGGGGTTTTGACAAATATTGGATCGTTTCTTGGCCTATGGCTGAGATTCGATCAAGGCTTCGACTAGCTTGGACTGGCTCCGGCCTGGACTTGCTAGGACAAGTCATGACCAGCTTTGACTAAGCTCTGACCAGCTTGGACATGCTTTGACCAATTTTGACCAGTGGCCTTTGAGTGGAAACACTCGGGTTTCCCACGTTAATCGACCTTGTGTCACATCTTGACCTTGTGGAAATCAAGTAAATACCCATATCACAAGAGTTCTTGGTGAAACAAGCTAATGTGATTCCTGCGTGGCTCGAGAAGCTGGTAGCAAAATCTGGTAGCCATATTGAATTTTAAATAAAACCTCATGTTAAATGCTTTCCTCTAATATCCATTTCTTTTAATAATTATAGCTAATAAATAAATTATAAGTATTGAATATTTTAAAATGAGGAGTTACTTTACAATCACCATATAGTTTGTCTTTTTTTTATTTCTTCAAATCTTGCTTTTTCCACTCGACTTTCTCTCTGCCTTATATCTTAATTTCTGACATTTTCTTTGTTTCTTTGAAATTACTTTCATGTATTTCATCGCACCATTCTCCATCTTGATTCTCTTTGTCTGCTGTTTGTTTTTCATGTCATTCATAACTTCTTTAATTCCTTTCGTTTTGAACAACTCTCTTCTTAATCTAGCTTCCTTCATTTTTTTTAAATCTTCATGGCGCACCTTTCGTTCATTTGTATCAATTTCTTTTGAAAATGTACTCAATAATTCTTCGACTGTATTTTTCCATCCTTCTTCATTTATTTTTTTTATTTTTGCTTTTTAATTTAATGTCATTCCCTCAGATTTTTTTATACGTACTTTCGTCGTTGTCTGATCCGGCATTCACATTCTATAGGATTTTACGTTCTTCTTGTTTGAGTTGTCGTCTGCTTCTTCCTTGTCGTCATCCATTATTGCCTTCTCGTTTTTAACTTTTATTCTTGCGACCGTTTCCAATCTTATGGGCCCTCATTTATTTTTTTTAGCGAAGTCTTCTGCGCTCCCTAAAACCTTCGTCTCCTTCTTCTCAACCTAAAACCTTACTTTAGCCCAAATAATTAGCCATTTGAAACATTTTTTTCAGGACAGAGTCCGAGAGAGCGGGAATCATGTGTACGAATTCATTTTCTCTAATTAGGCAGTAATAACGATAAAAAAAGTCGATGGTAGGGTAGAAAGAGAAAAAATAGCATGAATAAAGATAGAATCGGAATTAGAAGTGGGAATAAATTAACAGCTAAAAGAAAAAAGAGGCATTTGATTAGACGTAGAGAAACGCAACACAGTCTTTCTACACCATTCCGTTTTCTTGGTTGTATGCATTGGCATGTTAAACTTTGTTAATATCGAAAAGAAGAAGAGTAGAATAAAAAGTAGCAAAATATGAAAGAAAGAAAGAAAGAAGTGGAGGACAAGAAAAAAATTTAAAATAGGGAGAGTGTAACGGGAAAAATTAATGAGTGACAAGAAGAAATAGAACAAAAAGAGAATAAGAAAATTTATGGACAAGAAGATGAATAAGAAGAAAACGTAGAGAGCAAGAAGAAGAAAGAGAAAAACTGGAGTAGAAAAAGAAGAAGAAAGAGACTTTAAGAAGAAGAAGAGAAAGAAGAAGACTTGAAGAAGAAGAAGAAGAAGAAGAAGAAGAAGAAGAAGAAAGAGACTTGAAGACGAAATGAAAGAAGACATGAAGATGAAAAAGAAGAAAAAGAATTGAAGAAGAAGAAGAAGAAGACTTGTAGAAGAAGAAAAAATGACTAAAAGAAGATGATGACAAAAAGAAAGATAAGAAAACATGAATAAAAAGACTTGAAGAAGACATGAAGAAGAAGACATGAAGAAGAAGACATGAAGAAGAAGAAGAAGAAGAAGAAGAAAGAGACTTTAAGAAGAAGAAGAGAAAGAAGAAGACTTGAAGAAGAAGAAGAAGAAGGAGAAGAAGAAAGAGACTTGAAGACGAAGTGAAAGAAGACATGAAGATGAAAAAGAAGAAAAAGAATTGAAGAAGAAGAAGAGGAAGAGAAAGAAGAAGACCTGGAAAAAAGAGAAAGAAAACTTGAAGAAAACTTGAAGAAGACGAAGAGAAAGAAGAAGACGAAGTCTTGAAGAAGAAGAGTAGAAGAAGAAGAAGAAGAAGGAGAAGAAGAAGAAGAAGACTGGGGATGATCTAGGCTTTCGAGTATTCCTTGATAAAACTTTACGGGTATTCTATGGTAAGATTTCCTAATGCAAAACGCTGAGCCTACACACTCTTCCTGAATTTAATTCTTCATTTTTACATTGTTATAAATTGATCCTCCAATGAGAGGATAATAGAAATAGATAGGTTTTCCTACAGCCTGGTTCACACGCCGCCCTAATTTTTTGAAAAATGGTAAAGGTTTATCCCATGCTTCGTGTTCTTAAAACTCTGAACTTTTATTTGCTATTTATTTTTATTAAACAATTTTGTTCATCAATAGGAGTTGATTAGTTTGTCTATCATCCGATTCACACACTTTCTCAATATTTTGAACAGGAGTAGATATTTTTCCTGTTTAGGACTGGGTTTCCAGTTCCTTCTAAAATCTTTTAACTTCTCTTTCCCTTCCAGTGGCCCCTTGCGTCTTGATGGCATTATCATCTTACTTGGGGCGGTACCTCTTCTTCTGTAACCATCTACCTAGTGTGGCTTTTGGACTTGTGCAGGGTGAACGTCATTGTAAAACAAAAGATGTTACAAGATACCGAATAGAAAAAAGTGAAAAAGGAGAGAGTCATGAAGAATAAGATTTGTCTAAGTACTCACCAGGATCGACGTTGTTTAACTTCGGTGGTCGTACGAAAGCTATTGGTTCAACGTGATATGGCCGTAAGACTCAGAGTTAATATGAGCTCATATTTCAAGCTTTGATTTTTCCAATCTTCTTCTTCTTCTTCTTCTTCTTCTTCTTCTTTATGCGCCGTCTCCCCTCAAGATCTTGGCGATCATGGCTCTCCACATTCTCTTTCTTTTGTACTTTTCTATAAATTATGTCTTTTTGTTATTTTTCCTAAACCCTGTTCTGCCATTCATTTAATTAAGTTCATAAAGTATGTTATGCGTCGTTTGCCTGTCCTTCTTCACCTCAATCTGTCTTGTGAGGATCAGATTTTCCAAGCCCTCCTTCCTCATTAGGAATCCCAGAAATATTAACTGTCTCATCCTGTTTGTTTTCTTTTGTTTTGTTTTACGGCATATCAACCACAATGTGTTATTTAATGCCGACAAAATTTTTATTGCTGGTAATGTGTTTTTCTTGAAAAATTGATGTAATTTTTTTGCATTGCTGATAATAATTTTTCCTTCAAAAATTATTGCTGATAATATTTTCTTTTTAACAAAGTATTTCTGGTATTAAAACCTATTGTTGCACAAGTTTAAGTCTTAACTATTTGCACATAGCTGGGACATTAACAGGTGCTACCACCCCGGGCCAAGGTGGATCTGGGAACACCAGCAATGAAGAAGTGATCAGAGGCCTTGCTGTTGGATGTAGTTTATCGTCTTACCCAGGACGATGTCTCATCCTGATGTTAAATATTAGTTTCTTTTTTGTTTCCATTTTTTTCTTGTCGTTACTTACATGTTAGGTCCTTGGTATCATCAACATCCTTCTGTAGAGCCACATTTTTGTTGCTTCAAGTCTCTTCCTCATCTTTGAGGAGATTGTTCAGCATTCCCTGCCATCACGTAACAGTTCAGTAATCTTTTGTTGTCTATAAGAAAGATTTTCACTTTCATTAAAACAATATTCATCGTATTTATTCCTTGTGTTATTCATTTTTGCCAAAGATCTCAAACAGTTTTTTCTTTGTTCGTTATTATCTACAGTGCTGGCCATGGCGGTATGATTGGCGAGCCACTTTATCTGAGCAATTACTGATTGCAGAAAAAGATTTGTACTTTGAGCTAGTTAAAATCGTTACCATCACAACGAATATCTCTCATCAAAAACTTTCATCTCCAGTCGACTCTCCTATTAGACGCATCTGCCAACTAGAATTGATTTTTCTGAATAAAGGAGAAACCAGAAAAGGAAATTAATGAAACTGTTAAGTTTTAACAATGAGAAATTGGCAAAAGAAAAGAAAAACTGAGCCTAAACAAAAACCCAGTGGGAAAATACAATACTTTATGGAATCGTCTGAGAAAATAATTTCTACCTTGTATGACTAACCTCCAAGAGAGTGACATTGCGCCTTCTAGGGTAAAGGTTTTCTCTTGACATGAAGTTGAAAGATTAAATTGAATCAGTTTCTTGGTCTGCTACTAAGAAAATTAGTTCATGGTATCGTGATAGACAATTTTTGTCAACCGAATCTATCTTTCATATTTATAAATAAGATAGATTAATTTTTTAACTGAGCTCATATTTCCAACTATGATTTTCCCTTCTTCTTTCTTCTTTATGCGCCGTCTCCCCTCAAGATCTTGGCGATCATGGCTCTCCACATTCTCTTTCTTTTGTATTTTCCAAAAATTTTGTCTTTTTCTTATTTCTCCTAAACCCTGTTCTGCCATTCATTTAATTAAGTTCATCAAGTATGTTATGCGTCGTTTGTCTGTCCTTCTTCACCTCAATCTGTCCTGTGAGGATCAGATTTTCCAAGCCCTCCTTCCTCATTAGGAATCCCAGAAATATTAACTGTCTCATCCTGTTTGTTTTCTTTTGTTTTGTTTTACGGCATATCAACCTCAACAGGTTATTTAATGCCGACAAAATTATTCGTCTATGCTTTGAATATTGACTGTGGCGAGAAGAGATTCCTAGTGTTCCACAAAACTTTCAACCGTTTTCGACACAAACTCATTTTTTTTTTTTTGTTCCCAATAGACAATGTCAAAAGTTTATCATAAAACATTGTAAAGGAACTGTTTATCTCGCGGTTCAATTAGCTATTTCCATGAATTCGATTTCCACATTTGCTCCGCTTTTGTTATCTTGTGCCAGTCTACGCTAATGCTAACAAATATAACGCATTTAATTCTAGTTCCCGTTGGCGCTTTTTTAAAATTCTTTTTTTTTTTTACAATTCTTTGTTATTTTCATCCAATTTTTTTCTCTTGAACCACAATATTTTCTTCACTTCTTTTTCTTCAGTCTTTGTTTCGAACCTTCTTCTAAAACATTTTACTGAAGACATATCACCGAATTCTTCCTTAGTCTTCGTTCTATCACCCCTTCCTAAAATCTCATCAGTCATTTATTCACAGTCCTATTTTATATTGGTCAACATTCACTAATTTTTTTTTTTTTTTTATCGACAAGCAGATGACAGTAAATCAAAATGGCGGAAACGTTTCGGTCCACTACGTCATTTCGTCCTCTTTTTAAAAATTTCCGCTGCAACTTTATGAACCTGCGCCGGAAGTTCACACTTCATGCTTCATTTTACCAAACATCCGGTTCCACTTTAAACTGAAAAGACGCCATATTTGAATCAAAAAGTAAGAAAAAATGAAAATAAGAAAAATTAAAACGATGTAAAAATAACAATTAAATTAAATTTAAAAGAAAAATATTTCAATTTTAATTCTTGAAAAAAAAAATCCATGACACGTGACCCAGGGGAATGATGAGCTTAAATTGCCGCTGTCGAAGAATAGATTAAAAATGACCTCGAGAAATAATTTCAGAAATCAAATTAAAAAAGAACGCAGTAAAAAATATGTTCATTTGATTAAAAAAAAAAAAAAAAACAGACGTAAAGGAGAGACAAGAATAATTCCCTTAAGTATAAAAAGGTATGTATGTATAGCTGCCCACTAGTATTCGAGGATACTCTTCTACTCGGGCGGCTTGCTAATCCCTATTGCATACGCTTGCTCAGGCGCATTTGTGTTTATGCAACACTCACAGAGAACACCTGTGGTTTATAATGCAACTATGCTGAGTAGACCTTAGTTACAGTTTCTGGGAAACGAGCATGTTATCTTGATCAACAATTTGAACAAGACCAGCACACTCAAACCCTCAGACACGATAACTTGTAACTTCGTGCTAATGTTCCGTCTACCCAATTTCACTCACAAGGCTTGGATCAACCCGTCGTATGGTTTTCAGGCACTTTCCAAAGCTGCCACACGCTGGGATCGACCCCTCCTGTCCGATAGCATCAGGAAGTTTCCTTCCTGACAAATCGACCATGGTGAGATTTGAAACCGATTCAGAATGGTTAGAATGCTAACATGCTAACCACTCGGCCACGTGCCCAAGTATAAAGCTAATGCGATTCTAATTGACGGTCAAAAATAAATTAATTTAAATAAAGAGTTTATATCTGAAAAGATATTGTCACTGTACAAACTATTTCTAAATTTTATAAACGTGTTATAATTTTCGTCTAGTATTTCCTTCATCTTAATTTCAGTTGTTTCATAGCGCAATGGATGTGCGGCTGGTGTAATCTTTTGGGAAGGTATAAATCCATAGCTTCTGCTCCCCAACTATGGATTAAATATCACGACATTTATATGAAAAAAAAATCACTTTTATCTCCAAAAACTGTTTATGCAATATTCACTAAACTAAAAAGAACTATTCCTACAATCTAAAATATGTATCGGTTCTAAGTAACACACAAAAAGTTGATTATCTGTACAAAACGAAAACTATCAATGTCCTCATCTACTACAACCATAGTCACTAAATACACAAGGGGTCACTGAGTGTGAGAGAACAATAAAAAAAAACAAGAATTAAGAAGGCAAAAGATAACGATTAACATTTCATTTAAATCTTTGAAGATTAAACTTGACCGGAAATCAATAAACCGGAAGAGAATTCCACAAGCGAGAAGTGCGAGAAAAGAAACAGTTAACATACAAAGAACGGTAAATGCGACACTGAGATCTGTAGACGTATTGGGAAGACCAAAGACGAATTCCAAATGCTGGGAAGTGTATTGCGAGACAGAAGGATTTCTTTGCTAACAAATAAGAGTAACGAGCTGCTACGTGAGATGTGTCCTTCTTTACGGCAGCGAATGTTGGACGATTTCCTCAAAGATGAAGAAGAGACTCGAGGCGACAGAGATGTGGTTCTACAGAAGGATGGTAAGGATATCATGGACCGAGCGTGTGAGCAAAGATGAAGTCTTAGAGATGATGCAAACGAGGAGGAAGCTAATACTTAACATCAGGAAGAGGCAGCTGAAGTTTCTGTGGCACATAATGGGGAAGGAGGGCCTGGAGAATCTGATACTCACGAGTCGAATAGAGGGAAAGAGAGGAAAGGGAAAACAATACATGACATACCTAACGGGCTTAAGTAAGTGGATGACAAAACGTGGTCTGGGGGAGGTAGAAGAGGGAAGGGACTTGTTTAGGGTTTCAAAAAGATAGGGGGAAGTGGAGAACCTACGTCCTGAAGGGACACGGCACATGAAAAGAAAGAAGAATTGACATTACGGTTATATCGATCCATTTCAACTGTAAAATTATGACACCTTGCCGCTAATCTAGTTCTGCGCTTAAATTCGTATAATTTAGGTACTGAAATGGAAAGTTCATCAGAACAATTACCATACAAGTATTTATAGAAAAGACACAAGAAAGCTACGTTACGACGGTGGTGGGGAAGTGACCGAGTCCGAGATGCCATGTTAGGACTAATGATATTGCTGATTCTACTTTACATGTCATCAAGAATCTCTAAATATACAGGGTGTTTCAAAAAATTTGATATCATTTCGCAATCTAATAACTTTGTTAGATCTCCTTCAAATGACTTCAAATTTTAATAGCATCTTTATGTTTAATGTTTGTTTTATGTTTTTATGTCTTTATGTTTTTGTGTTTTTTCTTATTTGTATTTTTATGTTCGTTAATCTTTAATCTTTTTCTTTACAGGTATAAAAATGCCGTGTCTCAGGCGGGGCGCATATTGAACATTTGTGAAATCGTTCACATAATCCACATGCTTTTGAATTTCTCATTCAGATTTGGAAGAATAAATCTTATGATCTTCAACATTAATACTTTTTAATTTCATTTGCCTTAATCATGTACTTTCTGTGATATTTACATCTCAAAGGATATCAAATTTTTTGAAACACCCTGTACTAAGAGGGATGCCAGACCATGTGTGGCAACAATATTCTAAGCATGGACGAATGGTAGACCAAAAATATGCAAGATAGATTCGCACTGTTTACATTATTCGGACTATTCTATTTACATTATACTGACTATTGTCCTCATCTTTGTCGCCATATGTATTACAACGTTTCGGCTATTGTAAACTCCGGCCTTCTTCAGGTTGTTGGAATGTCAAACTGAACCCTTTATTTTGCTCACTGGGGTAGACTGTTCTAGTTCCACATGCCATATTTAATGGATGTCAGTTATCAGTTATCTCCGGTTGATTCCCCTCTCCAAGTTCTCCACTGCCTTAACCGGGTATTGAACTCACACTGCGTCCTGTCACTGGATCTAGCCAACGCCTTTATCCACTGTGCAATGTGTCCTTAAACGGTTCACACTGTTTATCTGTCATTTGAATATGAATAGAGGGTTGTCGTTTGTTCCCTTTTTTGGATTGGTTTTTAGGTTCTTTTCTCTTATTTTTTTTTCTTATTTTTCTTTCAGGTGTAGCTCCATTGCGTATTAGTGACTTTGTCACCTTGCTTGGGGTGAAATTAGATTTAAAATAAATGTCTTTACTTACGATAACTAGATCTCTACTCTCCTTGATATCTTCCAATAATTTCTTCGCGTCATATTTTTTGTTCTCGCTATCTTTTTATTTCTTCATCTCTCAAACGCATTAATTTATTCTTGTTAGATATCGACATTTCAAAAATAAAAAAAAATGAAAAAATATAAGCACAAATCTATTCGGAATATAGAAAAACAAATACAGAAAAGAAAAAAATGGACAAAGAAAATGAGAAAGAAGCCTACTACTTATTACTTTGTGACGACCGCTCGTTAACCGAGTATTGTAAATCCTTCTCAATCATCTGGAGACTTTTCGAGGAGTGTCATTGAAAATCGTAGTCTTCGGACTCTGCTTTCCTTCAAGAAGTTGTTTAGCCTAAGACGCCATCTTTGAAAATTTATTAAATTTAAACTGCACAATTCTTAAGTGCTGGTGATAATAGCAAAATCATGTGTATATTTTTTCTATTAAATGTGCCACTCTGTCAATATGAGATAATTCCAATACTGATTGCCAATTAAAGTAATTATTGTTAGAGTTTCTAGTTTGAGTGGAAACCATCTTAAAATGGTTGCTATTTTAATGTAACTAATAATAACAAACGAGTCCTGTATCTAAAGAGACTCGTCATGTTGAGACTTTCAAATGGATGCCATGCATGGCACCAGACCCGTTCAGAAATATCTAAATTGACAGCTCTGTCCAACCACATTCTTGGATGAATGGTTTAAAAAAAGGCTTCGATGCAGTTGAAGCTTCAGGGCTTTGTCAAAGTCTATCCTTCTTTGAACGTTGGGGACTGGCGCTACAGAATCACAAAGTACCGTACCAAATAATTGTTTGTTTGTTTGGGTTTTATGGCATATCAACCACTGTGGGTTATTTAATGCCAAATCCATTTTATATATATATGCCAAATATATGAATTTTAACAAAAACGTATAGCTGGCAACATTGTTTCAAAAACGTATAGCTGGCAACATTATTTTTACAAAAAACGTATAGCTGGCAACATTATTTTTACAAAAAACTTATAGCTGGCAACACATTATTGTTTCAAAAACGTATATCTGGCTATATTATTTTTTACAAAAAACGTATAGCCGGCAACATTATGGTTTCAAAAACGTACAGATGGCAACGTCATGGTTTCAAAAACGTATAGCTGGCAACATTGTTTCAAAAAAGCATAGCTGGCGCCATAATGGTTCCAAAAACGGATAGCTGGCAACATTATTGTTTCAAAAACGTATAGCTGGCAACATTATTGTTTCAAAAACGTACATCTGGCAACATTATTTTTCTGAAAACACTATCTGAGGCCTTCCTTGCTGTTGGACGTAGTTTATCGTCATACCCAGGACGCGGATGTAGTTTAACGTCATATCCAGGACGTTAGTAACAAATAAGAAAAATGGCGTAACTTTAGCACTACCAACAAACGAAAATGGATACCACATCTAATATGTATTTTTGCAAATAAAAGTTTAATTTTTATAATTAAATTTATAAATTTAGTTTCAGTTTTGAAACATGGAAATTCTGTGTGTTGCGATAGAACCATATTTTTATAATATAAATATATATATATATATACATATATATATATATATATGTGTGTGTGTGTGTGTGAGAGAGAGAGAGAGAGAGACAGACAGAGAGTGTGTGTGCGTGTGTTTGTTCCATTTTTATTATAAGAGATTATAATAAAAACATGTTGAAATCGCTACACAAAAGATTTCATGTTTCAATACTATGATTGTACTTCTTCAGACGATGGTAAGTAACTGGTGATTAAATGATTTTTAAGGAAATTTAAAAACAAAGTGTTACCTCTTTTCCGAAAGTTAAAGGGGAGTGGGACATAAGGTCAGAATTAAAAATAGACTACTGGGTATGTCTAGATTAACCAACTAAATGCCAGATCTATGCTAAATAGAAAAATAATCTCAGATGGTGGAAATGAGTTATTTTTTCATGTCATGATATACCGGAATATAGACATAGCCATCGTTGGCGATTGCGGAAAATATGTCAGCGACAAATATGACGTAATTGGAGACAAATAGGCGTTGAAGGGAGGGATGAGTTAATCAGATGTAAAGTTAACAGATTTTTTTTACATTTATATTCAGGAAAAATTCTTTAAGGGACCTGTAAATAAAATTTAAAACGTGGAACATCTATATAAGATATTATTAATACTAACTGGATGGTAATACATAACAATATTTAAACTGAATAAACAAATTAAGGTTATTACCCGTAGAGGGTGGGGCATTATATGAAGAGTATTTTGATAACAGTATATATAGAGGATATATATATATATATATATATATATATATATATATATATATATATATATATATATATATATATATATATATATATATAGTCCGTTGATACATATATAATCCAAGTGAATCCTAATAATATAAAATATTAAAACTGATCAACAAAAGAGAGCTCAGTGTATTTAGTCTAACAGAGCATATAAATTACAAACACAAGGAATTTAAAATTACCTCATGTTAAGATCATTTCACCTTACGAATTAAGATTTACTCGCAAGAATTTTCAAACCAATCAAGGTAATAAGATAAAAAATCTTATATATATATATATATATATATATATATATATATATATCCTAATCCTCTATATATACTGTTATCAAAATACTCTTCATGTCACAATGTGTCTGTTTATATGTGCAGATTGTAGTGCGTGTTTTGTTCCCGGAGATCACAGGATATGACCCCATCCTTCTGTCCTATTCAGTTGTCAGAATGAACTGCAATCATTTCTACTTCTTTCCTTCTTCTTCTTCTTCTTCTTTTTCTTCTTCTTCTTCCTCTTCTAGTATTTCCTCTTTCAGTCTTCTTTTGTCTTTCCCTCGATTTATTTATATTCTCTCTATCTCCACATTTCGCATCTTGTTTCTCTTCTTCTTTTTCTTTTCTTCTTCTTTTTCTTTACTTCTTCTTCTTCTCCTCCTCCCCTTCTTCTTCTTCTTCTTCTTCTTCTTCTAGTATTTTATCTTTCAGTCTTCTTCTTTTGACTTTCCCTCGATTTATTTATATTCTTCTGCCTATCATCACATTTCGACCCGATTCACATCTTGTTTCTATTCTTCTTCTTCTTCTCCTTCTTCTTCTCCTTCTTCTTCTTCTTCTTCTTCTTCTTCTAATATCAATTCTCCAGCATCCTCAGCCAGTTCTTTATCACTTCGTCTACGTTTCTACCATCGTTCTGTTGCTTTACTACCTGACTTTCTTTGAGAAATGAGATCAACTGAAATTTTGATCCCATCACTTTTCTTTACGTTGGCCGTTCGTTGTTTTTTTCCTTTATTGTCGTGGCTTGAAGAATACGTTTAATGCAAAAACAAAAAACAAAAAAAAAAACAAAAAAAAACAAAACATGCAAACAAAATTTTTGCCCAGGTATGAACGTATACTGTATCTCATTTCTAAAACGAGGTCAAATGTTGTCCCATAATTAAATAACCAGTTAACTTCCGTATCCAGGAAGGAAAGACTTGACTGATTTAATCTGTTTAAATATCTACATGTTTTTTGGGGTTTTTTTTTACTGAATTTTCTATCAAAAGTAACTTATCAGTTTTCATCGTCTAAAGTCTTCCAGCGTTCTGGGTAAAATACATCCAAAAGCCCGTCCTGTGTAAGACGATAGGCTACAAGCGATAAACTAAGTCCAACAGCAAGGCCTCTGATCAGGAGGTTTTGAGGATTGTGGATCTACCTCTTAATTGCTGATGTTCCCAGGTCAACCCTGACCCAAGGTGATAGCACATGTTAGGGTCTCAGCTATGAACAAAAAGGTAGACCCCCAAACTGGGGTCAAAAGTGTAAAAATAGGTTTTAATACCAGAAATACTTTGTAAAAACATTATTACCATCAATACATTTTTGAAAAACAAATATTACCAGCGAAGGAAAATTCTTACCAAAAATAGATTTTTGAAGGAAAAAAATATTACCAACAATGAAAATTTTGACGGCATTAAAATAACCCATTGAGGTTGGTATACCGCAAAACAAAGCAAAAACCAAAAGTAAAATCTTCCAGCGTTTTCTTTTTTTTTTAAGAAATAAAATTTGATTTCAAACTTTGCCAATTATTGCGACATATATTTGCACATACTGTATTAGCACCTACATTTTATTAATGTCGAATGTGCATTTACTTGATATTTCTTGAAATATCCCTAACTAGGATTTTCTAGCAGACCCCATTAATTGAATTCTACATTTTCTGGGTATTTTGTCGCCTTGAATGTTCATAATCTTGAATCGGCACTCAACCGGTCTTGCAACAGGTGTCGAGAGCTAGCAACATACATTCGAAGATAAAGATTGTTCACAAAAAGCCGGACCCTAAAAAGCCTTTTGAAGGTGTCGGTAACGATTTGCCGAGCTTCGTGCAAAATTTGATACAGGCATTTTGCTTGAAATTTTTAACCCTCGCAAAGATCGGGATATTTTTATTCTGAAAATATTTTCAGGCTTTAAATAATCCGCAAACGGTTGATAAGCCGTAAAAAACGAATCAGTCAATCAATGAAATACTGGTTAGCTTATACAGGCATATCTTTTAGATTTATTTACATTCTTTGGAACATAAATGCTTAAAAACTACCGGATCTACAAAGTCAGGGTTCAGTTTATATATTTGTTGTAATATAGAACTGATCCCCCACTTTATATCCATGTTATAATTTCTTGTTTGTTTATCAAATTCTGATTATGCATAAATCCACCTCTCTTATCCCAGGTATGGGTTAATTAGTAAGATTTGTATCACTAAACTATTATTATTTCCCACCTGTCAAAAATCAATTTTTATAATCTAAAGATATTTTCTGGCTTTAAATAACCTGCAAAGGGTTGATAAACCGTAATAAACGAATCAATCAATCAATGAAATACTGATTATCTACACAGGCATCTGTCTATATTTCTGAGATGAGGTATTATGTACATTATTTACATTATTTCGCTCAAGAACACATGGCACAGTGGGTAAAGACGTTGGTTAGATCCAGTGACAGAACCCAAAGAGTGTGAGTTCAATACCCAGTTAAGGCAGTGGAGAACTTTTAAAGGGAAAATTAACAGGAGATAACTGATATCCATTAAACATGTCAAGTGGAACTAGAACAGTCTACCCCAGTGAGCGAAATAAAGGGTTCAGTTTGACATTCCAACCACCTTAAGAAGGCCGGAGCGTACAACGGCCGAAACGTTGTAATAAATATGGCGACAAAGATGAGGACAATAGTCCGAATAATGTAAACATTCTACACAGGCATGTCTTTTAGATTTATTTACATTCTCTGTAATATAAATGTATAGAAACTACGATGGCCACAAAATGAGGGATCAGTTTATATATTGATTGTAATATAAAATTGATCCCCCACTTTTATCCACGTTATAATTTTTGTTAATCAAATTCTGATTAGGTATGAATCCACCTCTTCTCCCCCGATATATGGATTAATTAGTAAGAGTGGTAGGTAAACGTCTTCTTGGGTGGCGTTATCTGCCTGGTAGTCAATGGCCTCAACATCAAATTAACTTCTGTGGAGGCTATCCCACCAGCATGTTTATATTACCGGGGGAAATTTATTGCTATTTTTGAATCCGATCTTGACTCTGCAGTACGATGCCATGGTGAATTGTAGTTTCGGCTGTAGACAATTTAATGAAGCTAGTTGCGGCATGTACTTGTTGAGGGTGTGGTTATTTCGCAACTGAGATTCGGCATCTTTTAAACCAATGTGAGGGTGGGTGTCTACGATTCAACTTTCCAGAAGATGAACTCACTTCTCACTCTGTCAAATCCAAGCACATGATCCTGTCGAAACCTGTTATTAGGCTATAGGTGTAGGATTTTGCAAAATCCGGCCTACTAAAAACAAGATCCTCAAAATCACCATAGTCATAGACACGGCGCATATATTAAAGATGGTTTCTCATGTGGCAGGGACCAGCAAAACAAGAACCCTGATTTCCCTCGTTCATAGTATGTTTTCACTACTGACATTATTCGGACTGTTATCCTCATCTTCACTACCATATTTACAACGTTTCAGCCGTTGTACGCTCCGCCCTTCTTCAGGTGATTGGAATTTCGAGCCGAACCCTTTATTTCATCCACCGGGATAGATTGTTCTAGTTCCAGGTGCCATGCCTCTTCCGGGTGTGTCAATTATTTTTCTTTAACTCAGCTCACAAATTTTTTTAGTTCACCACTGCTGTAGCCTGGTATTGAACTCACAACTCTTTGGGTCCTGTCACTGGATCTAACCAACGTCTTTATCATTAGGTTTATAAGTTCCAGAAATTCATACACGGATGTCCCCAAGGACACATGGTCAATGGATAAAGGCGTTGGTTAGATCCAGTGACTAGACCCATAGAGTTGTGAATTTATTACCAGGCTGCAACAGTGGTGAACCAAAAACTTGGAGCGCTGAGTTAAAGGTAAATAACTGAGACAGAATTCAAGAAAATGTAAAGAGCAGCTAAACGAGCCATGCTTGAAAAAAAAATAGTCTTGATTTCTGTGAGTTCTGGAAAATCCCAGTTAAAATTCATAATAAAGGCAATGCGTCCGTTCCGATTGTTATAAATAAACCTCGAGTTATTTCATCTTCATCAGACAAAGCAAGGCTTTTGCTATCAACTTTACTGTAATTCTACGTTAGATGATAAAACTTGACTTGCTCCATCTAGCGTTAGTTTATTGGTTGATTATGTTTAGTGTCGTATAGGGGTTATTTAATGCCGAAATATAAATATTTTAAACCTAATTTTTTGGCTTCAACTAAATATATTTTAACCTTAATTGTATGCCCCCAACTACAAATAAAATGTATTGGTCATTTTTCCATAAACTGATTCATCGTCTTTGGTGAAATTTCCTCAAAAAGGACGAGAAAGCAGATACGATACTTTCCCGAAACTCTGAAATTGTTACTGCCATGATACATCCTCCACGACTCATTGCATTCCTTCTAACTACCCGAGAGCAGAAACGGTCAGGGAACAGATACTACATTCTGATCTAAATCGGAAATTTCTTAACAATCGATAATTTGACACCAGTCCGAGCGCACCGGTACTACAATCGATTTATACGTAATCAATTCCCCCATTTTTATTTTTAAAAACCATTTCACCCTGAGCAAGGTAATAAAGCCACTGAGACGCAAGGGCTTACAGAGTGTTAGAAAATATGAGAAAAATATTATTAAGAAGAGAACATTAAAAAACAATATTTAAGAAGACAGTAGATAACGATTGACATTGCATTTAAATTTTTGAAAATCAAAGTTGAATGGGAAGCAAGAAGCCGGAAGAGAGTTCTACAAGCGAGAAGTGCGTGAGAAGAAACTGTTAGCTTAGAACTTGCGGTTACATCGGACCGTTTCAAGTGGAATAGAATATGAAAAAATATTGAGGAGAGAGAACAATAAAAGAACAGGGTTTAAGAAGTCAGAAGATAACGATTGGCATTGCACTAAGTTGACTGAGAAGCAAGAAGCCGGAAGAGAGTTCCACAAGGAAGAAGTGCGTGACAAGAGAAACTGTTAGTGTCTAGTTTAAAAGTAATATAAAAACTTAAAGATTTGGATATTTTATTTCATGAACTCCACGCCTAAAAATACAATAAAGGCGAAACTTAGACACAGAGGAAAGGATGAGACAAGGAGAAAAATATTGATTTTAATATAAGGCATTATTATGAATAACGTTAAACTTTGAACAATCGCCATAAACAAACCGGTTGTCAAACCAGACAGGGAACTAATACTGGTGACCTACCACCATCCACGTGACGCAAACATGTACAATTGTCCTTACAATGACAGACTCGTAAGTTGATAAGCTGCAAGGCGCTTGGTCAGTCATGCGAAAATTCCCGCCAAAAAATATTTCACGTTATAACCCCGCAGAAACAATTGTGTCAGGAGAAAACGGAAGTACTTGCAGATACTACCCAGTGTGCCGAGTTTTAGGGAAAAGGCTATGAATGTTGGAGGTTCGGTACCAGCTTTGCTTATATTTCTAGCTCAAAGGATTGGGAACGAATATTCCATTGCTAGATTAGCGGGTTTCGTAAATATAATCTTTTTACATATCTAAATGGAAAAGCAAAATTGATTAAAAAAAAAATAAAGGAAGAAAAATAGACAAAGATCCTTTTAAGCTTATTTTTTCTGGTTTCGGTAAAATAGACCCCCAGGTCTATTTTGCCGGTAAATGTTTTTTTTTATTATTATGAAGGCAGGTAATGTTTAAAATAACAAGACAAAGATTTAACACAGAAGTTTATTTATTTTCAACGTGAATTGTTAAACCATTTTCGAATCTTTTCCACCATCATTTGTTAAAACAAGTTAAAATCATTTATTCATCATTAATTATTAAAAAAATTATAGAAGTCTCTGGATATTTTAAGCACTTCAGGCATAACAGTCTCTGTAAATCCCAAACTTGCTTTTGGGCTTGGTTCTCTTGCCAATACACTTGAGGTGCACCCACTGAAGACAACATTTACAGATCACAGAATTGTTCAAGTCTTGGCTACGCAGCTCATACAACCACTAAGTTGATGATCTCAAACATAATATATTCTTAGTTCTAAAACACTATTTATATATACTGGCAAAATAGCCTAGGTGTTTATTTTACCGGAACCGGAAAAATAGCCTTCGTGGTTATTTTACTGGGACCAGAAAAATAGCCTTGGTGTTTATTTTACTGAGATCGGAAAAATAGCCTTCGTAGTTATTTTAATGGGACCAGAAAAATAGCGTTGGTGTTTATTTTACCGGGACCGGAAAAATAATCTTGGTGTTTATTTTACCAGGAAGTTTTATTTAACCGATTTCCTTTCAGATTTTAAAAATCCGTATGGTCACGAATGTTGGTTTGGAAAAAGGGTATATCTTTTAGAAAAGCAGATATTTGAAAACTTTCGTTGCAAAGATTTACATTCTGGCAAGTTCCGATAGTAGCACCCTCAAGAACTTTGCACCTAAGTAACCTATATTCTCTTTTAATAAGTGTGGCATTCTTTAGAACGACGTTCTGCTTCTGCTTATTTCTATGTATCACGAACGAATTTAATAATTTGGTTTTAGCATTCATAGATACTTTTTTTAAATTTTTGCAAGTTTCACCAATATATTATAAGTAACAGTCATGACAGTTTATTTTTATATAGTTGTATCAGGATTATTGTTGTTATAGATATCGTTGGTTCTGCTTATATCCATTATAGCTTTGAATATGATTTTATTTTAATTTTGTTAAGATCGTTATCGATATTACTTAAAATTTGCTATGTTTATAGGGGTAGCGGACTTACTATAGAAGATACAGGGATTACAGATATAGACAGTTTCTTCTTCGCTTGGCGTTGCGAACGAAGCTTTATGAAGTGGGCTGTCCACGTCGACTGCAGGCACGCTGATGGGTGACTAGGCCGATGCGGGACAGGTAAGTCCGGCCGCAGCGAATGCAATTAAAGGTCTGGTCTGGTCCAGTATAGCTGCTGTGGCTTCTCGGTCCTTCCTGCCACAGCGTTTCTCCTTCAGGTTGGCCGAGAGTCCTCAAAGGAGGAAACGGATTGATGGACGTGCAAGTGTCGACAACTGGCGATGGTTAATGTAGCAGGTACCAAGGGACTTCTTGAGGGTGTCCTTATAACTAGTCACGGTGGCCAGTGAAAAGTACGTCATACTGGGCTATCCTGAGCAGGCGATGGTCTCCCATTCTGGAGATGTGCCCTGACCAGCGTAGCTGTGACTTCAGCAACATGGCTTCAATGCTGGTGACTTTCGCCTGTTCGAGGACCGATATAGACAGTATAGAGATAGAAATCTACTCAGCACGTTGACTGTTTCACGACTCAAGCAGTCTTTAGACAATTTGTTTTACATGTTCAGAAGATATCTTGTAAAAATAACAGATTTGTTTCTGTTCATATACACAAGAGGCCGATGGATAGGGCTTCAGAATACGCTGACCGCACCTCTGCAGAGGGGTAAGATTTTCCCTCCCCAAATGAGGCGTAAGACGATAAACTACATCCGCATTCTTGGTAAGACGATAAACTACATCCGCGTCCTGGGTGAGACGATAAACTACATCCGCGTCCTGGGTGAGACGATAAACTACATCCGTGTCCTGGGTAAGACGATAAACTACATCCGCGTCCTGGGTGAGACGATAAACAAAATCCGCGTCCTGGGTAAGACGATAAACTACATCCGTGTCCTTGGTAAGACGATAAACTACATCCGCGTCCTGGGTAAGATGATAAACTACATCTGTGTCCTTGGTAAGACGATAAACTACATCCGCGTCCTGGGTAAGACGATAAACTACATCTAACAGCAAGGCCTTTGATCAGGTGGTTTTGTGGGCATGGAATCTTAATTGCTGGTGTTTTTAGGTCTACCCTGACCCGGGTTGGTAGTATCTGTTAGGTTCCAAGCCTTGGGCAAATAGTAAACACCCAAACTGGGTTCAAAACGTGTAAAAATAGGTTTTAATACCAGAAATACATTTTTGTAAAAGATTATTATCAGCAATGGATTTTTGAAGAAAAAAAATATTAGCAGCAATTCATTTTTAGAAAATAAAAATCCTATCGGCATTAAATAATTAATTGAAATGCCGTGAAACAAACCAAAGTATTCACAATAGCTTCAAATTTGGTTGTAATTATTTTGATATTGTAAAGATTGTTAAAGATATTGCTTGAAATTTGCTTGAGTCGTGAAACTGACAGCTACTATGGCATATATATCTCTGTATATAGATGGATAGATATGAAAAAACTAACACACACATATGTATATATGTGTGTGTGTGTGTGTAGATAGATAGATAGATAGATAGATAGATAGATATGAAAAAACTAACACACATATATGTATATATATGTGTGTGTGTGTAGATAGATAGATAGATAGATAGATAGATAGGAAAAGAATGAAACAGATAGATCGAATCAGTGTAAACAGAAGATTTGAAACCAAATTAGATTCCTCAAGTATGCTTTCAAATAAAAACGTCATTTCAAGCAATAATCATGAATCTTTTACAACATAACATATAATTTATTTTTATATTTCCAGTATTGAAAAGATAGCTTTCATTCATACAGTTAAATAAATGATAAATTTATTCTTCGAAATCACACCAATAAAATGTCCGGAAATAAAATTATTTTTAAAAAATCCCTTAATAAGGAAGCAAAAATGTGCAATTACTTTATAAACAGTTTACTGTAACTGATCGTTTGACATATTATAATATTTATTTAATTCTCTCTCCAATTCAATATATTGTTATATACTACTTGATTTCCACCTCCTTTAGCCTCATCTTCCAGCATTTTCTACTTCCCTGTCCTAATCACCATCATCTTTCTTCTTCCCATCATTATTATTATTATTATTATTATCATTATTATTATTATTATTATTATTCCGCTCTGCCTTTTCCTTCTTCTTTATCCTCATCTTCTTCATTTTCTACTTCTCCATCCTATTCACCATCATCTTCTTCTTCCCATTATTATTATTATTATTATTATTATTATTATTATTCCCCTCTGCCTTTTCCTTCTTCTTTATCCTCATCTTCTTCATTTTCTACTTCTCATCCTATTCACCATCATCTTCTTTCTTCCCCATTATTATTTTATTATTATTATTATTATTCCCCTCTGCCTTTTCCTTCTTCTTTATCCATCATCTTCATTTTCTTCTCCATCCTATTCACCATCATCTTCTTCTTCCCATTATTATTATTATTATTATTATTATTCCCCTCTGCCTTTTCCTTCTTCTTTTATCCCCATCTTCTTCATTTTCTACTTCACCATCCTATTCACCATCATCTTCTTCTTCCATTATTATTATTATTATTATTATTATTCCCCTCTGCCTTTTCCTTCTTCTTTATCCTCATCTTCTTCATTTTCTACTTCTCCATCCTATTCACCATCATCTTCTTCTTCCCATTATTATTATTATTATTATTATTATTCCCCTCTGCCTTTTCTTTATCCTCATTTCTTCTTTATCCCATCCTCTTCTCATCTTCTTTCTTCCATTATTTTATTATTATTATTATTATTCCCCTCTCCTTTTCATCCTATTTCTTCATTTCCATCATCTTCTTCTTCCCATTATTATTATTATTATTATTATTATTCCCCTCTTTTTTCCTTCTTCTTTACCCTCATCTTCTCTATTTTCTACTTCTCCATCCTATTCGCCATCATCTTCTTCTTCTTCCCATTATTATTATTATTATTATTATTATTATTATTATTATTATTATTACGTTCTTCTTTCTTCATCTTCTTCATTTTGTACTTCGCCATATTATTTTCGTATTTTTATTTTTTAACTGAATTAAAAAAAAATTATCTTCCATTCATATCACTCCGTCTGCTTCAGCCATTTCATTCGATTATTTTCCCGCTTCCTCTTCCTTCATCACTCTCGCTCTTTACAATTACCTTTTATTGTTTCTTTTGCTTTTCTCTTTCTTTCTTTCTTTCTTTCTTTTTCTCTCTTCCGTTTCCTTTTTCAATCTCAACTTAAGTTTATCGTCTGATTACAGTCGTCATCAATTTATCTTAAAGGAGTTTTCGGCGGAACGAAAATATTTGCTCGAGCCATACTATTTTTTTATTACGGTTTGATTCGTAAATGAACCTTTATTATTCCAAAATCCAAAGCCTGATTAAAAAAAAATATATATATATATATATATAAATCTCATAATAAAATATAGACAAGAAACGTCTTTTTATATACTTTTATTCGTTAATTCATCCATATTTGTGTCGAAAGGCGAGAAATTCTTTTCGAAGCGTGTCATTATGATGATGGGATGATTCAAGTCTGCAATATAGCCGATCGGATTAAATTATAGGAAAAAGTCAGAAAGGAAGAGAAGAATAAATGCATGAACAAGGGTAGCAAAGCGAGAATGATAAAACTGCAAATCTGTTGTCATCGAAGATTTCCATCAGATATTGCATTTTAAATGGTGAAAATATACCAGCTATTAATGGTTGTTGCACAAAGTAATCATAAATACCAATTTTGTGAATGGATTTCATAGGCTGGAGAAGTTGGAATTGGAGATGATAAAGAAAAAAAATGAATAACAATAATAATAATAATAACGGGGAGAAGAAAGATGATGGTGAATAGGATACACAAACACGCATACACACATTTATCTATCTATACTCATTATCTGTTGCTGTCTCTTTCTCTACGTCCCATTTTTTATCGATCTTTGTTTCTATCTATCTGTTTATATGTAGCTGTTCATTATCTACATATATCTTTTGTTTCTATCTATCTATGTTCATTTTCTGTCTATCTCTGTTTCTTTCCATCTATCTATCTATCTAGCCAGCTATACAGATAGATATCTGTATGTCTATCTATCTAGCCAGCTAGACATATAGATATCTGTATGTCTATCTATCTCGGTTCATTATCTATATCTGTTTGTTTCTATCTATGTCCACTTTTATCTATCTATCTATCTATCTATCTATCTATCTATCTATCTATCTATCTATAAAGAGGGAAGGATATATATATATGCGTGTGTGTTTGTATATATATATATATATATATATATATATATATATATATATATATATATATTATAATTCACCTAAATGATATCACACACTAATACCTGTAGTGTATTCTATTAAGGGAACCATATGGAATATATATGTGACAGTGTTCTTGGTCGATATATAAATATATTATATATATATATTCATATATACATATATATATATATATATTAAATTACCTGATCAATTCTGTATGGAATAATATAGACAGATTCTTGGTATAAAAATGACAATTCCTTTTAAAATATATATATATTTAAATATTAATTCCAAGAAAAAAAATGACAATTGGACAAATCTTAGATTATATTAACTTGAAAAAAAGACTTGACTTTTTTTAAATTTGAATTTTGTTAATGTAACTATAACAACAAAAACATTTCGATTTCAATTTTGCCTTGAAAAAGTCGGAAGACGAAACGCGTCGGCAAAATCATTTTTGTCATTTTATACGATATATATATATATATATATATATATATATATATATATATAATTAATGCACATTAAAATAAAAAAAAATCACTTCATACGGGGAATAAACTCATTTCCACCGACATGTTTTAGTTTTTTCTTGTATCGTTGTTTGTGATCAACCCGGTGGTTGATATTTTGTATTTATTATTAGTCGGGTGTCTTTTACTTTGCCCTAGTACTGGATTGTTTGATACCATTTCATTGAACTATTATCATCTTACTTTCACGTTAAATGCCACGATAATGTTGTGGTTTGGTAACCAATGTATGCGTTATTTTTTATTTATTTATTGATCTTAGAAGGAGATATTCCAAGTAAGCAAGCGAATTGATAGGCAACAATGATTTGTTAAAGTTTAGATTTTTATTGTTTCTTTAGTCGTAATCATGTTTATTTTTCGCAGTAAGAACTTATTGTTATAATAAAACTTAAACCACCAACATGCTCGCCACGGATGATGTGACAAAATCTTTAAAACTTTAAGAAACCGATTTTGCCACTGAATTCTCTTGCCTAGTAACAATAAGATAGATAGATAGATAGATAGATAGATAGATAGATAGATAGATAAACCTAGTGAGCCAGAAAAACCTACCCAGGTTTCACCTAAGCGGACTGTCAGGGAAAGCTGGCTAAAGAAGCAAAAGAGAAACAAAATTTTTATAGGCGATAATCAAAATCATACCAGCTGACCAAAGAAAAAGAAGAAAAAACACAAGAGAAAACAACACCGGGCGGGGGGGCGGAGATTTATTCAAACGACTAAATGGCTGTTTCTCTTTTGCCTCTTTAGCCAGCTTTCCCTGACGATCCGCTTAGGTGAAACCTAGGTAGGTTTGTCTGGCTTACTAGGTGTATCTAGGTCTGCTCTACGGTTGTATTGAGCTCTTTTGTTAGTTAGTTGTTACTTGTATCGGGGTTTTTTCTTTGGGCTTCAGACCTGTATCTGTGCGATTTTTTTCATGTTTCTAACTCTTTCTTTTTTTAAAACCTTTTTTTCCCTCGAGATTGATTTGATTATTGGCAAATCAAAAATTCGAAGGTTTTTCGAAACCAATATAGTTATATATATATATATATATATATATATATAGAGAGAGAGAGAGAGAGAGAGAGAGAGAGGAGAGAGGAGGGATCACTCAATGCGTTCTGTATCATAATGTTGAAAAACATTTAGACTAAAATATTGATTGATTTGTTTTTTACAGTTTATCAACCCATTGGAGATTATTTAAGGTCAGAAAATATTTTAGATTTTATGAATTGGTGAAGATGGGGCGAAATAATGGTTTGGGGATACAAGTCAACTAATTAACCCGTAGTTGAGGGTAGAAGAGGTTGATTCATACCTTTCCTAAGAATAATTGCTCGTAGTTGAATGTTTACGAACTCAACGGGAATTTGAACTCGGTTCACGGATTAACAAATTCCAATCTATTATCCATTACATCATCCGCCCATTCAAGCTCACAGCACCTGGTATTCCAAAGCCGTCACCCACCTCGGTACTGACCAGACTCGACATTGCTTAACGTTGGTGACTGTAGTCGAACTGGTGCTTCAGCGTAGCGGTAAGCTTTGGATAGAAATCGTTATCTTCTAAAATAATCTCAATCCTTGCCCATACACTTATTTCATTAGTGAATCATAATCCCAGCTCAAATATTCTCCTTCCTTTTGTATGTGAAGTGTCGCATCAGGGCATGGGTGATCATAGCTCTCTCACCTGATCTTTGTAGCTCTTAGTAATTTTTGGCTTTTCGCCATCTCTCCTAAACCCTATTCTGCCAACCATTTGTACAATCTTGTTAGGTAGTTTATTCGCCGTTTTCCTCCGTCTCTCTTGCTGTCAGTATGTCTTGTGAGTGTGGAAATTTTCTGAGCCGTTTTTCCTCATTATATACCCTAGAAAGTTCAACTGTGTCTTTCATATATGTTTCTTATATAAGTGTCCTTTTGTTATGTAGTAAAATGTCGATTCTGAAATTCATTTAATAACATTTGCACGTAATTGTATGTTTATCCAACCTTGTATATGTGAATCTAATTTTCAATTACAAGACGTTTTGACAAGACGTTTTAATCCATTATAAACAACGCTTAACACCTGTATCAAGATCTTTTTTTTTCCTTTTCCATTTATCACCTCGATATTTTTAACGTAACTTTATTATTATTTCATTTCCAATCCTTACCATTGCCTTAAAAAAAAAATATCATGCGCATCAAGTTTTACCAGTTCTGATTTGGAAGATGCTAATATGAATAGACGATTAAATATTAATTGGTTTATTCTACGTCTTCTCTACATTCGATGATTGGAACTTACATTTATCTTTCATTGTCGGTCTCTCATTCTTTCTTTTTTATGTCTTTCTTTTTGTATTTTAATTTTGGCTTTCTTTTTCAAGTCTTTCATTCTTTATGTCTTTCTTTCTTTTATCAACCTTTTTTCTTCTTTCCTTCTTTTTTCTTTCTTTATGTTTTTTCTTCTTTTTTTTCTTTCTTTATGTTTTTCTTTTTAGTTTTTTTTCGTCTTTTTTCTTTCTTGATGTCATTCTTTTTAGTTTTTTTTTTTTTTCTTCTTTATCTTTCTTCTTCTTTTTTTCTTTCTTTATGTCTTTCTTTTTAGTTTTTTCTTCTTTTTTCTTCTTCATCTTTTTTCTTCTTTTTTTCTTTCTTTATGTCTTTCTTTTTAGTTTTTTCTTCTTTTTTCTTCTTCATCTTTTTTCTTCTTTTTTTCTTTCTTTATGCCTTTCTTTTTAGTTTTTTCCTTCTTTTTTTCTTTCTTTATGTTTTTTCTTCTTTTGTCTTTCTTTATGTCTTTCTTTTTTTTTTTTTTCTTTTTTTTCTTTTTCTTTCTTTCATTTTTTTAGTAATTTTTTCTTTTTTCTTTTTTTTCTTCTTTTTCTTTCTTTCTTTCTTTCTTTTAATTTTTTTCTTTTATCTTCTTCTTTCTTTTTTTCTTCTTTTTTTTCTTTCTTTTTTTTTTTTATTTTTATTTTTTTTTTTTTTTATTTTTTTCTTTTTTTTTCTTTATTTTTCTTTCTTTTTTTTTTCTTTTTTTCTTTTCTTTCTTTTTTTTTTTTCTTTATGTTTTTTTTTTTTTTCTTTTTTTATTTTTTTCTTTCTTTTTTTTCTTTTCTTTCTTTTATTTTTTCTTTTTATTTTTCTTTCATTTCCTTCTTATCTTTTTTTTTTTTTTTCTTTTTTTTTTTTTGTCTTTCTTTTAGTTTTTTTTTTTTTTTTTTCTTTTTAAGTTTTTTTTTCTTTCTTTTTTTTTCTTTCTTTTTAAGTTTTTCTTTCTTTCTTTTAGTTTTCTTTTTTTCTTTTTTTTTTTTCTTTCTTTCTTTTTTTTCTTTCTTTTTTTTATTTTTTTTCTTTTCTTTTTTTCTTTTCTTTTTTTCTTTCTTTCTTTTATGCCTTTCTTTTTTTTTTTCCTTCTTTTTTTCTTTCTTTATGTTTTTTCTTCTTTTTTCTTTCTTTATGTCTTTCTTTTTAGTTTTTCTTCATTTTTCTTCTTCATCTTTTTTTCTTTTTTTCTTTCTTTCTTTTTTCTTTTTTTTTTTCCTTTCTTTTTCTTTCTTTCTTTCTTTTTTTTTTTCTTCTTTTTTCTTTCTTTATTTCTTTCTTTTTTCTTTTTTTTTTTTTTCTTTTTCTTCTTTATCTTTTTCTTTCTTTTTTCTTTCTTTTTTTTTTTTCTTCTTTTTTCTTCTTCATCTTTTTTCTTCTTTTTTCTTTCTTTATGCCTTTCTTTTTAGTTTTTTCCTACTTTTTTTCTTTCTTTATGTTTTTTCTTTTTTTTCTTTCTTTATGTCTTTCTTTTTAGTTTTTTCTTCTTTTTTCTTCTTCATCTTTTTTTCTTTTTTTCTTTATTTTCTTTTTCTTTTTTCTTTCTTTTCTTTTTTTTTTTTTTTGTCTTTCTTTCTTTTTTCTTTTTTCTTTTTTCTTCATTTTTCTTTTTTTTCTTCTTTTTTCTTTCTTTATGTCTTTCTTTTTAGTTTTTTCCTTCTTTTTTTCTTTCTTTATGTCTTTCTTTTTAGTTTTTTCTTCTTTATGTTTTTCTTTTTTTTCTTTCTTTATGTCTTTCTTTTTAGTTTTTTCTTCATTTTCTTCTTTATCTTTCTTCTTTTTTCCTTCTTTATGTCTTTCTTTTTAGTTTTTTCCTTCTTTTTTCTTTCTTTTCTTTTTCTTTCTTTCTTTTTTTTTTTTATTTTTTTCCTTTTTTTTTTTTTCTTTATGTTTCTTTTTTTTTTCTTTCTTTATGTTTTCTTTTTTTTTTTCTTTATTTTTTTTTTCTTTTTTTCTTTCTTTTCTTTCTTTCTTTTTTCTTTTTTTAGTTTTTTCTTTTTTTCTTCATCTTTTTTCTTCTTTTTTTCTTTCTTTATGTCTTTCTTTTTAGTTTTTTCCTTTTTTTTCTTTATGTTTTTTCTTCTTTTTTCTTTCTTTATGTCTTTCTTTTTAGTTTTTCTTCATTTTCCTTCTGTATCTTTTTTCTTCTTTTTTCTTTCTTTATGTCTTTCTTTTTAGTTTTTCTTCATTTTCCTTCTTTTCTTTTTTTTTCTTTCTTTATGTCTTTCTTTTTAGTTTTTTCCTTCTTTTTTCTTTCTTTATGTTTTTCTTTTTTTTTTTCTTTATGTCTTTCTTTTTAGTTTTTTCCTTCTTTTTTTCTTCCTTTATGTTTTTTCTTCTTTTTTCTTTCTTTATGTCTTTCTTTTTAGTTTTTCTTCATTTTCCTTCTTTCTTTTTTTCTTTTTTCTTTTTATGCCTTTCTTTTAGTTTTCTTTTTTTTTTTTTCTTTATGTTTTTTTCTTTTTTTCTTTCTTTATGTCTTTCTTTTTAGTTTTCTTCATTTCATTTTTTCTTTTTTCTTTTTTTCTTTTTTTTTCTTTCTTTTTTTTTTCTTCTTTATGTTTTTTCTTTTTTTCTTTTTGTCTTTCTTTTTTTAGTTTTTTCCTTCTTTTTTCTTTCTTTCTTTTTTTTTTCTTTTCTTCATTTCTTTCTTTTCTTTTTCTTCTTTTTTCTTTTTTCTTTTTATTTTTTCTTTTTTTTCTTTTTTCTTTCTTTTTTTCTTTCTTTTTAGTTTTTTCTTTTTTTTCCTTTGTTTTTCTTCTTTTTTTTTTTTTTTTCTTTCTTTTTGTTTTTCCTTTAGTTTTTCTTTCTTTATGTTTTTCTTTTTTTTTTTCTTTATGTCTTTTTTTTTTAGTTTTTTCTTCTTTTTTCTTTCTTTATTTTTTCTTTTTTTCTTTCTTTCTTTCTTTCTTTTTTCAGTTTTCCTTCTTTTTTTTTTTTCTTTTTTTTTTTTTCTTTATGTCTTTCTTTTTTTTTTTTTCTTTTTTCTTTCTTTATGTTTTTTCTTCTTTTCTTTCTTTATGTCTTTCTTTTTTTTTTTTTTTCTTCATTTTCATTCTGTATCTTTTTTCTTCTTTTTTCTTTCTTTATGTCTTTCTTTTTGTTTTTCTTCTTTTTTTCTTTCTTTATGTTTTCTTTTTTTTCTTTTTTTTCTTTCTTTTTTATGTCTTTCTTTTTTTCTTTTTTTCTTCTTTTTTCTTTTATCTTTCTTCTTTTTCCTTCTTTCTCTTTTTTTTTAGTTTTTCCTTCTTTTTTCTCTTTTTTCTTTCTTTTTTTCTTTCTTTCTTTCCTTTTCTTTATTTTTTTTCTTTTTTTTTTTTTTTCTTTTTTCTTTCTTTTCTTTAGTTTTTTTTGGTTTTTTGTCTTTTTTTCTTTCTTTTTTTTTTTTTCTTTCTTTATGTCTTTCTTTTTGTTTTTTTCCTTTTTTTTTTTTTTCTTTTTTTCTTTCTTTTTTCTTTCTTTATTTTTTTCTTTTTTTTTTTTTTTTTCTTTCTTTTTTTTTCTTTTTTTTTTTTCTTTTTTTTTCTTTCTTTTCTTTCTTTTTTTTCTTTCCTTCTTTTTTTTCTTTTTTATCTTTTTCTTTCTTTTTTCTTTCTTTCTTTTGTTTTTCTTTTTTATTTTTTTTCTTTTTCTTTTCTTCTTTCTTTCTTTTGTCTTTCTTTTTTCTTTTTTTTTTTTTTTTCTTTTTTTATTTCTTTCTTTTTTATTTTTTTTTTTCTTTCTTTCTTTTTTCTTTCTTTTTTTTTTTTTTAGTTTTCCTCTTCTTTTCTTCTTTTTTTTTCTTCTTTTTTCTGTTTTTCTTTCTTTTTTCTTTCTTTCTTTTTTTTTTTTTTTTTTTTTTCTTTATTTTTTTCTTTTTTTTTTTCTTTCTTTTTTCTTTCTTTTTTCTTCTCTTCTTTCTTTCTTTTTTCTTTCTTTATTCTTTTTTCTTTTTTTTTTTTTTTCTTTCTTTTCTTTTTTTCTTTTATGTCTTTCTTTTTTTTCTTTTCTCTTTTTTTTTCTTTCTTTTTCTTCTTTCTTTCTTTCTTCTTTCTTTTTTTCTTTTCTTTTTTTCTTTCTTTATTTTTTTTTTTTTCTTTCTTTATGTCTTTCTTTTTAGTTTTTTCTTCTTTTTTCTTCTTCATCTTTTTTCTTCTTTTTTTCTTTCTTTATTTCTTTTAGTTTTTTTTTTTTTTTTTTTCTTTTTTTCTTTTTTTGTCTTTCTTTATGTCTTTCTTTTTTGTTTTTTCTTCATTTTCTTTCTTTATCTTTTTTCTTTTTTTTTCTTTCTTTCTTTTTTTTCTTTTTCCTTCTTTTTCTTTCTTTTTTTTTTTAGTTTTCCTTCTTTTTCTTTCTTTATTTTCTTTTTTCTTTTTTTTTTTTTTTTTTTCTTTTTTCTTTTCTTTTATTTTTCTTCTTTTTTCTTTCTTTCTTTCTTTTCTTTATTTCTTTTTTTTTTTTTCTTTTTTTCTTTCTTTATGTTTTTTCTTCTTTTTTCTTTCTTTATGTCTTTCTTTTTAGTTTTTCTTCATTTTCCTTCTGTATCTTTTTTCTTCTTTTTTCTTTCTTTATGTCTTTCTTTTTAGTTTTTTCTTCTCTTTCTTTTTTTTTCTTTTTTTCTTTTCTTTTGTTTTTTTTTTAGTTTCTTTCTTTCTTTCTTTTTCTTTTTCTTTCTTTTTGTTTTCTTTCTTTTTTTTTTCTTCTTTTTTTTTTTTTCTTTTTTTTTTTTCTTTTTTCATTCTTTTTGTTTTTCTTTCTTTCTTTCTTTTTAGTTTCTTTTCTTTTTCTTTCTTTTCTTTATAGTTTTTTTATTGTCTTTCTTTCTTTTTTCTTCCTTTCATTTGTTTCTTTTTTTCTTTCTTTTTCTTTTTTTCTTTCTTTCTTTTTATTTTTTTCTTTTTTTTCTTTCTTTCTTTCGAACGAGGTTTTCTTTTGTCTTTCTTTCTTTATGACTCTTTATGTCTTTCTTTAGTTTTTTTTTTCTTTCTTTATGTCTTTCTTTTTTATATTTTTCCTTCTTTGTGTCTTTTTTTCTTTAGATTTTTCTTCTTTTATGTCTTTCTTTAGGATTGTCTTTTTTATGACGTTCTTTTTTGTATTTCCTTATTTATGTCTTTCTTTATGTCTTCCCTTTATTTTATAGTCTTTCTTTTTATTTTTCTTTCTTATTTTCTTTCTTTTTTTTTCTTTCTTTCTTTCTTTCTTTTCTTTTTTTCTTTCTTTCTCTATTATTTCTTCTCTTTCTTTCTTTTGTTTCTTCTTTTTTTGTTTTTCTTTTTTTTCTTTTTTTTTTTATTTCTTTCTTTCTTTGTATTTTTTTCTTTTTTTTTTTCTTTCTTTCTTTCTTTTTTTCTTTCTTTCTTTCTTTCTTTCCTTTGTGTTTTTTTCTTTTCTTCTTTCTTTTCTTTTTTTCGTTCTTTCTTCTTTCTCTTTCTTTCTTTTTGTCTTTCTTTTTCTTTTCTTTCTTTCTTCAGTTCTTTCTTTCTTTCGTGTCTTTTTTTGTATCTTTCTTTTCTTTTTTCTTTCTTTCTTTCTTTCTTTCTTTTCTTTTTTCTTTCTTTCTTTGTGTCTTTCTTTCTTTGTATCTTTCTTTCTTCGTGTCTTTCTTGTTTGTGTCTTTCTTTCTTCGTGTCTTTTTCTTTCTTTCTTTCTTTCTTTTTCTCTTTCTTTCTTTCTTTTTTCTTCTTTTTTCTTTTTCTTTTTCTTTCTTTCTTTCTTTGTTACTTTCTTTCTTTTTTTTTTCTTTCTTTTGACGTCTTTCTTTCTTTCGTTCTTTCTTTCTTCATGTCTTTCTTTCTTTCTTTCTTTCTTTTCTTTCTTTTTTTTCTTTTCTTTCTTTCTTTTTGTTTCTTTCTTTTCTTTCTTTCTTCCTCGTTCTTTCTTTTTCTCTTTTTCTTTTCTTTTTTTCTTTCTTTCTTTCTTTCTTTTCCTTTCTTTTTTTCTTTTTTTTTTTTCCTCTTTCTTTCTTTTTTTGTCTTTCTTTCTTTTTCTTTTTCTTTCTTTTTTGTCTTTTTTTCTTTAAAATGTCTTTCTTTTTGTGTCTTTCTTTCTTTGTGTCTTTCTTTCTTTTTTTCTTTCTTTCCTTCTTTCTTTTTTTTTGTGTCTTTCTTTTTTCTTTCTTTTCTTTCTTTCTTTGTTTTCTTTCTTTCTTTCTTTTTTTGTCTTTCTCTTCGTGTCTTTTTTGTATCTTTTCTTTTCTTTCTTTGTCTCTTTCTTCATGTATTTCTTTCTTTCTTTTTTATCTTTCTTTTTTCTTTTTTTAGTCTTTTTCTTTCTTTCTGTCTTTCTTTCTTTTTTCTTTCTTTTGTTTTTCTTTCTTTCTTTCTTTTTTCTTTTCTTTCTTTCTTTTTTCTTTCTTTCTTTGTGTCTTTCTTTATTGTGTCTTTCTTTCCTTGTCTTTCTTTTTTATTTTTTCTTTCTTTCTTTCTTTCTTTCTTTCTTTCTTTCTTCTCTTCTTTCTTTCTTTCTTTTTTCTTCTTTCTTTTTTCTTTGGTTTTCTTTCTTTCTGTTCTTTTTTTTGTATCTTTCTTTTTTTCTTTTCTTTCTTTTTTCTTCAACTTTTCTTTGTCTTTCTTTTCCTGTGTCTTTTTCTTTCTTTTTGTTTCTTTTTTTCTTTCTTATGTTTTCTTTTCTTCTTTTCTTTCTTTCTTTTTTTCTTTCTTTCTTTCTTTCTTTCTTTTTGTCTTTCTTTTTGATCAAATTTCTTTCTTTTTTCTTTCTTTCTTTCTTTGTTCTTTCTTTCTTTTTTTTGTCTTTCTTTCTTTGTGTCTTTCTTTCTTTTTTTTTTTTATCTTTCTTTCTTTCTTTCTTTCTTTGTGTCTTTCTTTTTGTTCTTTCTTTCTTTCTTTCTTTTCTTTCTTTCTTTCTTTCTTTCTTTTTTTATCTTTCTTTTTATGTCTTTCTTTCTTTTGTTTCTTTCTTTTTCCTCGTGTCTTTCTTTTTTGTATCTTTCTTTCTTCGTGTCTTTCTTTCTTTGTGTCTTTCTTTCTTTGTGTCTTTCTTTCCTCGTGTCTTTCTTTTTTGTATCTTTCTTTCTTCGTGTCTTTCTTTCTTCATGTCTTTCTTTCTTTGTGTCTTTCTTTCTTTGTGTCTTTCTTTCTTCGTGTCTTTCTTTTTTGTATCTTTCTTTCTTCGTGTCTTTCTTTCTTTGTGTCTTTCTTTGTCTCTTTTTTTCTTTGTCTCTTTCTTTTTCGTGTCTTTCTTTCTTCATGTCTTTCTTTCTTCGTGTCTTTCTATCTTTGTGTCTTTCCATATTCATGTCTGTCTTTCCGTCATCATATTTTTCTTTCTTTACTTCTTTCTTCTTTATCTCTATTCTTCTCCACGTCATCCTTTATTTATGACTCTCCTGCTTTCTTTCTTTATGTCTTTCCTTCTTCATGTCTTTTCTTCTTTTGGTCTTTCTTGCTATATGCCTGTCTTTTTTTTATGACGTTTGTTTTTATGTCCTTACTTCATGCCTTTCTTTATCTCTGTTTTTATTTCATGATGCCTTTCATTCTTTCTGTCTTTTTTCTTTAAGTCTTTCTTTTTTATGTCTTTCTTTCTCTATGTCTTTCTTTTGCTATGTTCTCCTTCTTTATACCTTTCCTTCTTTATGACTTTCTATTTAATCCGTTCGAAATTAGGTTACACGGGCGTTACAGACATACTTGAAGAAGGCCGGAGAGCACAAAGGCCGAAAATGCATTTCGTGTCTTTCCTCCGTTATGACTTTCTTTGTTATCTTTCCTTCTTGTTATGGTGAAACACACCTATTCTATAGTCAATAGACTCTCCCACCTAATATAAGTAGGAGTAGTAAGAGAAACGAGGGTCAGTCGATGTCGGGCGGGGAGGAACCCGAACGAGGCTACGCCGAGGGGCGGAGTCTCGTTCGGGAGGTAAACGCCCTGAACCCGTTTATACGGGTTCAAAGTATACCACATGGCCGAGCCCACGGGCTCGGAGATCCAACGGGCTCGGAGATCCCACGTTAAACCGGCCTTGTGCCACATGATACCCTCGTGGCGGGGGGCCTAAATACTAGTCGAGGTTGGACGACAGTTAGTCGAATACGAAAGTAGTCAGCGACCACAAGATTACTCTGCGTAATGCCTATTATATCAAGTCCCTAACGTTTTGTACGTCGAACTATTTAGGACCGATTTAGTACAAAATACAAGCCTCCACTGCGAAATAACTCCAGCAACCACCGAAATTATGTCTTTTCTTTTTTTTCGTGATGACTTTCTTTTTCTTTCCTTTTTTCAGAGGTCTTTTCATTTTACAGAAGGCTAGAAGAAGAAGGAACAACATCCAAAGATATGACAAAGATAAGGATATTCGTAAATAATGTAAATAACCACAGAAACTATCAGAATTGTTTTGGAATCCGTTCTTGGTTGAACTGAGAACTTTTCATGAATTCCTTGCTTTTCCCAGAGTTAGACTGAACATTTTTATCATACTAAAGTTCACTCAATACAAGTCTCTTGAAACCACTCATGATAGCGCGTTACTGACGAGCACTGTGATATGACGATAAGTATGAAGATTATCAGGATAAGATGGATAAATAGCGATTAAACTGAACTGATTAAGTTTCTAAGATTCAAGTAAGCATCTACAGAGAAATTTGTTCCACAGAGTACCAGTCCTCGGGATAAAATGTATGAGTAGGACTTCATCCTTACAAATGGATGACGGACGATATGTTAGCAATTCGATGCAGCATGGCGAACCCTCGCTGTAAAAAGTCTGAACTGGTGGAACTAAAGAGTGAAGCTCATCGAAATTTAATCGGGCTTAAAAGAAATTAACATGCTAATTAGAGAGGGGTATGCTTATCTATACAATTAGCATTGAGATTTATACGCAGGGACGAATACTAATCACTAGTGACAAGAAGACGAAACTATCTTAGTCACATAGCAAGTCCCTGAATGTTTTCCAAGCTGAGTATTAAATACTAAACTAGAAAATAAAGGAAGATTGTTTAGCGTCATAATAGAAACGGATTCAAATAAGATCAATCTCACAATGGTAACGGAAGCACGAATGAGACAGGCTAACCAATAATCAGGGTTAAAATAACAAAGGAGACCGGATCACGTGTGCATGCTCTCTTGTGATAAGTGGGGAAAAAAAAGGGAAAAAAATCGACCAACCGAAAACGGACTGTCCCATTAATCTTTTGTCACGTATATCCAAAGCTCAAGCACCCGGCGGAACCTTGACATTTTAATAGATTAGAAAATTCGACTCACTTCTCGTTTCTCACCCATCGGCTCCTTTACGGAACCGGAAGTAAAAAAAAAAATAACCAAAAATCCGGTTCCAGTGAGCCGCCACCATCCAAAACTGTACCGCCCGCTCGCACTAAAAAAGGAAGATGGGTTAGGGTCAGTTCCTGAAGAGTCCCAAAGGGGAAGTGCTGAGGAACTGGACAATTTCTGGTAACTGCTTGCATGTGCACGTGCGGAACCTAACATTAAACACGATCTTGTGTCACTTTGCACCCTCGCAGGGTGGGGGTGGATAAATAATAACTAAAGGACCCTGTTCGACCCACACGCCCTAGTGACGATCCCTCATTAACCCGTGGTGATTGATTAAACCAATTTTGTGTCTGTCACACGTGTTTCCATGCAATATGCACAAGGGGTAAACGAATTCAGATTTTTTTATTTATTTTTTATCTCAAGCATGAGAGCAAGAAAAGAGAGTTATCTTTGCTTTAATTCAGCTTATCTTAATTTTAATTTTAATTTTGTTACTTTATTTTTACTATTATTCACCTAAGAAGAGGCCCTGGGAAACACTAAATGTAGAGATTTACTAAACAAGTTCGTTGTAAGGGCGTACGAGGAGGGTGTAGGCATACGAAGTTAACCCGACATTTGAAGAGGTTAATGGTGTAGTGATCGGGGAAGCATCCTCTCAGAAATCGGCACCACAATACAACATTTCTGGCGTAGAAACTGAGTGAAACTTCCTCCTTACTAATGGAATATAAAGAAAATGAGGCTTAGTGGAATCAGTGTACGTGGCCTGGCGAGTGCTGACTGGGAAGGCCTGGTGAAACAAACAAATTTAGTCCAGCCGAACATCTAGCGATAGAGAAGCAAGAGGCTGGCAACATGTCGTCTGTGGGAAAGGGGTTAACGGGTAGAAAATCAGTCATCACTCACAAGGCCGCACAAACGCTTTTGAACCCTGTCGCGACAGGAAAATAAGAACGAAGAAACATCATCCCATATATGACAGCAATACTTTGGTCTGCTCTGGTTCTTATAAAAATCGAACATGTCAGAAACAGTAAGATATGCTCTGCTACAAAGAATCGATCATTTTTTTTCGAACATTTCACCCAAAGCAAGGCAATAAAGCCACCACAAAGCAAAGGGTTACTAATTATTAGAGAATCAAAAAAAAAAAAAACACTATTAAGGAGACAGAACAATAAAAAACAAGAATTAAGAAAACAGATGATAACGATTGACATACTTTTAATTTTTGAATAACAAATTTGATTTTTGTAAAAAATAAAATTCTATAAGAACACTGAAAAGAATATAGATATAAATATAAGAAAAAGAGAAGAAACTATTAGACAGAACTTATTACCCTTCAGGCATCTAACCATTTCAACTGTAAAATGATGTATGAAAAAATTCTTGACGCCAATTTCAGGACAGAGTGGATGTAATAAAAATGTCCACTATTTATAATATATAACGTATATAGATATATATATATTATATATTATAAAATATATAAAAATGTGGTAAAAGCCAGAAGGGGGATGAGGAGCCAGTGGACTGGTCTTCAATCTGGGGTTTGATAAAGCATTAGTACCTCAAACACCCCCATAATATTCTAGAAACCAATATACTTGATTCTTGTCTCTTGACCCAAAAATAAATCAAATTGGTTTTATTTTTGAAAAATCATATTTGAAGAGCAATACTTATTAAACAGTCACCAAATAAATTACTTGAAAATCAAAAATATTATCTAACCAAAAAACTCCTTTGTAGTTACTTGTCCCAAAAGTTACGTTGGTAGGTTCATTATGTTTTTAATGTATCTGGAGGAATTGGGGCTGAGAAATAAAAATAACTTTTAAAATGAAACACTATATTTGTGTATAATTGAATATTTAAAATTCGGCTAACAATCATCAGAACAACTAACATGAAAAAATTTATAGAAAACAGTAGACTAATTGCAAAAGACGTTTAGCCATCATGTCACCATTTATCGAAGAATAAGTTTTAAAATCGTTTTGTGGAAATATCTTCCCAACAGAGAGGAAAAAGATTATTCAGGCCTTCATACCAACATTCAGGACTAGTTCATTCAAGAACCATAACATAATAAGTTTAAAAAGAGGGAACAGTATTTCTTCATTGGATTTTTTCAAGTGTCTCTAATTATATAGCAGGAGGAGAGGAGTTTCCAGACCTGAAAATGACTAAAAATTAAATCTAATATTCAAAAGAAGGACGTTGAAAAAATTAAAAAAAACTATATATATATATATATATATATATATATATATATATATATATATATATATATTAATTGATTTAAAATAATGTTTTTTTGTAATAACAAAATGTCTTAAACAATTATATAATATATGTTTATAATATATATATATATATAAAACCCCAGTAATTTAATTTTGCAATTAAATTAAAAGCATTAGTTCCATTTTCATTTTCAATAAGTACGATTCGCTTTTTTCAATTTAATTATCATTTATCTCTTAAAAATTGTTGTAATCTTTGGTTTTGAGCTTCTATTTTATAAAATAAATTTAAAATGAAAAAAAAAATTTTATTTTTTGAAAAAAAAGAGCAATACTAAAAATTTTTAAATCAATTAATTTATTTTATTTTTTAAGAAACAAAATAAAATTACTTGAAAATATTAATTTTTAATAAATATTATATTCAGTAAATTTACATTGGATATTTAAAACACTATTTTTGTAAAAATAAAAATATCTATAAGAACACCGAATTTTATATCTTAACTGTTTTTTTTGTTTTTTTTCTAGTAACATATATATATATATATATATATATATATATATATATATATATATATATATGAAATATATATATATAATTCAAAAAGACAGTTTATGTTTTGTGTCAGAACCACTATCTTCCCAACTGAAAATTAAAAAAATCATAGTTGAATCCATTTCACATACAAGAATTAATAAGTTACCAAATATCAGGCAAAATGGCGGTCAACATAAACTAGAGTTATAACAGAAAAATAACATGTATCCAATACTTTTTGCGTGTCAAACAGAAAGCAAGCTGTATATATATATATATATATATATATATATATATATATATATATATATATGTATGTGTGTGTGTGTAAAAAATTCCAAGAGGATAGAATCCAGGTAGAACTCAATGTTCAGGACAGAGTAAGGATGTAATAACAAAATGTCTTAAACACTATATATATATATATATATATATATATATATATATAATATATATAAAAAAGCTTAAACACCAGTACTCCATGTAAATACGATCCAATTCATCAGACCTACAAATTCAAAAAGAAATCAGAAAAAAAAGTTGGAGGTAAAAATGAGGCGAGCCAGTGGACTATTGACCTCATTTTCCCTCCCCCCCCCCGTTACTATTACGGGGGTTTGATAAAGCATTAGTACCTGTGGGATTTTCAAACACCCCCATTTCAAATATTCTAGATATATCATTTATCTCTTAATATACTTGTTGTATTCTTGTCGTCTTGAGCGCAATTTCTTGCTTTTATAAAATAAATCAAAATGAAAAAAATGGTTTTATTTTGAAAAATCATATTTGAAGAGCAATACTAAAAATATAATCATTTAAATTTAAAAATGAAAATGTGTAAAAGTAGGTTTCATTTTATTTTTAAGAAACAAATAAAATTACTTGAAAATCACACAAATATTATATCTCAAACCAGAAACTCCTTGTAGTTACTTGGCAGAATTATTCCAAAAGCTACGTTGGTAGGTTCGTTATCTACAGATTTTCAAACACTTTCAGGATATTTAAAGCCAGAAAATATTTCTGGATTGTATGAATTGGGGCTGAGAGATAATAGTGATTCAGTGATATAAGTCTTAGTAATTAACATATAGCTGGAGGGAGAAGAGGTGGATTCATGCCAAGGATATTTGTGTATAATTGAATATAAAGAACTTTTGCCAAGGAATTCGCTTGCTTGCTTGTTTTTCTAGTAACAATTATCCAAGTCGCGCAACAGCATAATTGTCCATTCCATAAAATGTTTAATATCTAGAAAAACAGTAGACTAATTGAGTTTCTTTTTTCCAGGTTTTCAGATAAGACGTTTAGCCATCATGTCACCATTTATCGTAAGAATAAGTGAAAAAAACACTTTGACTTATTCAGCTAGAAAGACAGTTTAAAATCGTTTTGTGTCAGAACCACTATCTTCCCAACTGATAAAGCGTTAGAGGAAAAAGATTATTCAGGCCTTCAGAAATGGCACCAACATTCATACTCTGGCTTCCATCTTCAAAGTTCATTCAAGAACCATCAAGAGAACGGTGAATAAGTTTAAAAAAGAGGGAACAGTAGAAAGGAAAACTGGATCAGGAGGTCACAACAGGAAGAGGGATCATCATTTCAACTTAGATCTAAAGCGATCAATTAGAAAAGATACAATTCAATTCATAAGACGTTTTGCACGTAAGAGAGGAGTTTCAGCTATGAAAGTCCAAGGAGCAGTGAAAAATGACTTGAAAATTAAATCTGATGTGAAACTTGTGAGGCATCGTGTTACTCCAAAACAGAAAGCAAGCTTAGATAGGGCGAGGATCATCTTATAATTTGGAAAAAAAAAACTCTGAGGTATATATATATATATATATATATATATATATATATATATATATATATATATATATATATAGGCACACACACACACACACACACACACACACACACACACATATATATATATATATATATATATATAATATAGATATATATATTTGAACTTTATTTCAATCCTTCATGTGCTTCCGCTTCTTAGCTATGATTAATTATGAACATATCATTTTCGTTTATGATCGCTTTCATCACAATTCTTCTGTTAAACTTGGAGAGTATTTATACATTCTTATGGCTCAAAGTAGAGTCCAGTAGTGTTATAAAACCTCTGAGAATTCCAGTAATATATTTTTAATCATTTCTAAGATACAACGGTTCAAAGCTTAATCTAACAATGTTACTGTTACACACGGTATATGCATGTGTGTGTGTCTGTGTATTTAGGTGAGAGGTCCATAATATATACATACATAATATATATATATATATATATATATATATATTCATGAGCTTCCGATACTTAGCTATGGTTAATTAATTATGAACATGTCATTTTCGTTTATGATCGATTTCATCACGATTCTTCTGTTAAGCTAGGAGAGAAACCATATATTCTTATTGCTCATTGTAGAGTCCAATAGTGTTATAAAATCCACGGAGAATTGCAGTAAGATATCTTTAATCATTTCAACGGTTCAAAGGTTAATCTAACAAATGGACAATTTTGCTGTTACGCCCGTCAGTCAATCCGCTCCGTTGCATAATGTTGAAAAACATTTGGATAAAAAGTACTGATTGATTGATTCCTTTTCTTCGGCTTATGAGCCCTCAGGAATTTTGTTTATATTGTATGAAGGGTGGCGCATAATAAGGGTTAAGTGATAGAATTTCTCATGGGATCTTACCCATAATAATAATAATAATGGACTATTCCATATTTAATAAATACTGCGCCTCAGGAGTAGGCAAGGAGGCAGTCGAGTCAGTAGTTCAAGGGAGTGAATCAGTAGCTCAAGTCGAATCAAGAGTCGAGTCAGAGGCAGTCCGAAACAGAGTCGCGTTCAGACAATTACTGCAAAACATTGGAATAGTGATACTGGTCGAGACTACATTGTTCTCCCTACTAAACCTGATTGTTCGTACTAACACTTCTACTTCTCTGTATATATTCCTGTTTGTAATATCTTTGTGTTATTCCATACCTGTGTTCGAGTTCTTCTTTATTGGTTCTACCTTGGGCCATCACTGTGGTACAAGGAACCGGACCATAGCACAATTCTTACTAATTAATCCGTAGCTTGGGAGTACATGTTTTGTATTCAGACCTTGGCCAATGATATTTGCGCGTAGGTGAATATAACGAACCCAACTGGAATTGAAACTCAGCTCACCGATTAGCAATTCCGAGCCACTATCCATTACGCACCACCCG
Organism: Acanthosepion pharaonis; assembly: GCA_903632075.3. Classification (NCBI taxonomy): domain Eukaryota; kingdom Metazoa; phylum Mollusca; class Cephalopoda; order Sepiida; family Sepiidae; genus Acanthosepion; species Acanthosepion pharaonis. The sequence goes on along the minus strand of CAHIKZ030001106.1, from coordinate 624,558 downwards.
CCCACCTAAGCTTGTAGCACCTGGTATTTCCAATGCGGTCAGCCAACGAGCTACGAACCAGGCGCGATAAAGCCGCCTGACTAATCCTGAATATATGACTTTCCACTTACTGAATATTATGTAAAAAGAAAAATTCTTTCGTATTCAAAGACCCGCAGTAATAACTGAGGATAAGGAGGATATATAACAATACAGAGAAACACAGATGAAATGACGATGATTTGACTGCGTGTAAATAGCGTGGCATATCACAATTGTAAAGGTCTGAACAAATGAAACTAAAGAATGAAGCTCATCTGAACATTTGCCATGGAAATAGCAAGAGACTAGTGTTAGGTGTGTCAAGTTGTGTTTGTGAGACAGAGGCTCCATTGAGTGAATGTTTCTTGTTAATATGCGTTCAAGCTAATTAGACTGATAAGCCAATATTAAAAAAATGAATTTCTCAGTTTCAAGACGAGCTTTCATTTTAAATGATTGTAAATAAATAAAATTGCTTGAAATACATACAAATATTATGTCCTTTATCAGAAACTCCTTGCTATTTGGGAGAATTATTCCGAAAGCTACTTGACTTATTCTGAAAATTTGACTTGTCACTTGCATTAGATGAAGAAAAATTCTAAGGATCTTATCTTAAAACCAACTTTCTTAAAGTTTCGTGTATACAGCGCCCGTCAAGGTGAGATAAAGCTCTTGAATTTATTAAGATATCATATTTATTTACGTAAACATCGCTAATCTTAGACTCCAAACAAATGTTTAAATGTTTTTTTATATTATTTATATTCGGATTATTGTCCTCAATCTTATCACAAGGTTTCACTCATTGTGTCCTTCATTTTTTCTCAGGTCGATATCGATCTTCAGGGAATTCTGAACTGAAATCTATTTAATCTACGAGGGTAGACTGTTCTTATTTTTCTACCCACGGGGCTTTTTAGTTCTGCTCAGTTATTTTTAGTTCAACCTGAGTATGACGACAAACTACATCCGGCATCAAAGCCTCTGTCCGGAGGATTGAAGGTGTTGAGTAGCTTGGAACCATCTCTTAATTACTGTTGTTCCTAGATGCACCCTGACTCGGGGTGCAGGCACCTATTAGGGTACCAGCTATGGGCAAATAATGAACCCCCAAACGGGGTGGAAACTCTAAGAATATATAAAAATACAATATCTGTCTATATTTCAGAGATGATGTCTTGTAACTATTTACATTGTTCGGACTGTCGTCTTCATCTTTGTTGTCATATTCACGACGTTTCGGTCGTTGTACGCACCGGCCTTCTTCAGCTTCGGTTTGTAATCACCTGAAGAAGGCCGGAGCGTACAACTGCCGAAACGTCGTGGACATGACGGCAAAGGTGAGGACATCAGTCAGAACAATGTAAATAGTTTATATAAAAATACTTGCAATGCATTTTTGTAAATAAAATTACTAATGCTCCCAAGAAAATTAAGTTTCGTCATTAAATGACCCATAAGGTGTTGATATGCCGCTCAACAAACAAATACTATTAGTACAGCTCACTTATTGCTCGCCAGTTTCCACCAAGATTCAAGTAAGCATCTACAGAGAAATTTGTTCCACAGAGTACCAGTCCTCGGGATAAAATGTATGAGTAGGACTTCATCCTTACAAATGGATGACGGAAGATATGTTAGCAATTCGATGCAGCATGGCGAACCCTCGCTGTAAAAGTCTGAACTGGTGGAACTAAAGAGTGAAGCTCATCGGAAATTTAATCGGGCTTAAAAGAAATTAACATGCTAATTAGAGAGGGGTATGCTTATCTATACAATCAGCATTGAGATTTATACGCAGGAGACGAACACTAATCCCTAGTGACAAGAAGACGAAACTATCTTAGCCACATACCAAGTCCCTGAATGTTTTCCAAGCTGGGTATTAAATAGTAAAGTAGAAAAATAAAGGAAGATTGTTTAGCGTCATAATAGAAACGGATTCAAATAAGATCAATCTCACAATGGTAACGGAAGCACGAATGAGACAGGCTAACCAATAATCAGGGTTAAAATAACAAAGGAGACCGAATCACGTGTGCATGCTCTCTGATGATAAGTGGGGAGGGAAGGGGAAAAATCGACCAACCGAAAACGGACTGTCCCATTAATCTTTGTCACGTATATCCAAAGCTCAAGTACCCGGCGGAACCTTGGCATTTTAATAGATTAGAAAAACTCGACTCACTTCTCGTTTCTCACCCTTCACATAGGGAGTTGAGATGCCGCGAAACAAACAAATACTATTAGTACAGCTCACTTATTGCTCGCAAGTTTCCAACAAGTTAAAGTATACACGGCCCGACCCAAGGATTGAACTCACAATCACTATGTCCCCAAATTGACGAACAAATGACCACTAGGCCATTTTCTTTATTTTTTCCCCGATCAGCCATCCATCTGTCACGTTCCCTGGTAAAAACTGGTTTCCGGTTCTTTTTCGGTCCAGTGGAGTCTTATTTCCGCTTCTCTTGATGATAAATAAATTCGCTTTTCTGCTAAGTTTTTTTTTTTCTCCTGTAGTTATTCAGCACCTTTGTCCTAACCACGCAAACACTAACCGGGTTTATTCAAACGGGTGCATACTTCATATGTCAACCATGCTTGACGACCCTGTCAGCTCATATTGTCTAGTTATATCAATTATTAAACACTGCGGATGAATCACTTACACGAAGGAGGTGTCCACCCGATTCATCTCTTCCACCGGACATGGGTATCAGCTTTCGAAATTGCTGACCACCTGGCCATACTGACGATGTTTGATCGTCTAACTTCATCGGGAAAATGCTTGTTTTTCTTTTTTTTTCTTTGGAGGCTTTCGCCTGAGACGAACATATTTCCTTTGTCACTTGTCCCTCGACGGTAATTGCAACGGTCTCACCCCCCCCCGACACACACGCATACACCTTTTTCCTTGCAACTCCGTTTGATTTATCTTCATCTGCGTCGGCAGCTGAATCCATTCATTTAAGGGATGATGTGCTTTGACACATCGATGTAAACGCGCGGCATAATGTATGTACTGATCAGGCAATGGCCATTTATTAATTCACTGAATGAGATAGCTTGTTCGATTACTTGATGTCTTTTTTTTTTTTTTTTGCATCATCGACTTCATTATTTATTTGTCGCTTCTCTTTAGTATCTTACACTTATTTTATTATTATTATTATTGTTGATGTTATTATTGTTGTTGTTGTTGTTCATAATACATTATTATTATGATTAAACAAAATGGCTGACGTAACTTTCCCAATATCTTTCAACAGTTAAGCTGAAAACCAGTTTCCATAGATTTGCAATTTCAGTTCAGGTTTCATCGCTATCACAATTTTTATTTCCTTGTTCATTGTGATTGTGTGAACGCTGGAGAATAGTTTCATATCATACAATGTTAACTTTCCTATGTCGAACTCAGCCATTAGTTACAATGAACTTTCACCAGCGTCTAGTCTGTTTAAAATTTCCACTTTTTGCGATAACTCCAAAGTTGTTCTTTTCCTCTTATTCCCATCATCTTTTTCACCAATACAAGCCATTAGGGTTAAATAAGCATAAGCAATTATCCAAAGTAAAATTCCTGAGAAACAGAAATTTTAAATCATTTACATATCACCCAAATAGTTCAAATATATCGCATTAAAATCATGTCCGGATATGCGGGATTCCGGATATGCGGGATTCCGGATATGCGGGATTCCGGATATGAGGCACTCCGGGTATGAGAGATTCCTGATGAGGGATTTTACGGTATATAAGTCTCTAAAAAAATATGTCTTTGTAGAAACGTTGCTTGTCGTGTAATCAAAAACGGCTGTACAAAACAAGCAATTTTTAAAATTCATTCGAGAAATCTTAATAAAATTTCTCGAGTTTTCAGACCGCTAAACGAAATAAAATACTGCTTAAAACCCCGAATTAAAAAATCGTGGCAATTTTCATTGGTTCCACAACAGTCAGCAACGAGAATGAAAAAGAAAAAAAACGTGTATTCAATCTCCATTTAGGGTTAATTAATATTCCCCTTACTCGATGGAAAGTACACGTTTCCTTTCCTTATAAATATTCTTCTTCTTCTTCTTCTTCTTCTTCTTCTTCTTCTTCTTCTTCTTCTATCTGTTGTATCCCTTCAGGACGTAAGAGATCGTGGCTCTTCACAATTTCCTATGCATTGGTAGCTCTTAATACATAGTGTAATTTTGTTTTATCCCTTAAACCTTGTTCAGCGATTCATTTATTCAAATTCGCCAGGTAAGTTATGCGTTGTTTCTCTCTTCTCATCTTGATTTCAATCTTTCTTGTGAGTGCCAAATTTTACGAGTCCTCTTTTCTCATTATGTGCGCTAGAAATGTGAACAGTCTCCTTCTGATGTTAAGTAAAAATGTCGGCTTTGTTTCCGTTTTCTCTAAATCTTCGACGAGGCTCACATGTTCGGTCCCTGGTATTCTCAGCATCCTTCTGTAGAAGAAAATTTCTGTTGCTTCAAGTTTCTTCTTCATCTGTTATGAGGCCATCCAGCATTCTCTTCCATGTAGGAGGACTGATATTACATTTGTGTCTATGTGTGTGTTGTTGTTGTTTGGGGAAACTGTCCAGCTTTCATTGCCATATAGGAGAACTGATATTACAAAACTTCTCAGTAAAGAACAGGAAGGAAAAGACCAGATCTGTGTGAGAAACTGTGATCTGGATAGAAAGAATGAGACCACGCCATGGCAAGAAAAGCAGTAAACTGGAACGATGAAAGACTGTTGTAAATACTACTACTACTACTACTACTGCTACTGAAGAAGAAGAAGAAGAATCTTCTCACTTTGATATACGACTATATATATATATATATATATATATATATATATTATAATTTTATCATATAGACATAACCATTTTATCGCTACACTGGTTACCATTTTCGATTCTCACCCGTCGAAGTGCAGTTGAAATGCACTGAAACAAAGTAGCATCTTTGTAGTGAGTATAATGGTTTTGTCTATATCATAAAATTATTATAAATAAATAATTATCGCTCTAATATCGGTATCGAGCCCTCTTTCGGGTTAATGCTGTGAACATTGAAATTTATATATTACTTTCGTTCTCATCATCGGATATATATCTATATATATATATATATATATATATATATATATATATATATATATATATATATATATTCTAACGCCATTTTTCTATCTTATAATAACACTTCTGGCTGTCGTTCTTCGCTATTCTTGGTCTTGGGATTCTTGTGTCAGTTTTCATGTTGTCTCTTAAACGCAACTGAGATTGTTGAATTCGCGCCTCCTTACAGTCCTCAATTTCCTATGCTACTTTGTCTTGGGATTTTTGAACTTTCCTTTCAGAATCTGCCATCAACATAGAATCTCATTTGCGTATCTAAGATGCATCGTTAAAACGTGACCGCCGGATATATGATCGGTTTGCTGCGTGGGTTGAGTAAATCCTGTGGGACGACGTTTCCCTGAACTACGCCATTTTCTCTTTTTGTTTTAGTTGCTCAAATTTGCATTCGAAATCAGTGCAGCTATATGAATAAAAAAAAAACGAATCTCTATCATAACTGCTTCATGTTCGCACCACTCCTTGCCTACTTTATTATTCCATATCATTAGATTCCAAAACAATGCTTGTTATTTACAGAGAGATTTCGTTCATCAGATACGAGGCAAATTGGTTCTCTGTTCAAATATTAAAGGCCAGGTGGATAAAAAGAGTTTTCTCTGTTTTCGGACAATCCTTTCCAGTAAACATGCCTCTGAACTTCCGAGTCTGAACCTTTACTGGTTCCTTTTCTGTCTTTTTGAAGCAAAGTTCTGTCAATGCAACTAGTTTCCGATTTATGAAAAACATTATTATTATTATGATTACTACTTTTACTATTATTATTATTATTTATTATTATTATTATTATTATTATTATTATTATCATTATTATAATTACATCAGTTAAGAGAAGAGCTCGATTTAGGAAAAGATAATAAAAAGAAAGAACACAGCGTTTGACAATATTAAACAATGTCTGTCTTCTTCAGGAAAGTTTTGTATAACAAAAATCCAAGGAAATAATAATAATAATAATAATAATAATAATAATAATAATAATAATAATAAAATGGGAAGAAGAAGATGATGGTGAAGAGGATGGAGAAGTAGAAAATGAAGAAGATGAGGATAAAGGAGAAGGAAAAAGGCAGAGGGAATAATAATAATAATAATAATAATAATAATAATAATAATAATAATAATAATGGGAAGAAGAAGATGATGGTGAATAGGATGGAGAAGTAGAAAATGAAGAAGATGAGGATAAAGAAGAAAGAAAAGGCAGAGGGGAATAATAATAATAATAATAATAATAATAATAATAATGGGAAGAAGAAGATGATGGTGAATAGGATGGAAAATTAGAAAATGAAGAAGATTTTGCCAATAGAATGAACTCTTATTGAGCTAATAATAATAATAATAATAATAATAATAATAATAATAATAATAATAATAATAATCAACAGTTAAGAGGAGAGCTCGATTTAAGAAAAGATAAAGAAAAAAAACACAAAGAAAAGAAAAAACAATATTTAACAACGTTAAACAATATTTCAACAAAATGTCTGTCTTTTTCAAATTATGTTTAAACAATTTTTTCAAGTATAAATATATATATAAATCTACAACAAATTATAAGTCTTGTCTACGATTTATTACAGGCTGAGTACAGTACTTGTGGCACAAGCCGAGAAAGAGGGGAGATGAGTTATGGCTGGTCGACACTATCGTATACCTAACTAATCAGATTCACAACCCATTCTTTCGTTACAGTTTACTTATTCACTATAAGAATCTATCCGTCACCATTTGCTCCTACATACACCAATATACATCACATACACACCAAAATAAGAAAAACAGCCCATGACGTAAACATTTCAATATGTACAATTGTATATGCAAAGATGCATATAAAAATGCTATTAATATTATGAAATGATGGTGTGAGGGTGATGATGACTCCGAAAACAAGGTGAAAAAAAAAAGATGTTAGTAAGACACGCCCACACCTCAAAAAGGTATGTTGCCGTATACAACGTTGTCGCTGAATACTGTCTTCCGACAAAATCAAGAAGCTCTCTCTCTCTGTCTTCCGACAAAATCAAGAAGCTCTCTCTCTCTCTCTGTCTTCCGACAAAATCAAGAAGCTCTCTCCGACAAAATCAAGAAGCTCTCTCTCTCTCTCTGTCTTCCGACAAAATCAAGAAGCTCTCTCTCTCTCTCTCTCACTCTCTCTCTCTCTCTGTCTTCCGGCAAAATCAAAGCTCTCTCCGACAAAATCAAGAAGCTCTCTCTCTCTCTCTCTCTCTCTCTCTGACAAAATCAAGAAGCTCTCTCCGACAAAATCAAGAAGCTCTCTCTCTCTGTCTTCCGACAAAATCAAGAAGCTCTCTCTCTCTCTCTTCTTCCGACAAAATCAAGAAGCTCTCTCCGACAAAATCAAGAAGCTCTCTCTCTCTGTCTTCCGACAAAATCAAGAAGCTCTCTCTCTCTCTCTCTCTCTCTCTCTCTCTCTCTCTGTCTTCCGGCAAAATCAAGAAGCTCTCTCCGACAAAAATCAAGAAGCTCTCTCTCTCTCTCTCTCTCACTCTCTCTCTCTGTCTTCCGACAAAATCAAGAAGCTCTCCCGACAAAATCAAGAAGCTCTCTCTCTCTGTCTTCCGACAAAATCAAGAAGCTCTCTCTCTCTCTCTCTGTCTTCCGACAAAATCAAGAAGCTCTCCGACAAAAAATCAAGAAGCTCTCTCTCTCTCTGTCTTCCGACAAAATCAAGAAGCTCTCTCTCTCTCTCTCTCTCTCTCTCTCTCTCTCTCTGTCTTCCGGCAAAATCAAGAAGCTCTCTCCGACAAAATCAAGAAGCTCTCTCTCTCTCTCTCTCTCTCTCTCTCTCTGTCTTCCGACAAAATCAAGAAGCTCTCTCCGACAAAATCAAGAAGCTCTCACTCTCTCTGTCTTCCGACAAAATCAAGAAGCTCTCTCTCTCTCTGTCTTCTTCCGACAAAATCAAGAAGCTCTCTCCGACAAAATCAAGAAGCTCTCTCTCTCTCTCTGTCTTCCGACAAAATCAAGAAGCTCTCTCTCTCTCTCTGTCTTCCGACAAAATCAAGAAGCTCTCTCTCTCTCTCTCTCACTCTCTCTCTCTCTGTCTTCCGGCAAAATCAAGAAGCTCTCTCCGACAAAATCAAGAAGCTCTCTCTCTCTCTCTCTCTGTGTCTTCCGACAAAATCAAGAAGCTCTCTCCGACAAAATCAAGAAGCTCTCTCTCTCTCTCTGTCTTCCGACAAAATCAAGAAGCTCTCTCTCTCTCTCTCTCTCTCTAAGGGATGGGAAAAGGTTTTAAAATTATGGGCATTAGAAAATAGATGGCTGATTTTCTTTTGAGATATCATATAGCCATATTCCGTCCCGTTCGCTGTTTAATGCTATGAGGGATATACAAAATGGTAAGGGAGAATCACCCTAAGATATTCCTTTGATGATGTTTATTTCACCAGACTTATAGAATCCATTTATATGACTGAGTTGAAGTTTTGTTTTCCATATCAACATACTTCGTCTGATGATAGTCATGACGACTGGTGGTACCTTGAATATATTTAAAAACTTAAAATCCAGGAATGAAGTACACTATCTAATGCCTAACGGTAACCTATCCAGGCAGTACTGAGATTTTTCTTTCTATAGAAGCGTTTTCCAAGATCATCCTATTAATTAGTAATTGGTTTTTACATCTGTAAGAGCCACGTTTGCATCCTTTTTGTTCAAGAGGTACTATGTCATTTTTTATAAGAAGAAATATATCTGTTTTTTCAGAACAGATGTCAAGAATTTGTAACTAGTGAGAAGTCATGTAATTGATCTGGAGTTTTTGGGACATTTGTGTCCCCATTCTTGGATAGAAGGAAAATAATTCCTTTAGTTATTACGGAATTTTTGTAGGATCATTGACCATACATTATTTACATTATTCGGACTATTGTCCTCATCTTTGTCGCCATATTTATTACAACGTTTCGGCCGTTGTACTCTCCGAACCTTCTTCACTGGGACTGGTTGGAATGTCAAACTTTGTGGATTATTTCGCTCACTGGGGTATGCTGCTCAAGTTCCACGTGCCATGTTTAATGGATGTCACTTATCAGTTACCAATGCCTTTATTTAGTGGAGAACTTTCAGAGGGAAAATAACAGGAGATAACTGATAACTGACATCCATTAAAAACATAGGACGTGGAACTAGAACATTCTACCCCAGTGAGCGAAATAAAGGATTCAGTTCGACATTCTAACCACCTGAAGAAGGCCGGAGCGTACAACGACCGAAACGTTATAATAAATATGGTGACAAAGATGAGGACAATAGTCCGAATAATGTAAATAATGTATATAATACCTCATCTCAGAAATATAGACAGATATCATTGACCATTTCTTAGAGTTCTTTAGCTAGATGTTTGTGTGCTGTATTTAGATAATATAGTGTTATAGTGGAACACACCTATTCTTTAGTTAATAGACTCTCCCACCTATAATAAGTAGGAGTAGTAATAGTAACGGGGGTTGCTCAGTCGCTCAGTGGGTCGGTCAGTCAGTTAATGTCGGACGACCGTTAGTCGGATACTAAAGTATCAGCGACCACAACTAGATTTCTCTGCGTCATTACCTCTTATATCAAGTTCCTAACGTTTTGTACGTCGAACCTATTTTAGGACCGACTTAGTGCAAATACAAGCCTCCACTGTGAAACTGCTCAATAACATATAGCCAAAAGTTATGAACTTTATCTATTCCTGGGCATTTCCAGTTATGTACCTTATTTTTTCAGTTCACATTCAACATTTCGACATCGTCTTTTGTGATTCTTACCCATGTTTATTCTGGTTGATTTTCCATCTGTCATGACTCTTGCGTAATCTAAACTACTTTTTTGTTATGTTTTTGTTTTAAGGGCAAGTCCATATTTTCTTCCCAGAACTGTTTAACCTCTTCCATTGGGGAGAAGGGTTGTCACTTCAATTTTTTGTTTGCCTATTTCTCTGTAAAAATATAATTCTTATATTGTTCCCACGAGTTCAAATGCTCACCCACAGTTGCCTAGCACATTGGATATCGATCTTTTACAGACAGTGTTGATAAGCCTGTAGGGTATCATTCGCGACCTCATAACGCAACAGCCATTCACTCCTTGGTACGATGAACACCTTGAGTTGAGGGTTGTTGGTAGTTTTCCTTCTCCTTGATAGGTTGCTAAGAGACAGAGACATGATTGGAATTTAAAAAGAAAAATATTGGAAAAAGAAGCTATTCAACGAAAAAAAACATTATTATACTAGAACATTATGTTTAAATAATACATTACATATTTATAATTATGGAAAAGAAAGATGGCTATTATTAATGTTGTTGTTGTTATTATAATTATTATTATTATTATTATTATTCCCCTCTGCCTTTTCCTTCTTCTTTATCCTCATCTTCTTCATTTTCTACTTCTCCATCCTATTCACCATCACCTTCTTCTTTATTATTATTATTATTATTATTATTATTATTATTATTATTATTATTCCCTCTGCCTTTTCCTTCTTCTTTATCCTCATCTTCTTCATTTCTACTTCCATCCTTTTCACCTTCTTCTTCCCATTATTTTTTATTATTATTATTATTATCCTTATCCGCCTTTTCCTTTTCTTTTCTTTTTTTTTCTCTTCTTTTTTCTTCTTCTTCCTATTATTATTATTCCTATTATTATTATTATTATTATTGTTGTTGTTATTGTTATTTTTGTTGTTGAGACTTTTTAGTCTGGGACAGATTGCGCTTCAGGCTATCGCATGCAGAAATGTGCACCACGAAGGCGGCCCTGCGCCTATGCAACGGGGACACATTCGACCGCTGAGTCTACTCCCTGAAGGAAATGACTTGACGAGGAACTGCACACAGAATGGCCAGTGGAAATAACCTTTCTTGAAATCTACAAGCATTTGTCCAAAAATGAAATAAAATATAATAAAAATAGAACAAAAGAATCATTTCCCTGTTTTCATATCATAAAAAATTCTAGGCTCAAATCTGACGATACATCACTCGCAACGTTAATATGAAAAAGAGAAAGTAAGAAAGGCCTAACTGTAAATATCACTTGCCTACATCAACGGCAAAACCTCATAATGTGAAAGCTTAATGACAGATTTTCATTAGCAAATCAATTAATTTCTTAACTGTAAGAATGTTATAAGCATGTGCCCTGCGGTCTTGTTTCACAAATTCTTTGGAATTGGCTAAGCAGAGAAGGATTAAAAAAAAAGTATGATGGAGTTATAAACGCTGAAAAATATTGGCGAAAATAACATCCCAACCAACCACCTCTGCAAAGAAAAACTCAAATCGAATCGGAACAAGGGCGTGTGAAGACAGCAGTTGCGTTTACAAGAATCGTTGGAATTGCGAATGAGTGCCGGGTGGGCAAGGCCCCTTGTCGAAAATAAGATGCTAGACTTTCTTCTGGTACTATATCATGCAATGTATGCGCCTTTGGGCAATATAACGGAATCGACCTATTTTACGAGCGTCTTGCACAAGAGGAAAATATTTCTGGAATGCAATTAGAAAATTTGTCAACATTTTAATTGAAATTAAATAATAGAATGTTTTTTAGAATAAATTTTCTGGGCGAAGGGTATCACTGATTTTTAAAATATTCACATGAATCAATGGAACTATCTGTACACACACACACACACACACACACACACACACACACATATATATATATATATATATATATATATATATATATATATATATAGTGTGTGTATGCCTAAATGTAACTGTAAGTTCGATGCTGACAGTTTGGTCATAGTAAAACAAAGAAGAATTATATATATATATATATATATATATATATATATATATATATATATATATATAGTTCAATCCATATACGCTGTACAGTTCAACTAACCATTTCATACCATTGATGACATCAGATGCGTGCTCTCAGATTCTTTATTCAGTCCTCGTCTCGTTGAAAAAGAACACAGGGGTGTCCAAAAATTCCGGCTTCAAAATCTATTTCGTCGTGCCTCAATGCAGTCAAAGCGCTAATATATAAAAAATAAAATCAATTTTATTGCCAATATTTTTATCATTTCGTTGTCTTTTTATTTCCAAACTTTCATTAACTGGTCTGTTTAATATGCATACATAATATAACGATATGTAAGTTTGGACAATTTCATATATCAACAAACTGTGTTTAGAAAAATATTATGATAAATTGGAAAAAGTTTGTATTACGCGTTATGTCCGTTAGAATTTCATCAGACCAGGCTTTGTTGATGATATCACCTCTATGCATGCGCACGAAACGAGAGACGCTGGTAGTTTCAAATCTATTTTTTAATGGTGCTATTAAAATTCATTAAGGAGGGTGCCGTATTTTTTTTTTTTTTTCATTTATTTTATTTTCCCAAATAATTTCAACCTCACCCAAGATAATCATCAGGGGGGAATTGCTAAGAAACTGATTCGTGAATTTGAGAGGATTAAAATAAAATAGAAATAATATTATTCGTGTAGATTATTCGACCAAATATATATAATGATATATATATATATATATATATATATATATATATATATATATATAATAGTGGTTCAACGATATATATATATATCCGAAAAGAAGAGGGTGCAAAACGTTTTTGGTTGTATATTTATTCCAAAAATTCACTATGTTTTAATCAAAAGAGGACACGTGTTTCTGGTAGAGCGATAATTATTTATTTATTAAAGTAATTTTATCATATAATTTTTTTTTCTCTATATGATATTTCGGATATGCCGAATATATATATATATATATATATATATATATATATTCCATATAATATGAAGAAAAAATCCTTTAATAATTTTTTGTTTCCTTGAGGCATGGACTTCCAGGAATCCTTCATTAAAGACTGAAACACGGTGCTACGGTTAGGGCTCTTTTATTTAATTTTCTTGATGTTCGAACAATTTTCTTTCTTTCGGACAGAAAAAGTACTTTGACAACTTTTAAACTTCAATATATATTGCAGTCAGAACAAATCAATAATGTGCTAACTTTTTTGTGGTCTTTAAAACAATATCCTACACACTAAGATTGTTCTGTCAGAACGTATTAGTCCCATAGAATTGTAAATTGAATCATCTCCGATAATGGGTCTGGGTGGTGTTCATACCAGTTTTTTTCAGTTTTCTTCCTGAAATATAAAACATTTGGACAGTTCTTACACACCCTTTGTTCAGAAAAGAAAGCTCTTGTTCGAACACAAGAAAATTAAATACAAAGCTTAACCGTAGTACCTTGTCTGTCGTTTTTTAATGAAACATGCATATATATATATATATATATATATATATATATATATATATATATATATATATATATATATATATTAAAATATAGACATAATGGACACCCAGACACCCCTCGTCAAGTAAAATTCATCTGTAACCCTGGAAACATGAATTATGATTTTAGCTGTGTCTTTAAAACCCAGTAATTTTAAAAGTTACTCCAAAATTCGCTTGAGGATGAAATGGAACTAATGTCTTTAATTTAATTACAAAATTAAATTCGGGGCTTTTAACTTTCATTTTTGAAACATGGTTAGAACTGTGTAGCGGAAAAAAACATATTTTAAATCAATTAATTTATAATATTAAAATATCAATGCTCTGTAAATTTACATTGAGCACTATTTAGTAAAAATAAAAATATCTATAAGAACACCGGATTATATATCTTACTGTCCCTTCTTTTTATATATATATATATATATATATATATATATATATATATATATATATATATATATTGTGTTTTATGCAGCATCCCTCCTGTAAAGTATGTGTTATTGAAAATGATCGACAAAGTACTTTTGCTAATTTTTTTGCGGGGGGGGCATTATATTAAAGCAAGACGTTTCTCTTTAAATCTATATAAGACAACAAAGATATGGTTCTACAGAAGGATGCTGAGGTTAGATAAAGCCTGTAAGCAACGAGGAAGTTTTATGGAAAAATGGAAGCAGAAAGATCAGTTATACTTAGAATAAGAAAGAGACAGATGTTATTTCTTGTACAAATGATGCAGAAAGAGGGCTTGGAAAATTGGACACTCACAAGACTTATCGAATGCAAAAGAGCTTACAGGATCGGATGTATGACTGGAGAATGGGAGGGGTGGTAAAAAGACAAGCAAGAGTTTAAAATTACCTGACGTTCTGGACAGCCTCGATAGTCCATGTCCTGAGGGATTACGGCGCAGAGACTAAATTGGCTATTCATTCTAACCGTTGTTGTCTTATATATAATGCAAACATTTGACCCCTTTTGTAGAAGTGGGGAGCATATTCTCTTTATTATTATTTATCCCGAGATTACGCTTGTCGGCAGGCGTAATTCACATAGTTTAAAAAAAAAGAACAGGACGTCTACTCAAACACGAGTATCTACAAAATAACGTTTAGTGTAGGAGGATATATTTTTGGATAAAGCATCCATTGACTCCTTGGAAAAATATATACATGCATGGGGGCGCGTCGTGGTAGTGTAATGGTTAAGCAAGTTTGTCTCGCCAAATCAGTTACGACTGAATAGTGAGTTCGACCCTCATTGGGGACCCATTCAGCCTTGTGGCACACCTAAACAACTCTTAGAAAATGATTGGGGATTTCGACGTGGTTAGCAAGCGAGTCTCGCTAGACCAGTTACGACTAAATAGTGAATTCGATACTCACTGGGTGCTCCATAATTTAGGCCTTGTGCCACATGTAAGCTATGTTTACTAAATAAGTGGTCACTTAGACGTGATGTAATGGTTAGCATGCTTGTCTCGCTAGATCAATTACGACCGAGTAGTGAGTACAATCCTCATTGGGTGCTCCATATTTTTGGCCTTGTGCCACATCTAAGATACTCCTATGTACCGAGTGTAACAGCAAAATAGACCATAATTATCCATTCGACAAAATGTTTAATATCTAAAAAAGAAAATACTAAACTAATTGAGTTTCTTTTTCTAGGTTTTCAAATAAGATGTTTAGCCATCTTAACGACATTTTTCGCAAGAATCACCTGACTGTCTTCCTAACTGAGCAAATGGTGGGAGGAAAATGATCATGCAGACCTTCAGTAGTGGTACCAAAATCCATACTCTGGCTTCCATCTTCAATGTGCATTCAAGAACCATCAAGAGAACGGTGAATCATTTTAAAAAAGAGGGAACAGTACAGTGGAAAACTGGATCAGGAGGTCACAAATGGAATAAGGATCATCATTTCAACTTAGAGCTAAAGAGATCAATTAGAAAAGATTCAACTCAACCCATAAGACGTTTGGCACGTGAGAGAGGAGTTTTGCGTATGACAGTCCAAGGAACAGTGAAAAAAAGACTTGAAAATGAAATCGTACGTGAAACCTTTGAGAAAGTTAGAAGGTTAGAGAAGGTGAAGATCATCTTGAATAAGTTTGAAAATGATCCAGGAATTATATATATATATATATATATATATATATATATATATATATATATGAATGAATGAATTTCAATCCTTCATGATCTTTCGATCCTTAGCAATGGTTAATTAATGATGAAAATATCATTTTCGTTTATGATCGATTTCATCACGATTGATTCTGGTAATGCATTCTTATTGTACTCTACTTATTAAAGTAGAGTACAACAGTCGTTATAAAACTTCGGAGGGTGCCAGTAAGATATCTTTAATCATTTCTAAGTTACAATGATTGAAAGCTTAATCCTAACAATTGGACAATTTTGTTACATCCGATATATATATATATATATATATATATATATATATATATATATATATATATATAATAAATAATTGATTTAAAATATGTTTTTTTCGCTACACAGTGTGCCACAAGGCTGAACGGGTCCCCAATGAGGGTCGAAAACACTATTTTGTAAAAATAAAAATATCTCAAAGAACACAGGATTATATATCTTACTGTTCTTTCTTCATATATATATATTTATATATATATATATATATATATATATATATATATATATATATATATGCATATATATGTGTTTGTGTGTGTGCGTGAGTATAATTGTAATCCGATCAGGGATTTTTCCCCAAAATTTATTCATTCGTTATTCTCCTTTGCTCGTAATCGATTTTATTTATTTTATTCACATTTTCTATTTTATTTTTTATTTACTATTTCTGCTTTCATTTCTTCCATAAAAACAGTCCCGTCACACAAGACAATATAGATAATGAAAAAAAAATGTCTAAATGATATATGGTGGTTTTCTAAGCCCGGCTTAGATGTGGCAGAAGGCCGAAAGTATGGAGCACCCAGTGAGGATTGAACTCACTAATCAGTCGTAATTGATCTAGCAAGGCAAGCTTTCTAAACATTACACCGCGTTGAGGTGCCCAAACATAGCTTACATATAGACGAAAAATTGGGCGACACAGTGAAAATCGAACTCACTATTCAGTTACGATTAATCGATCGAGATAAGATCGCTTAACCACGTCGATATGTCTAAACCATGTGATGTGTGTATAACATTTTAAATGGGGATTTTGAAAACATCTTTGAGTTAACGCTGTGACAGTGTCTCGAGTATTAATGGAGGGTTAAAGTGATTTTCTAAGCTTGGCTTAAGATGTGGCACAAGGCCTAAAATATGGAGCACACCTCGTGGATTGAAATCACCTCTCAATCTTAATTGTTCTTGCGAGACAAGCTTCCTAACTATGTCGAGGTGACCTAACGTAGAGTTAATTTTCGGCAGGAGATTTCTCTAAAATCTTTTCATTCGTCTTTTCCACATGTCTCCATTTTTGTTATTTTCTTCGACTCAATTTCTTTCTTTTTCCGTTCATTTTTGTCACCTTTCTTCTTGTCGCGCGTTTAGTT